>OY284479.1:3530426-4113942 GCA_958336345.1 Dorcus parallelipipedus | reverse complement strand
GAAAATTTGGACTTTTACCTAAGCATATCACCAACAGAATTAAGAAAATGATGTCATTGTTAGAAACTCCAAACCATTACCTGTCTAACAAGATCTTAAACTTTAACAATAGGTTAGGATTCCAAATTCTTAACTTTGAAATTAAAATTACTCACTCAGATATCAATCATATACGTCATAATATTAATAATTGCACATCAACTTTAGTTAATGTCTTACCACATATTATTTTTGATGAATATAAAGTAAAATTAAAAACTATTTTCAACATAATTTTTCAGAATGTTAAAAATAATAACATTAATAAATTTGACAAATTGAAATCTGAGTTAGTAAAACCAAAACTATTTTATAATAACGATAAATGGATAATTAATCTCACTAACAATGAAATCCCTAATGACATCAAAGATTTCCTATCTCTTGGTCCTAAGTTTAGCTTAAACATGAACTCTAAACAATGTAATATTAATAGACTCCTTGCTGAAGTTGAAAACATTGTAACACAAACACCTAATATTGCAAATTCACTTAGATTAAAAATAACAAATATTATAACTAATTATATTAACAATAACAAAAATCAAGCTAATCGTTCTGCTTCTGAATTTCAAGACATTTTCAATCGTTCAAAAAAATTCATTAAAGATAATGATGATATTATTATGACTAATGCAGACAAAGGTTCTGTTACAGTTCTCATGTCAAAAAGTGATTACATTAATAAATCTTTTGATTTATTAAATGATAATACGGTTTACAAAGAAATGAAAAGAAATCCTTTGTCGAGCTTACAACAAAAAAACAATAATCTAGTTAAAAAACTATTTTCAAAAAAATATATTGATAAAAATACACTGGACAAATTAATCATTAACAATTCAATATTACCAAAATTCTATGGTTTACCAAAAATTCATAAATATAATGTCCCTCTTCGACCAATAGTTTCTTGTATTAACTCTCCAACATACAGTCTCGCAAAATTCATTTCCAACATTTTAACTGCTAGTTTGTCTAATAAATATGAATACAATATTAAAGATTCTTTCACTTTTGCTGAAAAAATTCAAAACTTCAATTTGCCAGTAGATCATCAACTCATTTCTTTAGATGTGGTATCGTTATTTACAAATATTCCTATGGAATTAGCTTTAGACATAATTTTTAATTGCTGGAACGATATAGAAAAGGAATGTAATATTCCAAAGAATGATTTCCTTAATATTATCAAATTTATTTATAGTAATTGCTACTTTACATTTCAAGATAAAATATACCTTCAAATACAAGGCACTCCTATGGGTTCTCCTTTAAGCCCAATAATAGCACAAATTGTCATGGATTTTGTTCTTGAAAATTGCATTCCTAAATTAACTTTTCAACTTCCTTTTATATTTAAATATGTTGATGATTTGATCTGTGCTGTCCCTACAAATAAAATTGATGAAATCTTAAATACATTTAACAATTTCAATAACAAAATTCAATTTACCCTTGAAACTGAAAACGATAATTCAGTTCCCTTTCTAGATACTAAATTAATCAGAACTCCTAATAATACTATCATTTTGGATTGGTACCATAAACCCACCTTCTCAGGAAGATTTATTAACTTCTACTCAAACCATTGTTTAAAACATAAATTAAATACCATTATTGCCATGAAGAATCGTGTTGATAGAATTTGCCATGAATCTCTAAAAACTAAAAATTTTCATAAACTTATTGACATTTTTGTAAATAATGGCTATCCTCAGCATCTTGTTAAAAAATTAATTTTTAATCAAAGGAATCCTAATGCTACACAAAATAGAAACAATAATGTAATTGTAAATTCCATATATAGAAAATTACCTTTCATAAAATCAGTCACTCCAAGAATAGTTTCATTATTTAAGAACACTCCAATTAAAATAGCCTATTATAATCCTAAAACAATTAGACAAATATTTAGTAATATAAAAAATCCAACTCCTCTTTTACTTAACTCCAATGTTGTATATAAAATCAATTGTGTTTCTTGTAATAAATGTTACATAGGCCAAACCAGTCAATGGTTAAAGAACAGAGTCTCCCAACACAAAAGTGATTGTAGAATTGGTAAAAGGTCCTGTGCTCTTGCCATTCACTCAATTGATGATAACCATTGTTTTGACTTCAATAATGTTAAAATTTTAGAAAAAGAAATGTTTTATAAAACTAGATTATTTTTGGAAATGTCATGCATTCAGAAGCATAATGACGTAACTGTCAATTTCAGATCTGACATTGACGATCTTAATAATATATATTTTAATCTAATAAGTCACGCCACCTAGAGTTCTTTTATTTATACACAATTTTTGTTATAAATAACACATCAAATTTTAAGTTAAAATTTTCAAAAATGTATTAATTTCTCTATTATTAGTAAGTATTATATATAATATTGTATCATAGTTTAATTAGTTGTCCAATTATAGTAATTTTGGTCCTGAAGAAGTAATAAAATATTACGAAATATCGACCAGTATAATCGAAGTTTTATTGAAGCCGTTAATACCCGTTCTCTAAATATAGTTAAGAAATTTATTACTTTGTACTTACATAGTATAATGTGATTTGTGGTAGTTTAATTTTGTAGATAATATTTTTTGTATGTCTCAGAGAAACAATTTTGAAAGCAAAATGTAAAAGTGAGTGGAATAATGAGATTCGTATGTGGAAGAGTCGTTCCCTCAAAAAAAGGGAGAGAAAAAAAAACGGTGAAGTACGTAATCAAAGAGAGCCAGAATAATTTAGCTGAGTCGAGTGTTTTATAGACATTTTCAGCGGAATTAAATTTGCGTTTAGCGTTCAGGTAGCGACAGCAGCGAAATGTTTCATTTTATTGTTTATTAGTTTAGCTAGAGCGCGTACGGTTTACGTTCCTTCGAGTAATGGAAATAAATATCCGGTATACTTACTGTGCTGCGCAAACGATGCTCCCACGAACAATGCTGGCAAAAGGGCAATCCAGCGGAGCTTCATGCTGAAGCTCCACCACCGTAACACTTACACCTACAAAGTAACAATTCACACAAAATCAAACATTTACCACCTGGCTTTAGAATGACGTTAATGGGATTGCGGATGGCACAATACTAAAGATTTAAATCTGTTGTCGACCCAACTAATACAAAGGTCAAGCTTAATACGACTGCTAACATCGACAACGATTGATAAGAAGTTCAAAGGGTCGAAGGTCCCCAAACGTCATACTCATTTCTTTTCAATCTACTAAATTATTTGATAACTGTAAAGAAAAATTACGAAATCAATACGGAACAAATTCTATTTTCCTAAAATTAAACACAAATGAAACTCTGAACGAAAATATTTCATAACGTATCCGGGAACCGCTTGTTGTTCAAAACATATCAATCATCTTCGTCTATAAAACAAGCAATCTGTTCCTCCATCTTTCTAATTTCATTTTATTATTATATTTTCCTAGTTCAATTAAATACAAGATTTATTTAAAAATGTGACATGCAAATAAACACCTTGATATTCACAGCTCCATCACTATTTTACAATTGTCAGAGCGCACACATTTTTGCAACGCAAAAATTTATTTAATAATATTGTGCGTTTGGATTTCAAATTTAAATTAAAAATTATTTCTTTATATACACTGAGAAAAAAAAGTGTTGATCCAATTTTTGATCAACGCATTTAATAGTAATATATGTATATACATATATGTATAAATTAATGTATTCAATTCATCTGTCAAATGCAAATATACAGAAGATATTCCTCAACGTGATAAAATGACTTAACTGATTATAAATTCACATTCCAATTTACTGAATTACATAATTGATTATGTTCTATAAATTAAATAGAATTCGGCGCTGAAATATTCACTGTGACATTAAAATGGGAACCCAGTAGACGTTAAGATCTTTCTGTGACAAATTTCATTCAAATGCAGAATTAAGGCCCAGTTTTACAATCGTGGAATAAGGACAGAATAACTGTTCGCCAAATATACTTTAACGTTCCTCCATAATCTACGTCACGTTATTCTAAGAATAATGCTTATCCGACGATTGTACAATCGGGTCTAAATGATAAAATTTTAAATCGGCTATGCATAATCCATTTTGTAAATGAATGGCAGTCCTTTACCCTACCAAGCATACTGCGAATCACTTGTGGTATGGTGCCCCGTGCAATCTGAAGGGGCAACACGTAATCGATCATATCCCACAAGTGTAATATGGGCGAAAGTGTTATGAATTAACAAGTTCCAAAACTAGGGGAGGCGTCCTTTCCTCTTCTCCACATCTTCACCAGACTCTTCCATGTTCGTCAAAAATTGAGATTCGCCACTAAACCCTGAACAGTTCTTAGTAGTTCCACCGCAGTATCTCCACATGTCTTTGTTTAGGCATTCCAACTTTGAATTCAGGTGGATTCGTTTTTGCCAATCCCAACTTTCGCCCTAAAATTCGCTTAATTGTGGTAAATTACAAAGGAACGTTTAGACATGTTGGCAGTTAATTATCTTACACTAAAATAATGGTGCTCATTCACAAGTTAGGTTTAAAGCTTCTGCGATCCATTTTAGCAGCTCTTTCATAATCATATCATAACAATAAACAGAATTGTACCTGAACAACATGGGTTTATTAAGGGTCGTTCGACTGTTACTAATTTATGTGAATTTACACAATTTGTATCGCGTGCGTTGGATAACCGTCAGCAAGTGGATGTTATATACACGGACCTATCCAAAGCTTTTGATCGTGTTGATCATTGTGTTCTCCTAAGTAAATTAAGATCTTTTGGTCTATGCGACAACTTGTTAATATTAATTAAATCCCTCCTTGTAGGTAGATCTATCTTTGTCGAATATGCTGGTTTCATCTCAAACATGTTTTATGCGTACAGTGGAGTTACTCAAGAATCCAATTTAGGTCCTCTTCTTTTCGTCATATTTTATAATGACGTGGTTTCTAACATTAAATGTAACACCTTCATATATGCCGACGATCTAAAAATTGCGAATGTTATCAATTCCCAATCAGATTGTATTGATCTACAGGATAGCATTGACAAGTTACATACGTGGTGTATTCATAACAAGCTGGAGATTAACGTTGGTAAATGTAAAAAAATGTCCTTTACTAGAAAGAATGATGTTATTAACTTTTTCTACAATTTAAATGGCACCTTGCTGACTTCTTGTAAAGAAACATCTGATCTAGGGGTAATTATGGACTCCTCCCTAACTTTTATACCACATATTCTGCACATTACGAATGTATCTCTAAAATTGTTAGGTTTCATTATTAGAAATACGAAAGATTTCACAAATGTCTTAGCTGTTAAGTCTCTTTTCTATGCTATTGTTAGATACTGTTGCATTATTTGGACGCCTCATAATATAGTTTACATCACTCTTCTGGAAAATGTGCTTAGAAAATTAGCAAAATACTTATATTATAAATTATATAATTGTTATCCGCCTCGGCACCAAGACCAGAATATACTGCTATCTGCAATTAATGAAAACTCCTTAATATCTAAAAGAAATTTTAATTGCTTAACATTTCTTCAAAATCTTTTGCTTGGAGAGATTTCTTGTCCTTCATTACTAAGTGATATTAAGTTGGTTGTTCCACGAATAGCTAGCAGATGTTCTGTTACCTTCTATTATGATATCCCTAACACTTTTCATCATTTAAATTCTCCTATGATCACTTGCTTTAGACTTTATAATGACATTTGTGCAGATCCTGCTTTTGACATATTCCATAAAAAGTTCAGATGTGCTACAACGAAAATGAAACTACTTGCAAAATAATGCTTAATGTAATTATGCCTGTCTTAGTTTTATTCTATATTGTTATATTGTTTTATTGTCTAATTTTTTCTTTTTTTTGTATATTGTGATTATGCTATACTCTTAGATTTAAATTTATTAATTGTCCATTATAGACTTGTGCTGTCTGTTAGAAATATAATTATTATTATTATTATTATTATTATTATTATTATTATTATTATTATTATTATATCATGTATCAATGATCCCAACTTACGATAAGTAGAAGACGAATGGGTCTTCCAATAGGGTGTTAATTTCTAACTTCTGTTTTAACCTTGTTAAATTGGGCTATCCATTTTTTTACAATGGAACATTTATTTCCCTTCAAAAATATATTCTGGATAAGTTTAAATTTTATGGTTACTGATTGTTATGTCTACTTAGACATGTTGTATAATAAAGATTAAAATATAGAGACCTCGCAACTTGAGAAGAACTTGAGTGGGCGGAGCTCACAAGCTCAAATTGCGCACAGGTCACGTGGCAGGTTCTTCTCAAGTTGTGAATTTACATTACAAGATAATGGTGTGTAGTATTACCACATAATGTGGTGTTAGAGTAGTAATAATCAATACAAGTACACTTCAGAAATTTATTTTTAATAATTATTTTTATAAATGTATCGTGTCTTACCCAAAATTATTTCGTATTTATGGTATTGTATATGGTATGTTGTATTAATAATTTACATTTGTTTTTTTTATGTCGGTTAATTAAAGGTATGAATTTAATAGCTTATAAATATTTGTGTGTGAATGTTTTAAGTATGGAGGAAGTTTCGTTGGAAAGCCAATAAAAAGCAGTCGGGAGGTAATTTTATATGGCCTGGTAGTAATAAGAAATTTAAGTGTTGCTTTAGTGCATGTTCTACAATTCTTCGCCTTGTTTGAGTGAGTTCTAAATCTTTGGATTCCATTTCTGGCTACGAGTAAGAAGATATTTCTCGTAATTAGTTTTCGCGAGTGGTAAACTTATGGAAATTTCTGTGGAAAATCGACATGTATTAGCAGTAAACGTCAGAACAAATGAAACGTTTAATTTTCCTGCGGAAGAGTGTGTGTGGTACGCGTTAGTTATGATTCATGTTGAAAGTTGTCCGGGCGTAAAAAGCGACAAGAGTCAGTAATGAATGAGAACGGTAGCGGGAGTTGTTCAGACCCGGACGTAGGGTTAATTGTACACATAAAGTGACTTAATTATCAATCTGGGACTCGTCTGATAAATCAAGGCCGGTTTATAAAACCGAACGCGATGAAACTTTCCGTAATCTAATCAATTATCGTTTATATCACGCTCATTATTTATACTACCTGTTTGATATGATCATAGCGCACAGTTGGTGCTAATGGATAGTGCGTTCATGACAATATACCGTAATAACATTTACATTTCATATTTATACCCATTACCAATTCATAAATGCGGCCGGAACTATTTTACCCTTTGAGTTATCCTTTTATTCATTGATGTTGCCGAGGAGATAACAGAATTTTAGATAAGAATTTATTCATCAAAGAGAGTTTATCATTACTCATAAACTTGTTGTTGTGCCCATCGCATTTATCTTTACAACATCCTCCTGCGGAACTCCTACATTATACATGACCCAAAACCCGACTTAATAATCACTTCTAATTGTATTAATTCCAGAGAACAACGATCGAAAATACGCGTTTCTCGAATTAATTACGTAAATACCTATTGTGGAAAAGCGGCTAATCTCACCCAGAAATGGCAAAGTTCGATAACGCACACGTACACCTACATTACATATTAAATACGGAATTAATTGCCGAGTTTGCAAAATGAATAAGGATTTGGTAATTACCGTTGATTATGTGCGAAATTCTACTACGGGCGAAAGCTTGAACTGGCTTTTGAAGTCGATTGATTTTGTGGTTTCTGTTTATAAACGTATTTAATTTTGACGGCTGACCGAACCGTAATCAACAATTAATTACGTTTGACACACGAACATGTCTCTCTTAACACAATACTAACAGTTCATAATTAAAGTTTAACACTTCACTTAGTTTTACTCCATGGAACTAATTTACAATTTTTTTTTTGTAACCACTCAAAACTAGAACCATCAAAAGCTGTCTGAAGAGCAGTGGAATTTACGCTGTAAATTATGATATAAATTACCGTAATTTACCATTTTAAATTACCATTGATTACTAGGTAACATACGACGCAAACTAGAAGCGTTTTTATAATTTGCAAAATCTAAGATTAAATAGACAAAATTTGCAGAATCGGCAGAATGTAGATAAAATGTACTTTTACAACCAATTGCTAAACATATTGTTAATACAGTGTTTCCCGAAAGTAACGGATAAATTCTATAAAATGGTTGAGAAAAATGTTTCAAAAAAATGCTCGGACAGGTCGATTTTTATTTTTAACCCTTTATTGAAAGATGTAATTTTCAACCCCTCACCCTTCAACCCTTAAGCGCCAGTAACCCCAACTTTAAAAATTCAAATAGCATAGTACTCCTTGTGATACCTCATTTAATAGCATTTTTTATGCTGAATACAATAAAAAAAAGTTTTTCAAAATCGGTTGATAAATAACTGAGATATTCAACAAAAATGTATTGAAATGAAAGTGCCGATATTCGAGCAGGAGTTGATACGGCTCTAGCAATAAGTGCTAAAAACAGTTGCAATTTCTTTGTAGTTAAATGTCAAACAAAATTTATTGACATTACATAGTGTGTTTAACGATTAGATAGCAAAAATGAAGCTTACTGAAACCGAAAGAATCGAAATTTTAATTATGGGTTAATTGGGTTTGGAGATAGAATTCGACGCATGAAGAAGTTCGTATTTTGTTCAATGAAACTCACCCAAACCGTCCTCCAATATCGCAATCAACTATAAGTCGAATTGAAAAAAAAAATCGCGATCTTGGACATGTACGAGATAAACCTAAAGCCGGACGTCCAAAGGCTTTAGATGAAGACAGACAATTGGATGCCATGTTAATGGTGCGGGAAAATCCACATTCAACCCTCGTGGGAATCGCTTCATATTTTAATACATCAAAAAATGCAGTTTACAGACTTCTTCATAAGGAAAAATATCATCCCTACAAAGTGCACTTGGTACAAGAGCTATCCGATGATGATTTTGATCGACGAGCGCAATTTTGCGAGACAATGATGGAACTCTCTAACGCAAATACTGCATTCATTAGAAATATTCTTTTCTCTGATGAGGCAACATTTTGCTTAAACGGTATCGTCAATAAGCAAAATTGCCATTATTGGGCGGTTGAAAATCCACATTGGATGATGGAGGCAAATACACAATATCCCCAGAAGGTCAATGTGTGGGCTGGGATAGTGGGTAACCAAATTGTTGGACCATATTTTTTTGTTAGAACGTTGGCTGGTGAACAGTATCTGAACTTTCTCCAATTTGAATTAATTCCGGTCTTAGCGATACTGTTTCCTAATGCAGAAGATCCTGATTTACCCGATCCCCGAATTTGGTTACAGCAAGATGGTGCACCTCCTCATTATGCACGTCCAGTACGGGAATATCTCCACCAAATATTTCCTAATCGATGGATTGGTAGACGGGGACCTATTGAATGGCCAGCAAGATCTCCGGATTTAACCCCTTTGGACTATTTCCTCTGGGGTTATTTAAAATCTAAAATTTATTTGAATAGGCCTCCAAATATTGAGGAGTTAAAGCAGAGAATTCGACAGGAAATTCGCTCAGTCACCCCTGAAGTGGTAAACAATATTCAAGAAGCGTTTGTCTCTAGATTAGGACATTGCCTCGCCATCATTAATGGACAGCAATTTGAACATAATTTAATTTTAATATTGTTTTATTTTTCAATTTTTTTTAAGTTTTATGTTTTGTTTCGTTTGAATACATTTTTGTTGAATATATCAGTTATTTATCAACCGATTTTAAAGAACTTTTTTTTGTTGATTCAGCATAAAAAATGCTATTACATGAGGTATCACAAGGAGTACTTTGCTATTTGAATTTTTAATGTTGGGGTTGCTAGCGCTTAGGGGTTGAAGGGTGGAGGGTTGAAAATTACATCTAACACACAACGTAATGTCAATAAATTCTATTTGACATTTAACTACAAAGAAATTGCAATTATTTTTACCACTTATTGCTAGAGCCTGTTCGAATATTAGCACTTTCAATTCAATACATTTTTGTTGACTATCTCAGTTATTTATCAACCGATTCTAAAAAACTATTTTTTATTGTATTTAGCATAAAAAATGCTATTACATGAGGTATCACAAGGAGTACTATGCTATTTGATTTTTTAAAGTTGGGGTTGCTGGCGCTTAGGGGTTGAAGGGTGGGGGGTTGAAAATTACATCGTTCAATAATGATTTAAAATTAAAAATCGACCTGTTCGAACATTTTTCTGGAACATTTTGCTTAACCATTTTATAGAATTTATCCGTTACTTTTGGGAAACACTGTATACAAAATACCTATAATATACAAATGAAGAAAATGAGCAAAATAGCAATATAAATATTAAATTGTCCTGCAACACGTGTGGCACAGAAAGAGCATTTTCTGCTTTTGGCACAATTTATGATAAAGGAACAAATATATATATTGACAAATGATTGAGCTGCAAACCTGCTATTTGTTAATTGAAACAGGAAATGAACCTTGCACTCCTCAGGAATCAAAATTTGATTTAATTTTTATTTAGGCAGTACCGTCAGACGGGTACCGATTGCGCTCCCGTTAGAAGTATGACGTCACACGATGACATTTTTGCACCTGCACGTTGGTGTATAACGGGACTCTAATACTGTCCCGTTAATAACCATAACCTCAACCTCACCTACGTTGATCTTAAAAGTGTGAACATCATGTGTGAATTTAAAATGGGTGATAAATTCTTCTCATATAAGGAAGTGAAGGAGAAAATAGAGCGATTTGGCAATGAAACCTTTACATCATTTTGGAAAAGGGAAGCGAGAACTATAAATTCTAGTAAAAAACATTTATCGAAAAATCGAGAAATTAATAAGAACCTTTTATATTATCAGCTAATGTATGCTTGTAACCGGGGAGGACAAAAATTTCGAAAAAGGGGAAAAATCAACGACAAACATGGAATATATATATATTTTAGATATTTCATAATTTAAATTAACTAAATCCTAAAACTATTTTTAGTACTTTTAAGGAAGATTGTAAAATGCATATCAGATTTAAAGCATCTTTAGATGGACAATGCTTAGAAGTTACGTCAGTAAGAATTTAAATCACAGTCATGAAACAGGAAAGGTACTGTTGGTCTATTTAATTTTTGATTGAATTTTTTATTTATATTAATTAAGTATTTTATTTTTTCTAGATGAGGAGAAACCATTTTTTAGTAAGAAATAAACCATAAACTACAAAAACAATAGCCTGTCAACAGAATAATTTGATTACGGCGATTTGCAAATGTTTGCTTTCTGTACCTTTGATGATTTTGTAGAAATCAAAATATCTTCTTTATTTATTAATTTACGAAAAAAAGACAAAGGATAATTTTAATTAAGAATTTACTTCTCTATCGATTGGTAAAGTAATATACTGGGTGTTCCATTTAAAACAAGTGTATTATTGACTTTATCTCGTAAACGTGACTTTCAATTATTTTTTTTTACTGCGTCATTGTAGTCAGCGTAAAAAGTACTACTAGTTTGCTAATTTAACCGGCTTTGTAATTTTTATAATAACGAAGCTGGTAATAGTGTAACTAGGATAAGAGAACCAGCAAAGGTGTACAGCTGGGAATCAGTCGAGCGTAACACAGGACGATAACATAAACATAAGAATGACTCCTTCGCAATTATGTAACGTATGACTCACCCGCGTTGCAGAAGACCACCTGCACCATTACAGCGGACCGTGCGCAAAATCTTATGACTCATCTGCGGGCACAGATCTAGCGCGGAGTCGCGTACACAAATGTCAATTGACGTCACACCCCGGAAACGAAACCCCTATAAAAAGGCAACAAAGCCAACGCTAGCAGAGAATTAGAACAAATCTCTTCAGAGTGTCATGTAGTCTAGTTGTCCGTTAGTGCCCCAAAAACACAATGTAAGTAATCGCACTTGTAATAATTGTAATTAGTTAATAATAAATCTGTTGTTATATTAAGCTATGTCCCTAATTTCATGTTACTTCAATTATTACCGTAACAATAGTGCCGACTTAATTTTGAACAGGCCGTATACATTATGATGTATGTTTATATATACGTTACGATGATAATTAACGGGACCAAATTAAGGTACCGTTTGGCTTCGCGGCATAAGCACAATATGACGTATCTAAATTTCTAACGGGAGCGCAAACAGCACCCGTCTGACGGTACTCTAGTCACAATATTAGAGTCCCGTTATACACCAACGCGCAGGTGCAAAAATGTCATCGTGTGACGTCATACTTCTAACGGGAGCGCAATCGGTACCCGTCTGACGGTACTCTAGACACTGCCATTTTAATTTAATGCCTTTACCTTAAACGAGAACTTTAGTTTTCCATCCGAAGAAAAATAAGTGAGGAAAAGTGGTTTCACCCATACATTAAATTTATGTTATGCTTATTTTTAAATTTGTAATTTGTGTACTGAATGCTTTCTTTAACCAAATTTTCTTATTTGCAAGTTACAGATTATTTATTATTAAGTTTATTTTTCATTTTTGAAATCGTAACTTGATGTTTTTAATTGAAGGTTTATAAATTTTCAATAAAAGTTTAATTTATACATACACAGTTTATTTTCCTAAATATTACATAGAAACGTGAAAATTGGAAAATTACCATGGTAAATTTTTACAATAATAAAATACTGGAGAATTTAAAATGGTAAATTTACCAAAAATATAAATTACGGTAATTTTACATCACTGTGAGGAATTTGTTTGGGGGGTTTTCTTTCTACGCTCTGGTTTTATTTAAATTATTTTGAGACCTAGACAGGATTTTGGTATGCAAACAAGGCAAGTTCGTTTCCTATCGATTTTCCGGCATCATTATCTACTGTAACTTTTCTTACAATACGGAAGGCCCATAATTAAAGTCTCTTGTTCAACACGTTTCCGTCAATTCCTTCGATGTTCGATTAAACTTCTTAAATTAATTTGACAATTACCGAGCGAACAATAAAATTAGGTGATGATTCTAACTTACTTACTTTGCCCTAATTATTTATCAATGCTCTAACTGACGTGTGACTTCAATTTAAAGTCTAATTCTTTAAATATCTTATTGTAAAGTGATTACGTTCTTTTTATGTTCTTTAATTTCTTAAAATATTTTGGTGTGTAGGTAATTTGCCCTAACTATTTATCAATGATGTGTTAAATTCTAATTCTTTAAATATCTTATTGTAAAATGATTGCGTTCGTTCCGTGTTCTGTAATTTCTTAAAGTATTTGGTGTGCTTTCTATTTTTAGCGCAACCTCTAAACTTCTGCTTCGTTTCTACGATTTCTCTTGGAGTCTTTTATACTCTTCTATTCACCTACTCATCAGTTATTTTTTACCGCCGCTTCTTTTGCTTGCCGTCTCATTGTTGTCCAATTTTCTTTATGACGGGGGCCGTTTCCAATTCCAATCCCTTGTCGTTTTGCCCATACAAACAGATCAGAACTTTCGGCAGCATTTTATTTGCTTATGTTTCAATTAAAGAATAAAGGGTAGATTTATTGCGTGTGTAAACTCGCAGGTTACGAACAATACAAATTGTTTTTAACCGGCACTTTTTTTACGGTAAATTTAAAAACAAAGCGCCGCTGACCGAGTTATAAAATATTAAAGTTAATTCTGAAAAATTAAATTACAAAGGAAAACCTCCGAAATTTTTCGCAGTTGGTTTTAATAATATTCTAATATAAAATATTTTCATGTTCCGTAAATAAATTAGTGTGTTGATGCATACAGACCGGATTATTCACGTAAAAGCTAAGGATTTGCATTACATTAACGGCAAATTCAACCCTTTATTTAATTAATTAATCAAGGCTCGGAAGTAGTAGTGTTAGTGGCTATTATGTTTTTGAAAAATTCGGATCTGCATTTGTTCCTTAATGACCTAATTAAATTCGGTCTTAATAAATAAGCTCCTTCCTGATTCTTATTCTTCTTGCGAGATTGTACTTGATACAAAGGAAAAAATTGCAGATTCATTATGATAAAAATCGTCAATTACTCGACCAAAAACACATCAAAGTAAGGATTTTCGTCAAAGAATATTTTATTTATACGCTGCGATGAATTCTTAGATATAATTGTGGTTAAGGGTTCGTTAGTTGCATACTTCAAATTATTATTTATTTAATAACCTAATTAACTTAATTATTATTATTTCAGGTTGAAAAATTAATTTGCTTCTTTGACATTTTTGACATATTGAATTAGGAAATAATTTAGTGACTGAAAAATTAATGTTTGGGCGTGCGTGTTAATTACCCATGTAAAACACATCTGTTTCACGTTCAACATTCGACCAGTCGTAACTTGTAAAGATTTCGAGCATGTCTGTTAAACGTTAATTCGTACACGTGTAAACTTGTGAATCTACAATATCAATTCACGCACATCCACGTTAAAATCTGTACGTACCAACCAATACAAGGCCTACAACTAAACCGTGTCGTTTACAGGTGAAGTTAATCGAAGTTACTTAATTTACTTTTTCTTTTTTTTTCGATAACGAAGCACCCGGAGGTATATCGGTGTCACATCACATCCACTTGATTTTTAATTAATTTCCAACTTGCCATCCAATGCTATCTTTGTACTTTAATTTGTGAGTTAGCGTTAATCTTTTGCGTGTCGACTGAATTCCGAAAGCTGATATATTGTTTCAACACACAAATTATTCACTTGTTTTGAACCTAATTATACAGGGTCACCGACGTTCAGATTTCCATGAATTACTGAAACAACAACTCAGTTTAATTCTAGTGTAAACGGAACTACACAGATGCAAAACAAATCGATAATTATATTTATCGTTGATTACAATCGTTAGGTTAATTTTCTAAAATTTACTTAAATCTAATGTTTGCAACAGAAATCTGAACGATGGTTGTAAGATATTTGGAGTAAACCGGAATTACCATGACAACGTGGCCACCCTCTTACATTTATGTTTAATCGAAATTTATTGATAAATACTTGACTTTATTCTTAATGCTTTTGTAATTTTCACGTCTTACTTTTTTTTGTATTAAAAATAGCGTGATGAATACGAGAGGGAGTTCTAAAAATATTCTGTCGGGGGCTAATTTAAGCTGGAAAGTGAATTTGTGTTTTTAAAGCAAGTTGCATAGAGGTGTAATTAACGGTAAACGCAATTGTGTAAATTCCGGACAGCACACCGGATAGTGACCTAGTTTAGCTGCCGCGACTACCCCCACAGCAACGACTGACCGTGCTAAAGCTCGCGTCATGAATTAATAATATTTTTGTAATTATTAAACTCGAATCATTGCAGATTCATTAATGGAAAAATATCGTTCAAACTATGACCTGAATGAATGAATTCGTCTGGAAAAAATTTGACATTGTACGGACGTTCTAATAGAACGCAATTAGAATTTTATTAGATTTAATTTGTTTGTAATTGTTGTACTTGCAATTGTTTTTATGTACACTGCCGGTGATTGTTTTATTAAAAATTAACAACTTTTATTTATTTGTAATCGCCGCTGCACATTTATGTCAAAAAATAAATTCAATTGAAAAGCAATAATTGAATGCTGGCGGACGTTAATTATATATTTACATGTGGCCTTCGTTTCCTCTGATTTCACGTCGCTTTCATAAAGTATTCCTTTGAAAACAAAATTTTGTATTTTAGAATTAATTAAGGATGCTATTTAATAATTTAAATCGGGGGGAAGTTTTTCGAAGCCTCCTCCTTTAAAAATTATACGGGAATTGGAATAAAGATGAGTGTGTTCAAATTGAAATGTGCTGTTATTTATAATTTACGGCCGTCAGCGACGCTCTGCAAGAAAGTTGTCCTGCAACTTATTTGCGACTTTTATGAGTCGCCTGTAACGACGCCATTATTTTCATAATACATAACTTTTTACCGTAACTTTCATGATTCATTCTGATTTTTAAATTTCATTTTTTTAATTTGCTTCTTGTTGTATTGGTGCCTGGCAGTGGTATTTAGTGCTTTTATATTATACATACGCATCTGTTGGAGGTTCCATAATTTTTCCTCTGTATTTATCATACAAAAACAAATGAGAAACATAAACCATAAAACAAGTAATGCCACCTATGCCACGAAACGAGGATTATGTTGTACTTTATAGGATTGCGTTACCCTCCCCCGTCATTTGCGCCGAATCCTTTTTATTGGCCTCTCTTAAATATAAATATAAAGGTTTTCCACCGAGAACAACAAATATCATTAGATGTGAAATGCATACGTTTGAGTAACAAATGTTAATTATTTTTTTGCGGCGTGGAAAATAAATTGGGTTTAATTAAAATCGGCGGGAAGGAAACTCGAAGAAAATTATGAAATTTAAAGTTTTATGTTTGCATAAAATTCAAGTATATATGTTTTATGTCGCTAGTAAAACGCCTCGAGTAAGTTTTCCCCGGTAAAACCTGTCCATCAAAATCTTACGTTCAACTATAACTACTGTCGCAGACCTCAATCAATGTCATCTCAAAACCATTACTGACATAGTAAACCCTTCGACGCACCCAATCAATAACAATCGAAGGGGCGATAGGTTCGAACGTGCAACCCTTTCGTCTTCCGAACGCGGATATTACACGTCGTTAAAACCTCAGCGAACGTTAAGCGATTGATTAGGAAAAGAACGATTTTTTAATTTCATTTCATCGACGACGGAAACTATAAAATTTCATTTTTTATAACCAAACAGACGCTTTTTAAGGACGCCGCTCATTAAAACAAATGGGTATTAGCAGTCAAGTGTGGGAAGGCGCTCTCTCCCTTCGCAACATGTCAGCATAAATCATTTTTCTGCTTACGGCTAACAGATCCCAAAACTAAAATAAATTTCCAAACCAAAGCTGCTTTTTCAATTCTTTTTTAATATATAAAACGTCTTGTCAAGAAATAACTATAAAACAAGGAAGTTTCATGTTTCAGAATTTTAATGAATGATTAAACAGCTTTTCCTTATTGCGGAAATCCATCCACTTTTTCTTTATTAATCCTTTAAGTTCAATATAAAATAATTCTAGTAAAATTCAACCGATAAAATTATTTGAACGTTGAAAAGGCCTGGCATCGGACGAATAAATATTTGTGCTGCATAAGTCAACATCATCGTATGCAGAAGTGTGATTGTAGGCGATATGGGGGTAAACATTTTAGTTTTAAAAGTCTTGGCCTTATTTTCTTTTTGTAACGACCTCAACCTGTAAAGTGAAAAATGATATTGCCCTTATAAAAAAAAAATTCGAGTGCGGGATTTAATTTGTGCCGCGGAAATGAAAATGGATGTAAACTTTTTTGCGGTGGAGTTTTAACTTGCCCTATAAAGTTTGGAAAATTTAATTCTTTCCGTTATAATGGAAAGCAAATTTGCACTAGCACATTTTCATTTTCCATCGGAGTCAAATCGTAATAGTAGGGGTTGAACGGTCGCTGCGGGGATGAATGCGTGACATTTGGTTTGTTTGCCATTACGCTTTCCTCCCTCGACGTTATAACTTCCGCTAGTTTTTACTTGAACGCCAAAATTTTCTAATACACCCCCACACTTTTTTTATGTTTGTAATAAATCTACTCTTTGATTCAACGACTGCGTGCGGGTATAACTCAATACAATTTAAGGGAAGATTGACGCATCACTGGGGGTAGATAAATTCTTTAAACAGAGAAGGACGTTCCCCCTTTTTTTCTCTCCCTTCGAAGCAGCCACAAACGTCCTATTTCATTCAATTTCGCGCTTCCTTTTAGAAAAACAACGGAATCAAAATAGGCTAACGTGCTTTTTAAATGTCATTATTGACAAGGGTGATATCCTGTAAACTGTCCGCAAAACTTGTATCCTGTATTAGTCGATTAACACCGGGTTATTCACTGAATATAAATTGGATATGATGCCGATGAACTCTGCTTTATAAATCGATACACTCAAATTCGGATGTTTGAACTTTTTTTTGTCTAGGGTTTTAATATGTCAAGGTCAAGAAACTTCTTCATCAATACTCGACGCAAAATGTTAATTACTGTTATTTATATCAATATTTTATAAATTATAAATCAACCAGATTGAAGAAAAAGAACCAAAATAGAACGAATGTTTGAAATTCTATTTTCTTTTTAATTCTATAATTTTTTATATATACTTATGTATATATATTTTATCGATTTTGTTGGTGTTGGTGAAAGGTATTAAATAAAACAAGATAATAATTTTTACTATTTTTATTGACATTAATACAGTATGTTGAGTTTTTCATAAAAATACAATAGACTGTACGTATAAAAATTTCTCTTCAGGTTTAATAATGGCCATGTCAAAACTAACTTACGTCTATACCTATGAAGTAGACAAATATTTACTCATATGTATAGCAAGATATTTGGAAAAGTTATGTCTAAAATACAAAAATAAATATTAAGTTTTACAATATCGACATCGACAAACCATTTATCATACAAGAGTTAGCACGTTTACTATTTGGAGATCACATAAGTCTAAAATATCATTAACGATTAAAACATCACAATTAAGACTAAAATTTCCGTTTCTTTTCCTGCCTCGCCACTACTTAACATAATTACGTAGCCATGTATAAATCTCAGCTTCGTTCTGCGACACCCAATTTATATTGAGCTTTATGGTTTCCAAACTTTGTTCTAACGCCCTCGAAGCGGATCCAACGTTCATTCCGTTGAAGTAAGTAGAAACCTAAAACATTTCCATCCACCTTATGCACAACACAGCTTAATGTAATATTAATTAAAGGGTTGTGTTTATTATTCCAGTGGGATTGCCCTTTTTTTATAAAACAACGACCGAAGGGGGAAGAACCGTACGTTTTTAATTTGATCGGGAAACTGAATTTTTTATTACACAATGTCCGAATTTAAAATCGTTTTCCACGTGCATGCAATTTTTTTTTTTGATGATTTTGGTAACACCTAACCAAATTGATTTTTTTTGTGGTTGTTGTTGTGGTTAAAGGCAAGACACGCAAATGCAATTCCAAAGGTAAACAGTAATTACGCACATTAAGCTTCTGTTTGGATTACCGCAACTAATTAACGTAATGCAACAGCGTGCAACGTAATTGTTTCCGCGTGTTCCCATAGTGTCAAATTCAAATTCATCTTTTCTGAATATACTCCTACGCTCGGGCGATGATATAATACCTGTCAAGCACGTGAAAACGTAAATTATGACGGAAATAATTATTATAGAATTCCTTTATGTTTAATACATCACAGTCAATTTTGATAACGCCAATTTGTATCAACGTGCTTGCGTCTCCTCTCCATATTCTGTTTTTGACAATTATTTTAAGGACAACGACATTTTTTTTGCTTGGGGGGAAAGCGGTGAAGAATTTTTCAACCGTGAAAGAAATACTACGTTTACAGTAAATAAAAATATAGAAATTACCTCGTAATAGTCGTAAGGGGTAGATAAATGTGCAGTAACGGCTGATATGAGACTACCCATCATGAAAGTGGCGTTACCGAAGAGCGCTTGCATCGTAGGCCAATACGCTTTGAGATGCCTCCAGGCTAAAAGACGTCCTTCAG
The DNA here is from genome assembly GCA_958336345.1 of Dorcus parallelipipedus. Lineage (NCBI taxonomy): Eukaryota > Metazoa > Arthropoda > Insecta > Coleoptera > Lucanidae > Dorcus > Dorcus parallelipipedus. The sequence continues at coordinate 4,094,285 of OY284479.1, read as the reverse complement.
GATTCGCCGCGACGACCGCCAACACGATTTTTACATCCTGCGGTTTTACCATGTTACGATTAAGCGTTTCGAGGAGATACCTGGAATCAAATAATGCCCCGTAATATACCTTTGCTTAATGGATTCGAAACATGATACCTCTGCAACAGCCAAGGATCAGACGCGGCACCTAAAGCTTTTAAAAGTAATTTTCTTTCGCTCGGCACGCTCGTGGAATTGTAAACGCTCCAGCAGTGCTGCCATTCCGTTAAACCTCCATATTTAATACCCGCTGAATACACAACCTCTTTCAGATCTGGTGGTATCGATTCGTTTTTGGTCATCCAATTCTGGAACATCGTCCTCGCATGCGACACCGTTTCATTCAATTCACACAATACAGCGGTCGACAGAACGTCTGTTCGCATTAATCTACAAAAAAGAAGAAGAAAAAAAATATCCGTTTCCCTCAATTACAATTCCAAGCTACCAAAGGAAGTCTCAATTTTTAGCTAGCTGCAGAAGAACGTCTTAATTTTATCACTGGAGATAAAACTGTAGCGGCGAAGTCATTCTAAGTTTCTAATAAACGCCCGCGATCACCTTAAGTGCTATTACAAGGATAATCAGTAGCTGCATTTCTCGATCGATTAGCGCAAACATTGCTTTGGAGTATTCGCCGAGTGCTTTGGCAACGGCCAGTTTTACTATACCGATAAGCAAAACGCACGAGGTGATAGGAGTCGTTATAAACTTTAACTGCTTTTGTACGATGTTAACTTATATTACCCCCTCATTTAAATTCAGACCGCGTCATTCGAATCACATCCTCAAAATCCACATACATCCACTTTTTCTTAAATAAAAATCAAAAAAGTCGATCTCCACTTCGTAAAAACACAAGCCTGGTAATCGTTTTCAATTCGGATAGAACACCCCCTAAAAAATACTTTAAGTTTGTTTGGGGTTAACTTAAATTGAACGTGTATGAAATAAAAAGTTAATCAGAGCTGATTATGATGATATATTCTTACGATTTCAATTTCATCAGATTTTCCACTTTTCATACGGCATAACTCCGAAACTTTTCTTCGGTTAGTGTCTTTCATAACGTAAGCGAAAACTTTTCAGGTAATAAGATTTGAAATCAGCCAAAAATTACAATGTCGCGCGCTGCAGCTTCTGTCTTTGATTTTCCTTAGATTTTATTAACGTTGGTAAAACTAGTTTTGCCGAAATAAGCTGACCCCCACCCCCTAATTCTCCCTAATATATGATCTAAAATTAACTAAAAATTGCAGTGTCGGGTGTTTTCTCGGATTTTATTAACGTGGTGACTACATTAGTTTTGCCACAATACGAGGACCCCCATTTTGCTTAATACAAAGTGCGCCATATTTTAAACGTTCGTATTCGAATTATGTTGACATTTTCCAGGTATAAGATTTAAAATCAACTAAAAATTACACTTTCGGTTGATATAGCTTCGGTCCTTGATTTTCTTGGGATTTAATTAACGTCGATAACAAAATTAGTTTTGCCACAAATTTTGAATCAACTAAAAATTTACAATCTACTCATTTTATTAACAAGGTTTTCCATCGCGGCATTCTCTGAATTATAAAGTTGTGCTAAATTTTTAAGCGCTGGTATTTGAATGATATTGATTTCGTATGAGGTGGAACCGCCCGAGTAAATTCAAATATCCCGTTCGTTCGACTGGGTATAGTTTTATTCATTTTGTTCCGTCAAATGGTTATGTTAAACGTTTGTTTTGCTCGGCTACATATAGAAGTGCTTATTGAGCAGTTGAAAGGGAAAAAGTGACAATATATTCAAGTAGGGGGTTAATATTATCTAGCTTTTTTCCATCTAACTTCAAAAGACACGAACACTTACATAATGATGATAATGTAATCATTAAGCCTGTTGTTGGAGTAATTGTATTGTAAAAATTTCGGTTTACTCTTAGCCTGTGAAATATACATGTCAGGTACGAAAGCTAGGAAAGCTCTTATTGGAAATGTCCTCGCGTTCAATAGAAATGACACTTTAAATTTCTTAGCTTTAACATTTTCTCTCAACATCTACATCATTAGTGGAAATTTACATTCCTCGTAGCCGAGGTACCAATTCTTTTATTCCGTCGTAATTGGATTGTTACTTTGCAGATATTATGTCGGAGATATGCTCCGAAAATATTAATATCGATTTTTATTAGAAAAATTCTTAGAGGATTCTCCTCCGAAATTATCTGTCTTTTAATACGGACCGACTTTAGTTACCTTTATTAATTTTAATGAACGCACTTCGTTCTTCGTTCAGTTTTAAGTGTTCGTTTTGTTCGCCTTTAATTTCAAGTAAAATAATTCGAACTAAAAAATTTTTATCGAGTGGATTTCTGGGGAAAAAAACGGGGTGGAAAATTTATTGTTTGTGCAACATACGAACCCCATTAATATTTCCTCTTCGAAAAATACGTCAGTAACTTGACTCATTATTAATTTATCTTGGTACGTGCGGCGTGCTGTAATTAAATTAGTTGGACACTCCGACGAGTTACTCGCTATTAAACTGGTATCGATTTTAAAATAAAACCGGCGGAGATGGCGAAAACTGGCGAATTGGTTTTTATCATCACGCGGAGACGAAGTCCGGTCCAATTTCACCTGGGGAAATCCATTTTTCCGCGATTGTATGTAAATGAACATTGAAAATCGATTTGTTGTTTTTTTTTTTGCGTAAACAGCAGGACGAATTTTAAATACTACGAAAACCAATCAGTATTTCGCCCCCCACACACGGTGAAGTTAATTTTACGGAATATCTCCCAGATTAGGGGAAACCGAAACTGAAACTAACCGCCCCAAACAAAATTGATTTTGCGAAGTGTTAATCTGCATTTAATTTATCCACAGCTGTGACGCATAACGGAATATTTAAAGAACGTCGGGGAAAACGTTTTCACGGAATCAATTATTGATATTAATTCACTTCGATTAAAACGTGGCAATATTTATTTCGAGCAAAATGAAGAACCGACTTAATCTCAGCTTCCGCTTCCTTTTTCCTGGGGGTAAAAGATTATCTTTGTAAAAAAAAATATTAATCTTGATGCTCGGAGGGGGGTTCGATTCCAAAGGAAAAGGAACAGAATGATTGGAAAGCCAGTGAATGCCGAATGCAGGAAATTTCCGTCATTCACATCTTTGCACTTTAAAATCAAAGCAAGAACTCAATAACTTTGCTTAAAACCTTGACAAGGGTGAAACTTCAATTCCAAAAAAAAAAAAAACAAGCAGGAGAAAAAATCGCATTCGCTTTTATATAAAAAGAAAATTAAATATATCATTCTGATGAATAAAACCCACATTCAAGTAATTACGAGAATAAAATAAAATTCTCGATCCTTTTGAACTGGCGGATATTATGCAATTCTTTTTATTCCGTTTTTAACGCAAATTTTAAACGCCGAATTGTCGAAAATGGGGAAAAGTTTTTTAATTTCATCAGTTCACTTTGAATGCTTTTTTGCTTATGTAAAAGTAAAAATCTATATTTCCTGTTTCGTTCATCGCTAATTAATAGTTACTAGACATTTCATCCCAATAATTTTTCAACGAACGATGAAATTAATTTTGATACTTTTGAAACGGAAACGAGGTGTCCCGGAATTTTATTATGAATTCAAAACCCCCCCAAGATTTATTTAACTTGACAAATCACAATCTCAGACAATTTCTGAATACCAAATGAAATTAAACTGTATTGTTTCGGGTTCGTTGTAAAAATTGAGAGGGGGGATCCGTGATTTGAAATACATAGTTTCCACGTGATATCAAAACTAAATAAAAATCTCTTTCGACGCGACGGCGGAAAGTTGTAAATGTCTTTTTAAGTTGATGTTCCACAATTCGAAAGCAAGAATGTTAAATTATTCATCGCGTTGTGTGTTTCGGAAATCATCAATCGAAGTGGACTGGAATTAGTTCGTCTTTACTTTTCTACCGCCTCTACATGTTTTGCATTTATTCTAGAAGGGGAGGAAAAAGGAATTTGCACTTTGTGTAAGCAAACATGTTCAAATAATACGTTTGTATTTTGTAATACCCAAAGGATTGGCATGCAACTTCCTTTTTGTTATAGAGTTGTAAGGAAGCACGTAAAATGAAAATGCGATACATGCACGCTAACTGAGGAATTCATTGGAATGTCAGAGGAATTTCTGAACGTTATTTTCGCATAACTAAAGAAGTATATTTTTAGTTTCGTTTTTCTTATTAAATTAAATTTCTCCATCCCTCGTGCAAACATATACGAGCAGCTAGCTTTACTCTAATTAAATTTACTACAAAACGAGCATGCTTGTTACTTACTTATCTAGGTGTGAGCCAGTTTCGTTCCATCCAACGTATTTCGTAACAGGTGTTAATAATTTCCGCATGTATTGGAGGAAAAGTTTGTACGCCAAAGATTCGGATAATCTCCTGCTCCAAGACTGAAAATGTTCTATGGCGGTTGCCCAAGGAACATAATCCCTTTCATTAATAAGATACAAAGACAAATCTAACGGAATACTAGCGTTTAGCAGACCGGCCCTGGAAACCAAACGAAAGATAAATAATCCGGACGAAGGGGGTGGCTTGCTTAAACTCGGAATACCTGCACAAAGTGAACGCGTCATCAATTAAATTAGCACGGTCGGCGGGATTGAAAATACTGTGATTTTTCCGCAGGATTTCTATAATTTCCACCCACATTGTATCGTCATACATGACTCTGTAAAAACCTGTCTGCTTCACGTTCACTTTGATCCACTTTACGTCCGGATCAATTTCGAATCGAACTGGAAAATATTTTCTCAAGTTAAAGCGGACGTGACGTGGTAAAAATCGATCTCCCTTACCGTCTGTCAAGTTCATCCAAATGTTATAAACTGTTTCGGTGTCGTTATCGGTGAAGTACGTTAAGGGCACGTACCATTTATAATCGTACTTAGACTTCGGCGTGTTCCTGGCCGAACTATTCGAATTCTCCGTGGTTAACAAAAATCTTTCTTGACTCGCGATTATCTCATTTTCTTCACGTCTTATCGTTATCAAGGGAAAACCCATTTGTTGAGTCCATGTATCCATTATGGTCTAGAATTTTATTTCAATTGTTGCGAAAAGAATTCAAATCGAATTTTATAATAAAAGTGAAAGTTAGAAAAAAAATATTTGGTTTGAATAAGTGAATCGATAAATAGCGGCTTCCCTGCAGTGATTTTAATTTGGCTTTCGCAACGGTTTGAAAATGTTTTATGCGAGATCAGTTTTAACTAACAAAAGAGTTATCGTCGTTATCGGGGGGGTTTGATATTAATTTTGTGTCATCCATTGACGATAAAATTCACTTATGCGGCCTGATACACAACTATGAATTGTTAACATATTTTCGAAACGGGAACACGTGTTGCCATATCCTGGAGTACGCGCATTGATAACTTTTTGATTAATGACCATGTAATTATACGTTCCGCTGGATTTATTAATTTATTATTATCTAAACGTTTTATTCAATAGTTTGCAACGTTTTACATCGCACCCCGTGGCATTTTAATTAAAAAAAAAGAATCTAGATCATTGAATTACTTGTGTTACAGATAAATTAATTTGTAGCAAGTTTGGAGCAAGGAAAATTTAATTTCCAAAGGTGAAGTTCAGGAAGTTATATTATGCAAATTTGAGGAACTGCGAATTAATTAATTAGGTTAATTAACAACGGGAACAATAACGGATGTAACTTGCGGTCATATTACGTACGCTATTGCATATTACGAGGTCGGAAGTAACTGCACAAGACAATAATAGATTGCATTAATCTGACCTTAACTTCCAGTGATTGGTTCGTGTTGCGGCTCAAGACGTTCCACAATTCCTTTGTATCAGCGTTTCCAAATTTGTACGTGTTTAAATAATCATTAAGGCCGTTTTGTAAGTTCTCCTGTTGGAGGAATTTACCGAGCATGTGTAAAATTGAGGCACCCTGTAAAAACCAAGGACGAAATCTAAATCGAAAATTGCCCAGCAAGGATTTACCTTGCTGTAAGATATAGTATCAAAAATAGCTTCTATTTCTGAGGGATCGTGAACTGCAACGGAAATTGGATGGCTACTAATTAGGGCATCCAATGCTAAAGCCGGTTGTGTTTTATCCAAAATAAATTGCTCCATCATTCGCCATTCCGGAAACAAACTATCAACTCCCATGTACTCCAGAAAGCTCGCAAATCCTTCATTTAACCACAAGTCGTTCCACCATTTCATTGTTACTAAGTTTCCGAACCACTGCAATACTCGATATTAAGGAAAACTATTGGGCGCGATTTAAATAAGGTCGGAAAGAACCCTTATTTAAATGAGGAAGCGAAACGGAAAGGATCGAAAAGGGGGAAACGTATTAATGTTGTTTATACCTGATGCGCCAATTCGTGAGCAATAACTATAGCAACCCACTGATGTGCTGTAGTCGATGTCTGAATCGGATCATACAAAATCGCCGTATCTCTATAAGTTATCAAACCCCAGTTCTCCATAGCTCCGGTGGCGAAATCTGGGATTACTATTAAATCTACAGGAGAAACAAAACTGAAATTGAACCGGCGGTATTTACGTTTTAAAAAATCGATGAGACCCCCCTCTTTTAATTTATTGGAACGCTTTCTACAACCCCCAACATTTTCCAACACGTACTAAAATGTTGTAGATAGAACGGTTTCTATGTATAACATTTTAGCTCTGGTCGTTTCTTTCAAGACAAGGGAACCATAAAGACTAACACAACCTATGTAAATAAAATCGTTGTTTTATTTATCGTATGTCATTACTCGTACTTTAAAAACGGCTCGACCTGGTTTTAAACTTTTCCGATACTTCTTCAAATCTTATACCTTTTTTTTTCAATTACAATGCTTAAACTTCGGAGCACGATTTCAAATATGAAAACTAAGTTTGAAAACCTGATTCGCTTTTATATTACCGAGCAGGTGAAGTAAGCACACGATTATTTAAAGAAAGAGTTGTTTAACGTTTTATTAAAACAAAAATAAGGCCCAATATGTTGTAATTTTATTCAAAAATATTCAGTTGATCTTTTATTTATGCAGAAAATGGAGTTCGCGAAAGAAAAATGAGGAAAACCAGCGGTACCATAAATCATTCAGTTAGATTTTTGTTCTCTCCGGGTAATATGTGGGAATCGAAATTATTTATGGTTATTAGGAATGCAAATCCCCGAAGTAAAACCGTGCGATATCCTGTAAATTCAAACGGTGATTCAAGAAGGTGTAAATACCGAATTAAAAAAGAAAATTGATAATCCGAACATTAAAGAACGAACCCGCACGATCAATAATCGGCCATCCAATAAGAACCAACCCGAAACTAGACCATTTACGTTCGTGCGCTTTCGTTCCTCTTAATAAACGCGACCTAAGTTCGCAGGTTTCACAGTGGCAGGAAGAGGACGAAGTAAATCAAGTGTCTAACAATTTACCAGTTTTAATCAAATTTTCTTTGGGGAATAATTTACCGGTTTTACTCATTCATTAAGGTGATAACCCATATTTGTTTTAACTTGATAAATCGCCGAGTATAAAAGAAACTCTGACGCAGTTAAATCTGAAGCACTGTTTTAAATTAATTTAATTAATTCCGCTAAAAATATGGGTTTTTGTTAAAACTGGCGTTTAATTAGAAATTATCTTCAGTTATTAACACATTAATTAACGTGCTTTAAAAGCAAAATAACTGAAAGCACTTCAGAGTCAAAGCCTCTCTCAATGTTCACTTCGCTGAGTTTTCCGTCTAAGAGGATCAATGAAACTGCTTCTTATTCTCTCGTTCATAGTGGCAACCCCCGAATACAATAGCCCACGTCTTACTCTTTGTTAAGGTCAAACCCTTCAATTCTTACAGTACATGCTTCAAAGTAAGATTTTATTTTAATTATTAAATTAAAATTTGCTTTGGTTACCTTGTTTCGGTAGTGGATATTCGATCATGAAAAAATCCTGAAAAAAGTCCATTATATGCGTTGCAGCATCGAGGGCAAAAGTAGCCTGTGATATAAACGGTGGGGGTGTATACACAGAAACTGAAATGCCCTTTGCTGTTTGTTTATTTAAGTGAGTGTAATCGCATATAATGAACGCTACCAAATAAGTGCTCATTTCCACCGACTCTTGAAAATCATCGCGCAGCTGAAAAACCACGGTTAAGAAATTGATGTTCTTCTCCGCAAGCTCCAAAAGAAAAACGAAAATTCTAAACTTACAAGACCTGTCCCCATATAAAATCCAACGTCTTCCGTAGTAACAACGGGCATGTTGAATAACGCAATGTGAAATCTATCTCTAAAAATAGACATTTTAAATTTCGCTTTGAATTGGGGTTCATCGAAACATGGAAAGGCAGAACGGGCGTAAGTTGGTTCGAAATGGGTAGTCGCCAAATACCTGAAACCACAAAATCGCGAATTAATCAATGAAAAATCGCATTTCAATCGCCCTCTAAATCAATCCGTTCACTTCTTGCGCCTCACTTCTTTCTCTCACCTAAAGCACATTCCGATTTCATCGCAGCAAAAAAAAAGAACGCTAAAATAATCGGGTAGTTAGTTACCTACGCTCGCCTTCGTTATTTATGTAACTGGAAATGTAAAATCCTTCGAAATCACGGCCCAGTTTGGAAGTGTATCTTAAAACTAAGGTATAATTGTTGCGCTTTCTGAATTTCTCCTTAATTTCTATGTACAGTTGCTGCGCGCCGAGGTACTCCAACACCTTCATTATTTTCAAGTGTTGACCTTTTCTGTCTAGGATCATCTAAAATATAATTCCAACAGTTATTACAAAGTTAAACTGGAACATTTCCATGTATATAAATATAATAAAAGTACCATCGCAATCTTAATTAGTCTCAAGAAACTTGGTTCTCTCGATTTGATGACTTTGTCTTTAAACCAAGAAAACTATAGGGACGACAGATCCCATCTCTTTTTCCATACGACATGAATTAGGTTTGCAATTGTACCAAGCGATTAAAAATAAAAAGATTCAAAGTAGGTCGTAATCCAGATTTCTGAAATAGGTAACGTTCAACAATGAACGTTTTGTGTTCCAACTCGAACATTTTGAAACAATTAATATGTCACTGTTGAGTACCGACAGGCAGTATTACTGGTCATTTTATTTTCAGTCGTGTGGTACATGTAGACTTATTAGGAAGTCTAGAAAAACTAATTTTGTCTTTCAAAATTGAGCGGATCAATCATTTATTTATACTTTTTGTTCAAACAATTTTTCAATTTAACCAATTCATCACATATGAAGGGTGTCGGGGGGGGGGGGGGAACAGAGCAAGTCCGTTTTATTCGAAATTGAGATGTTAGTGCCATCTGGTGAGCTTTCGAACAGCTATGTATATCATTGAAGGGGGGGAAAACGAGGTTAGTCGTAGAAAAAATAAAATTTTCAAAAAGTAATCAGTACATTTTAACAAGAAGAATCCGAAAATTTTATGTAATGTTTCCAACACCCTTCATATATAGGACGTTGAAAACAACCCTAATTCAATATTTTTTTATTAGACGACTTACAGCCAGTTTTTTGAAGTAGAAAGGATTTTGTATAAATAATTGTGATAGATTAAAAAAAAAATATATTCCCCGGCACCTCCACCATTTCGTAAATGCATCGCATTAATTACTTGCAATTAAATTAATTAACGACAACAAACTGAAGTATTTTGGTTTAATTAAAATATTCCCTTTAAGGTCCTTCTTATATCCGCTTTAAAGTTTTATCGATTGATAATAAACGCAAAAGAATTGCGTGCACGTATGATTTATAACCACGCATACATTAAAATAATTTCCATTGTGCGATGGTTATTAATAGGTGAAGGGTTACCTTATCCTGAATGGTTAAATTCTTGCTGTGGAGGACGATGAAATTGGTATCCTTTTCCACGTGAAACTCAATGGAAACTTGACCTAAAAATGCAATTTGAGGAGACGAAAGCGAAGCAATTAAGGAATATAAATTACCCTTCACTTCGAGAGTGGTGAGGTTGGGATGAATGGTGATGTTGTAACGCGTGGGTTTAACGAATGGGGGAAGACGGATGTTGTTCCAGGGAAAGACTTGGCCGTTGGTGGCGCGAGGGACGAATGTTTTCGTCACGTTCCAGTCTTCGTCGACGTAATTAAGCGGCTTTTCTCCGGCACACGTGCAATCTGGAAGAAGATGTGGTTTTTTTATGGGTTTTCCTTGCGTGTTGGGTTAGGTGTTTTACCGCTTTGTGGGCCGGTGTATGCGATGATAGCGGAGATCGTAAATAAAAGAGCAAAGACGATGGTGGCGATGAAAAGAGCTCTTTTTTGTGAGCAGGCCGCGACTCCATTATTTTCGTACAGGCTCTTCTTGGTGGGTCCGGCAGGACTCTCAGTGCCTGCAACACCGCCTGAGTCACAGGGGTTATGAATAATTGTGGATGACTGACAGATCGAGTATGTGATTTGTGCGTAATTTGTACCTGTAAGAAACGCAACATCGTCAACATCCTGCTCGCTCATCACTGATTGACCGCGTCTCCAGACAACTGCCTCGATGTTGCGGACTCCAGTAACGATGGAAACCTTAACTAGAGGATCACGCTTTCTACCCTCCACAATAATTATTATATTTACTAGGATGGACCAAAAAAATAACGAACGTGAACACACAGAAAGGACGACTTCGGTTAAACTACATGTTAAATTCTCCTACATTGAACACCACGTTTTGGTCGGTTAGTTGCGTTATTGTTAGATTTTGATTATGGTTAATTTCCCCGTATATGTTTTAAATAAATACTTGTACTTTACGTGATATATTTAAGTTGCTGGCATTTCATGAAACGAATGAAATTTCTAAACGACATTGGATGCGTCACGCACTAACGAAGCTATTCCGGCACCGCATCTGCGTCGAACACCCCGGACTCCCGGAGTTCGACGCGGACATTATTGTATCTATTGCGCATGTTCTAATGGAAAGCGGGAAATTTTCGATCAAAGATTTTAAGTGACGTGTAAATAATAGGTTTGCCTTGCGCAATTGCCCACGTGCTCACCTTTACTAACAGAATTTTCACATGCAAATGAGTGTGCTCTCGTGCAAAAGAAATTTGAAATTGGAGGTCTTTTTTTACCTTGTGCTTTACCTAAATATTTGCTTATATAAAAGAATTCAAATTGGGGAAAGCTTGGGGGGTTAGTGAGCGACGTACTTCAGAAGCTGAAAGGCGAAGGCGAGGCGGTTGTGGAGAGAGGAATATATCATGTACGATACCCACCTTGAATTCGCACGTTGCCGTTCTGTGTTTGCTTGAACCTTCCCAAGGGCTCCAGACGAATCACGTCCACAGGCCCGGCTGCTGATGAAGATGAGCCTTGCGGCATTTTTATTCAAACGAACCAACTAAATCGGATATCATGAAACATCTCTACATAGCGAATGAACAACTAAAACTATGTCTAGAAAACAGTTCCAAAAAATCACCTAGCTACTAAGTCCTAGACTACATATTCAGTAACCAAACTGAACTTCTTATAGACATTCCCATGCCTTGAAACTCACGGCTGATGCTTTATGTTGTTGTACCTGTTGATAGTCGCAGTTCTTAAGCTCATCAGGTATTTAATCACTCGAGAAAAAATTACTTCCGGTTTCAAAGACGAAAGCAACTGGTTTGTCCGGTTAACCTTCTAGGGATAACACTGCGCGATCGCGGTGGTTTCGGAAATTTGGCGTGCGCGTCGCGACGCCACTTTGGGACGCCACATTTAACCCGCATTTATATGACATTTAACGGATGCAATATTGATTTTCGCTTGCAAACGCAGTCAAACGTATTCCTAATTTCTCTCACCCCCCTAAAAATTTTATAGGGTGTCCCCCTAACATCTATACAAACCAATATGTTATCCCAACGCGAGCTATTGATCTTGGTACACGGCAAATCGCGCACGCGCCGTCTCACTTAAATATTTAACTTATTTTATAATTCAACCGTAAATTAAACCGACATTAAAATTTTATCATTCCCCTCCAATTATATGCTAATTTTTTTAAATTTTAAATACACCAGATTAACCGACATGAACTTTGGAATGCTTCCATTGCATATTTATTTAGATAATCGCGTCGATTTGGATAATTTTAAATACCTCTATTTACTCGGTGAATATTTTAAAATATAACAGTTACAAACGGCGAGGAGAAGCAACTTATATTACCCAAACGAAACCTCTTGCATCAGTGAATTTTAATTAAATTTTTTAAACAAGTTAACACCTTCAGATTGAAAGTGACATTCATAGTGGGCTGTGAACAGGTTTGCATCTGAAATAATATTACCATTCTGCAACAACTATTTACTATTTACATGGATATCAATAATAATTTCTACACAACGCCGTGTGGACAATAAAAAATTATTGTAGAGCGGCACATTCAATCATTGTTGATCACAGTGTATAAAAATAATAATTATACGTGTCCTAATGAAGCGGTAGCCTATGGATTATATGTAAGAAACTATAAAATGTAAATGTTAGTAATGTAGATTAATAATACTTAATTGATCAATTAATTAAAATTGAATTTTTATTGCTAACTTGTTTAAATAAGCGACATCTATGATTCTCTTTGTTGAATAACTCAATCATTTGTTTTTTTTTTTTAAACAGCGCCCTCCTGACAGATGCGAAACTTAATACATTAGCCGTTTTTTGGCGTACAAAACTGTTTTAAAAACGACTTGTGCTGTTTCAATTTTTGACGTCATTTAATGATGATACCGCTAAAACAACTTTCCATTTCAAAACACATAATGTCTCAAAACATAAGGTTGTTGTTTCAACGTTAAAAAATGCATTTAAGTAGCGACATCTTTCGATCGCTTGTTGACCTGATATTGCAGTATGATTGACAAATTGAAGCCAGTCCGCTACATAATAAGTCATCCCAATGCAAGGCGGCCATGTGCTGTCAAAGCATTTGAGAATTTTGAAAATTTTTGTGCAAATCGGTTTTGATTGCAGCGGATTCCCTGAGCAGGCTCTGTACAGCTGTTTCAGGCCTAGTTGGGCCTTCATTAGCAGAACCGTAGCCCGAGAATTCGCATTGGCGAATAACCCTAGGACATATCGGTTTGGTTTGCAGTGGAGTTCTCGGGCTACGGTTCTGCTGATGAAGGCCCAACTAGGCCTGAAACAGCTGTACAGAGCCTGCTCGGGGAATCCGCTGCAATCAAAACCGATTTGCACAAAAATGTTAAAAAATGCATATATCGAAATACATATACGAAATAATTTCAAAATAGTGCACCGCTAAAAAACGGCTACTCTCAGAGTATCTCCATCTCGTTTCATTACATGAAGTTAAAACAAGATGAGAATATTCAGTGAAAAACACTATAAGTAAATTCTTTCAAGTACTCTTAGGGTCGGTTTCTCGATGCTGGGTTAAATTTATCTTTCAGTTTGTTACCAATGCCAACGTATACTTTCATAATTGTTGCTATTGGTAACAAACTCAAAGATAAATTTAACCTAGCATCGATAAACCGACCCTTAGTCATCGAACTCCAATGTATAGAATACAACTGGCATTTTTCTCGAATCTTATTTAGTTAAATTTAATGTAGTAAGTATAAAATATTAAATATAAATATAAACAATAATGGTTGGTTTGTGGACGTTTCAAAATTTTATAAAACGCATGTGTACGCTTATGAAATGCAGCGGCCATATTTAGTGACCTGTTTGGACAAGAAACTACTGCTAGTATGTCTTCCTCCTGTTATTCTTAACTCGTTGGTTTTGATTGCAAATTGCAATGGATTCCTCCAGCATCCTCTGGACAGCTGTATCGGCCCTATTTGGGTCGTCAGTAGAATAGCTCGAGAACACTTTTAAGCCTAAAATTGGCCGAAAGAGAAAAAACGGGAATTTTTACTGATTTTGTTGGATAACCAGATACCACTCGACCATTCCCAGATAAAGAGTTAATAACAAGTAAAAATATATGATAAAAGTATTTCCCCTTATTATTCCTGTTACGATTTCTTTCTAATTTCCTAATTTAGGAAAATTGGCTGCCTTTAAGTAGGGGCGAAATTTGTTTATTAGAACGGTGAATATCATTGTAAGAGGTTGGCAACACTGAATGCACTGACAACATTGGACTTAACCTATAAATTCATTGCCTGTGTTCATTGCCTTCTATGCGTAGGTCTTTGCAATAGTGTGTAAGTAATTTATTTACTTAAAACAAACAATCTAACTACAATTTGTTGTACTCTACCCCCTTTCAGTTTATTAAAACTTTTGCAAAGAACTCAGCTCGCATTTTTTTAAAATGTTATGTCCATTTATAAGATGTAAATGCTCTTAATATAACAATAGTAATAAACTTTTTTAGGTTTAAAGACGACTTACAACATGAGCATTGAATGTACTGCTTGGAACTTATTTCAGAAAAGTTTAAAATTGGATACAAACAACCGTAACATTGAGGCATCGTTTACCGGGGAAAAAATACAAGTGTTGGTCTGTATAATGAAAAATAAACACTTTGGAGAAATAGTCACAGTTTTCATTGTTTTAGCTCAACCAGGCACAGCTACTTTAGCATCTCTGCTTACGGTTGTAGAAATCATCAATCTACATAAACAAGACATCGTTGATGCCACCATGTTTGAGGAAGTAACAGCAGAGCCATTTAAGGACTGGACACGAAAGTCTATGGTTCTTTATCTCTGTAGGTGAGTATGTACTCTTATTTACTGTACGAAAAACTGAGATAAATCGACCTTTTAGTTATAAAATGCAGTGGCAGCCGGTGCATACATATAGAGTGGGGACATGGCAAGGCCGAAGCGTTCTGTTCTCTCTTTCATGTGTAATAAACAGAGATAGCAAGTATGTCGTGTGCCCCGCTGAATCAGATGGACCGCCCGCCGCTGATAAAATAGTTCGTAAAAAGTGTCTAGACTGTGACTTGCTTTAATCACCTTCTTGTACTGTAACAATCTATTTTGTGCAACACCAAATGTTTAGTTAATAACTTCTAATTTTACAGGGAAAATGGAAATAAACTCTTAAACAGCCTAATAATGGTGAAGAAATATTGAAAACACGTAAAAGAAGGAAGCATTTGAGACCATCAGGAATTGATTTAAAGAAAACACGCATCACAAGGCTGTGTAAGTTATTGATAGTGTAATGTATGTACTTGTTAGATGGTGATGTGATACATTGAGATGTATATCTTGAGAATCGAATAACCCATATTAACTTAAAAGCAGAATTGAGTTTGGATTTGAAACTAAAAAAATCAGAGTATCAACTCTACAATAAGTCGTCACTATTGACTATTACTGAAGCACTCAACATAATACCTAGAATTTATTTTCAAATATTTTTCATATATTAATCGATATTCATTATTGAAAGTACAGCATTCGAATTCAAGTTCATTTTGAAGAATTTTTGATTGTGTATTGCTAAGAATCAAGTTCAGAACCCAAACTTCATAATTACAAGTTCTGTTAACTATTTTTTGTTAATGCTTTTTTAATGTTTTTAGATAGGAAACGTGAAGCCGATTAATCAAACAGATCAGGAGGTGGAACATCATATAAGAAAAAGTTAATTTACAATAGCTTTAATTGCGCTGCGTCTTGTAATACTGAAGTATGCACATTGGTAAGAATTTCTAATAATTACTGTTTGTAATAAATAAATAAATAAATATTCAAGTATCTATAAATCAGTTTTATCTTGCCATTTGTGTTAGACTACAATAGAAAGTGTTAACTGTAACATAATGTACATCAGCTTGTAAATGTTTTAGTTCCATTTAGGCAGTAATCATTTAGTCCAGCTACTCGTTCACAGATGGCGCAACACAAAAATATATCAAATAAATATGTGTAACTAAGGCCCGATTTTACAATCGTCGGATAAGCATTATTCTCAGAATAACGTGACGTACATATAGAGGAACATTAAAGGATATTCGACGAACAATTATTCCGACCTTATGTCAGAAATGTAAAACTGGGCCTAAATGTGTTAGAGAACGTGTTTATTGTAACGTAATATACATTAAGTTGTAAATGTTTTAGTTCCATTTAGGCAGTAATATCCAAAATATTTCGTTGCAATAATATTTAAAAATGAAGTTTAATTTTTAAACCATTTGGTTTATGTAATTCATGGATCTCTTTACTCAATGAAGAATGAATAACAGGAGGGAAGATAGGACAGTGACAGAATGCAATGTAATTGCATTTTGATGGAAGTTACCTCGGTTTCTGCAATATGGCTGTTAATGACATCCATAGTGGAAAAATCTATGTGATTATTTAGCAACTATGATTAGTAGTATATGCAAATGACACATTTATATGTTATTACTAACTTCAGTTAAAGAGTAAACGACGTTTAGGTTAGTTTCGGAATTTTTCGATGTTCAGTGGCGCAGCAAGCGTAATGTAAGGAAGTCTCTTTTAAGTACTTTTAGTCATAGAACTCTAGTGTATAGAATATAATTGACATTTCTCAAATCTTATTTAGTTAAATTTAATGTAGTAAGTGTGTTATAAACAATGATGGTTGGTTTGTGGACGTTCCAGAAGTTTGTAAAACGCTTGTGTGCACCTATAACATACAGAGGCCATATTTGATGACCAGGTTAGATCAGATATACTTACCTCGTTGATGTTTATACTAAATAAATGGTCTTTTTACAAGCTAGGACTCTTCTTGAAGCAGGTGTTGGGCACTTTCATATGTGGATAGTGTGGATTCTGAATTAGTGAGGGGGGTGAATGAGAATTCACACGCACTTAGGCCACAATTTGGGCCCATTGTACTACCTCCATGTTCGACAGTGCATGATCACTTTTGTATGTGATTTCCTCACTCTTAGTGACCACAATGGATTCCTAAAGAAATTTTTTCTAAAGAAACGGGCATAGAACTGCTTCTTACATATAAAAAAAAAAAAAAACGGAAGAATTTTACAAGAAATTAGAGCAAGAAAAGTTGTAAGAGAACATTATATCTACAAAAATCGATAATCCACAGTTAAATTTAAGAATTGATGATTTTCTGTATGTTTTGAAATTATACAGTTATTGTTTTATTGCATTGACAGATGATAGCTCATTTATTAATTCCTGTGTCTAACACTTGAACTATATGACCGTCTATTTTAAATGTTACGTTGTGTTGCAGGATCAGAATCGATTGGAAGAAACGATCAACACGACTAGAATAGAGAGAAAGAGCTTCTCACTTCAAAAAATGGTTCTTTTTAGAATTGACTGGAAGAAACGATCAACACGAGTAGAACAGAGAAAGAGCTTCTTCAATTCAAAAAATGGTTCTTTTCAGAATCACAAATTACGTCATCCAAGAATACGTTTAAAGAGCAATACCCAAAGGTTCAGCTAGAGAAAAATAAAGCACGCGCTCTCTGACACTTAGACATAACAAACTTATTCGCATTTTAAGTTAGTTAAGTTTTTTAGTTAGTTTTTTTTTAATTGTCTTTAGGAAAAGATTTGAAGGCACCATTGGAAAGGTAAATTTTTTATCCCACTGGCTCATCCCCTTGTCGAAAATCAACTGCGCAGCCCTACGACCCTCCGATACCTACTGCGCAGCCCTTTTGTGAATTTTGCCATTTCGCACATTCTAGCGCAATTTTAAGGGTGAGGGCTCGTATCAGGATTACATAAACGCGAGGAGGCGACGAAATCAGTTTCCCGCCTAATCTGCCGCACCGATGTTTTGATTTGTTTTGTTAAAAATTGCGAATTCGTACCAGGATCACATAAACGCGAGGAGGCGACAAGATCAGTTTCCCGCCTGTTGCACCGATGTTTTGATTCGTTTTGTTAAAAATTGCGAGTTCGTACCAGGATCACATAAACGCGAAAAGGCGACGAGATCAGTTTCCCGCCTAAATCTTTTACACCGATGTTTTGACTTGTTTTGTTACAAATTGCGAATTCGTACCAGGATCACATAAACGCGAAGAGGCGACGAGATCAGTTTCCCGCCTAAATCTGCTGTACTGATGTTTTGATTTGTTTTGTTAAAAATTGCGAGTGCGTACCAGGATCACATAAACGCGAGGAGGCGACGAGATCCGTTTCCCGCCTAAATCTTTTACACTGATGTTTTGATTTGTTTTGTTAAAAATTGCGAGTTCGTATCAGGATCGCATAAACGCGAGGAGGCGACGAGATCCGTTTCCCGCCTAAATATTTTGCACCGATTTGTTTTGTTAAAAATTGTGAGTTCGTACCAGGATCGCATAAACACGAGGAGATGACGAGATCAGTTTCCCGCCTAAATCTGCTGCACCGATGTTTTGATTTGTTTTGTTAAAAATGGCGAGTGCGTACCAGGATCACATAAACGCGAAGAGGCGACGAGATCAGTTTCCCGCCTAAATCTTTTACACTGATGTTTTGATTTGTTTTGTTAAAAATTGCGAGTGCGTACCAGGATCACATAAACGCGATGAGGCGACGAGATCAGTTTCCCGCCTAAATCTTTTACACCGATGTTTTGACTTGTTTTGTTACAAACTGCGAAGTCGTACCAGGATCACATAAACGCGAAGAGGCGACGAGATCAGTTTCCCGCCTAAATCTGCTGTACTGATGTTTTGATTTGTTTTGTTAAAAATTGCGAGTGCGTACCAGGATCACATAAACGCGAGGAGGCGACGAGATCCGTTTCCCGCCTAAATCTTTTACACTGATGTTTTGATTTGTTTTGTTAAAAATTGCGAGTTCGTATCAGGATCGCATAAACGCGAGGAGGCGACGAGATCCGTTTCCCGCCTAAATATTTTGCACCGATTTGTTTTGTTAAAAATTGTGAGTTCGTACCAGGATCGCATAAACACGAGGAGATGACGAGATCAGTTTCCCGCCTAAATCTGCTGCACCGATGTTTTGATTTGTTTTGTTAAAAATGGCGAGTGCGTACCAGGATCACATAAACGCGAGGAGGCAACGAGATCCGTTTCCCGCCTAAATCTTTTACACTGATGTTTTGATTTGTTTTGTTAAAAATTGCGAGTTCGTATCAGGATCGCATAAACGCGAGGAGGCGAGGAGATCAGTTTCCCGCCTAAATCTGCTGTACTGATGTTTTGATTTGTTTCGTTAAAAATTGCGAGTTCGTACCAGGATCACATAAACGCGAGGAGGCGACGAGATCCGTTTCCCGCCTAAATATTTTGCACCGATTTGTTTTGTTAAAAATTGTGAGTTCGTACCAGGATCGCATAAACACGAGGAGATGACGAGATCAGTTTCCCGCCTAAATCTGCTGCACCGATGTTTTGATTTGTTTTGTTAAAAATGGCGAGTGCGTACCAGGATCACATAAACGCGAAGAGGCGACGAGATCAGTTTCCCGCCTAAATCTTTTACACTGATGTTTTGATTTGTTTTGTTAAAAATTGCGAGTGCGTACCAGGATCACATAAACGCGATGAGGCGACGAGATCAGTTTCCCGCCTAAATCTTTTACACCGATGTTTTGACTTGTTTTGTTACAAACTGCGAAGTCGTACCAGGATCACATAAACGCGAAGAGGCGACGAGATCAGTTTCCCGCCTAAATCTGCTGTACTGATGTTTTGATTTGTTTTGTTAAAAATTGCGAGTGCGTACCAGGATCACATAAACGCGAGGAGGCGACGAGATCCGTTTCCCGCCTAAATCTTTTACACTGATGTTTTGATTTGTTTTGTTAAAAATTGCGAGTTCGTATCAGGATCGCATAAACGCGAGGAGGCGACGAGATCCGTTTCCCGCCTAAATATTTTGCACCGATTTGTTTTGTTAAAAATTGTGAGTTCGTACCAGGATCGCATAAACACGAGGAGATGACGAGATCAGTTTCCCGCCTAAATCTGCTGCACCGATGTTTTGATTTGTTTTGTTAAAAATGGCGAGTGCGTACCAGGATCACATAAACGCGAGGAGGCAACGAGATCCGTTTCCCGCCTAAATCTTTTACACTGATGTTTTGATTTGTTTTGTTAAAAATTGCGAGTTCGTATCAGGATCGCATAAACGCGAGGAGGCGAGGAGATCAGTTTCCCGCCTAAATCTGCTGTACTGATGTTTTGATTTGTTTCGTTAAAAATTGCGAGTTCGTACCAGGATCACATAAACGCGAGGAGGCGACGAGATCCGTTTCCCGCCTAAATATTTTGCACCGATTTGTTTTGTTAAAAATTGTGAGTTCGTACCAGGATCGCATAAACACGAGGAGATGACGAGATCAGTTTCCCGCCTAAATCTGCTGCACCGATGTTTTGATTTGTTTTGTTAAAAATGGCGAGTGCGTACCAGGATCACATAAACGCGAGGAGGCGACGAGATCCGTTTCCCGCCTAAATCTTTTACACTGATGTTTTGATTTGTTTTGTTAAAAATTGCGAGTTCGTATCAGGATCGCATAAACGCGAGGAGGCGAGGAGATCAGTTTCCCGCCTAAATCTGCTGTACTGATGTTTTGATTTGTTTCGTTAAAAATTGCGAGTTCGTACCAGGATCACATAAACGCGAGGAGGCGACGAGATCCGTTTCCCGCCTAAATATTTTGCACCGATTTGTTTTGTTAAAAATTGTGAGTTCGTACCAGGATCGCATAAACACGAGGAGATGACGAGATCAGTTTCCCGCCTAAATCTGCTGCACCGATGTTTTGATTTGTTTTGTTAAAAATGGCGAGTGCGTACCAGGATCACATAAACGCGAGGAGGCGACGAGATCCGTTTCCCGCCTAAATCTTTTACACTGATGTTTTGATTTGTTTTGTTAAAAATTGCGAGTTCGTATCAGGATCGCATAAACGCGAGGAGGCGAGGAGATCAGTTTCCCGCCTAAATCTGCTGTACTGATGTTTTGATTTGTTTCGTTAAAAATTGCGAGTTCGTACCAGGATCACATAAACGCGAGGAGGCGACGAGATCCGTTTCCCGCCTAAATATTTTGCACCGATTT
Source organism: Dorcus parallelipipedus (assembly GCA_958336345.1). NCBI lineage: Eukaryota > Metazoa > Arthropoda > Insecta > Coleoptera > Lucanidae > Dorcus > Dorcus parallelipipedus. Next base: position 4,073,172 of record OY284479.1, on the reverse strand, counting down.
GTTTTGTTAAAAATTGTGAGTTCGTACCAGGATCGCATAAACACGAGGAGATGACGAGATCAGTTTCCCGCCTAAATCTGCTGCACCGATGTTTTGATTTGTTTTGTTAAAAATGGCGAGTGCGTACCAGGATCACATAAACGCGAAGAGGCGACGAGATCAGTTTCCCGCCTAAATCTTTTACACTGATGTTTTGATTTGTTTTGTTAAAAATTGCGAGTGCGTACCAGGATCACATAAACGCGATGAGGCGACGAGATCAGTTTCCCGCCTAAATCTTTTACACTGATGTTTTGATTTGTTTTGTTAAAAATTGCGAGTTCGTATCAGGATCGCATAAACGCGAGGAGGCGACGAGATCCGTTTCCCGCCTAAATATTTTGCACCGATTTGTTTTGTTAAAAATTGTGAGTTCGTACCAGGATCGCATAAACACGAGGAGATGACGAGATCAGTTTCCCGCCTAAATCTGCTGCACCGATGTTTTGATTTGTTTTGTTAAAAATGGCGAGTGCGTACCAGGATCACATAAACGCGAGGAGGCAACGAGATCCGTTTCCCGCCTAAATCTTTTACACTGATGTTTTGATTTGTTTTGTTAAAAATTGCGAGTTCGTATCAGGATCGCATAAACGCGAGGAGGCGAGGAGATCAGTTTCCCGCCTAAATCTGCTGTACTGATGTTTTGATTTGTTTCGTTAAAAATTGCGAGTTCGTACCAGGATCACATAAACGCGAGGAGGCGACGAGATCCGTTTCCCGCCTAAATATTTTGCACCGATTTGTTTTGTTAAAAATTGTGAGTTCGTACCAGGATCGCATAAACACGAGGAGATGACGAGATCAGTTTCCCGCCTAAATCTGCTGCACCGATGTTTTGATTTGTTTTGTTAAAAATGGCGAGTGCGTACCAGGATCACATAAACGCGAGGAGGCGACGAGATCCGTTTCCCGCCTAAATCTTTTACACTGATGTTTTGATTTGTTTTGTTAAAAATTGCGAGTTCGTATCAGGATCGCATAAACGCGAGGAGGCGAGGAGATCAGTTTCCCGCCTAAATCTGCTGTACTGATGTTTTGATTTGTTTCGTTAAAAATTGCGAGTTCGTACCAGGATCACATAAACGCGAGGAGGCGACGAGATCCGTTTCCCGCCTAAATATTTTGCACCGATTTGTTTTGTTAAAAATTGTGAGTTCGTACCAGGATCGCATAAACACGAGGAGATGACGAGATCAGTTTCCCGCCTAAATCTGCTGCACCGATGTTTTGATTTGTTTTGTTAAAAATGGCGAGTGCGTACCAGGATCACATAAACGCGAAGAGGCGACGAGATCAGTTTCCCGCCTAAATCTTTTACACTGATGTTTTGATTTGTTTTGTTAAAAATTGCGAGTGCGTACCAGGATCACATAAACGCGATGAGGCGACGAGATCAGTTTCCCGCCTAAATCTTTTACACCGATGTTTTGACTTGTTTTGTTACAAACTGCGAAGTCGTACCAGGATCACATAAACGCGAAGAGGCGACGAGATCAGTTTCCCGCCTAAATCTGCTGTACTGATGTTTTGATTTGTTTTGTTAAAAATTGCGAGTGCGTACCAGGATCACATAAACGCGAGGAGGCGACGAGATCCGTTTCCCGCCTAAATCTTTTACACTGATGTTTTGATTTGTTTTGTTAAAAATTGCGAGTTCGTATCAGGATCGCATAAACGCGAGGAGGCGACGAGATCCGTTTCCCGCCTAAATATTTTGCACCGATTTGTTTTGTTAAAAATTGTGAGTTCGTACCAGGATCGCATAAACACGAGGAGATGACGAGATCAGTTTCCCGCCTAAATCTGCTGCACCGATGTTTTGATTTGTTTTGTTAAAAATGGCGAGTGCGTACCAGGATCACATAAACGCGAAGAGGCGACGAGATCAGTTTCCCGCCTAAATCTTTTACACTGATGTTTTGATTTGTTTTGTTAAAAATTGCGAGTGCGTACCAGGATCACATAAACGCGATGAGGCGACGAGATCAGTTTCCCGCCTAAATCTTTTACACCGATGTTTTGACTTGTTTTGTTACAAACTGCGAAGTCGTACCAGGATCACATAAACGCGAAGAGGCGACGAGATCAGTTTCCCGCCTAAATCTGCTGTACTGATGTTTTGATTTGTTTTGTTAAAAATTGCGAGTGCGTACCAGGATCACATAAACGCGAGGAGGCGACGAGATCCGTTTCCCGCCTAAATCTTTTACACTGATGTTTTGATTTGTTTTGTTAAAAATTGCGAGTTCGTATCAGGATCGCATAAACGCGAGGAGGCGACGAGATCCGTTTCCCGCCTAAATATTTTGCACCGATTTGTTTTGTTAAAAATTGTGAGTTCGTACCAGGATCGCATAAACACGAGGAGATGACGAGATCAGTTTCCCGCCTAAATCTGCTGCACCGATGTTTTGATTTGTTTTGTTAAAAATGGCGAGTGCGTACCAGGATCACATAAACGCGAGGAGGCGACGAGATCCGTTTCCCGCCTAAATCTTTTACACTGATGTTTTGATTTGTTTTGTTAAAAATTGCGAGTTCGTATCAGGATCGCATAAACGCGAGGAGGCGAGGAGATCAGTTTCCCGCCTAAATCTGCTGTACTGATGTTTTGATTTGTTTCGTTAAAAATTGCGAGTTCGTACCAGGATCACATAAACGCGAGGAGGCGACGAGATCCGTTTCCCGCCTAAATATTTTGCACCGATTTGTTTTGTTAAAAATTGTGAGTTCGTACCAGGATCGCATAAACACGAGGAGATGACGAGATCAGTTTCCCGCCTAAATCTGCTGCACCGATGTTTTGATTTGTTTTGTTAAAAATGGCGAGTGCGTACCAGGATCACATAAACGCGAAGAGGCGACGAGATCAGTTTCCCGCCTAAATCTTTTACACTGATGTTTTGATTTGTTTTGTTAAAAATTGCGAGTGCGTACCAGGATCACATAAACGCGATGAGGCGACGAGATCAGTTTCCCGCCTAAATCTTTTACACCGATGTTTTGACTTGTTTTGTTACAAACTGCGAAGTCGTACCAGGATCACATAAACGCGAAGAGGCGACGAGATCAGTTTCCCGCCTAAATCTGCTGTACTGATGTTTTGATTTGTTTTGTTAAAAATTGCGAGTGCGTACCAGGATCACATAAACGCGAGGAGGCGACGAGATCCGTTTCCCGCCTAAATCTTTTACACTGATGTTTTGATTTGTTTTGTTAAAAATTGCGAGTTCGTATCAGGATCGCATAAACGCGAGGAGGCGACGAGATTCGTTTCCCGCCTAAATATTTTGCACCGATTTGTTTTGTTAAAAATTGTGAGTTCGTACCAGGATCGCATAAACACGAGGAGATGACGAGATCAGTTTCCCGCCTAAATCTGCTGCACCGATGTTTTGATTTGTTTTGTTAAAAATTGTGAGTTCGCACCAGGATCGCATAAACACGAGGAGATGACGAGATCAGTTTCCCGCTTAAATCTGCTGCACCGATGTTTTGATTTGTTTTGTTAAAAATTGTGAGTTCGCACCAGGATCGCATAAACACGAGGAGATGACGAGATCAGTTTCCCGCTTAAATCTTTTACACCGATGTTTTGACTTGTTTTGTTACAAACTGCGAAGTCGTACCAGGATCACATAAACGCGAAGAGGCGACGAGATCAGTTTCCCGCCTAAATCTGCTGTACTGATGTTTTGATTTGTTTTGTTAAAAATTGCGAGTGCGTACCAGGATCACATAAACGCGAGGAGGCGACGAGATCCGTTTCCCGCCTAAATCTTTTACACTGATGTTTTGATTTGTTTTGTTAAAAATTGCGAGTTCGTATCAGGATCGCATAAACGCGAGGAGGCGACGAGATCCGTTTCCCGCCTAAATATTTTGCACCGATTTGTTTTGTTAAAAATTGTGAGTTCGTACCAGGATCGCATAAACACGAGGAGATGACGAGATCAGTTTCCCGCCTAAATCTGCTGCACCGATGTTTTGATTTGTTTTGTTAAAAATTGTGAGTTCGCACCAGGATCGCATAAACACGAGGAGATGACGAGATCAGTTTCCCGCTTAAATCTGCTGCACCGATGTTTTGATTTGTTTTGTTAAAATTTGCGAGTTCGTACCAGGATCGCATAAACACGAGGAGATGACGAGATCAGTTTCCCGCTTAAATCTGCTGCACCGATGTTTTGATTTGTTTTGTTAAAAATTGTGAGTTCGCACCAGGATCGCATAAACACGAGGAGATGACGAGATCAGTTTCCCGCCTAAATCTGCTGCACCGATGTTTTGATTTGTTTTGTTAAAAATGGCGAGTGCGTACCAGGATCACATAAACGCGAGGAGGCGACGAGATCCGTTTCCCGCCTAAATCTTTTACACTGATGTTTTGATTTGTTTTGTTAAAAATTGCGAGTTCGTATCAGGATCGCATAAACGCGAGGAGGCGAGGAGATCAGTTTCCCGCCTAAATCTGCTGTACTGATGTTTTGATTTGTTTCGTTAAAAATTGCGAGTTCGTACCAGGATCACATAAACGCGAGGAGGCGACGAGATCCGTTTCCCGCCTAAATATTTTGCACCGATTTGTTTTGTTAAAAATTGTGAGTTCGTACCAGGATCGCATAAACACGAGGAGATGACGAGATCAGTTTCCCGCCTAAATCTGCTGCACCGATGTTTTGATTTGTTTTGTTAAAAATGGCGAGTGCGTACCAGGATCACATAAACGCGAAGAGGCGACGAGATCAGTTTCCCGCCTAAATCTTTTACACTGATGTTTTGATTTGTTTTGTTAAAAATTGCGAGTGCGTACCAGGATCACATAAACGCGATGAGGCGACGAGATCAGTTTCCCGCCTAAATCTTTTACACCGATGTTTTGACTTGTTTTGTTACAAACTGCGAAGTCGTACCAGGATCACATAAACGCGAAGAGGCGACGAGATCAGTTTCCCGCCTAAATCTGCTGTACTGATGTTTTGATTTGTTTTGTTAAAAATTGCGAGTGCGTACCAGGATCACATAAACGCGAGGAGGCGACGAGATCCGTTTCCCGCCTAAATCTTTTACACTGATGTTTTGATTTGTTTTGTTAAAAATTGCGAGTTCGTATCAGGATCGCATAAACGCGAGGAGGCGACGAGATTCGTTTCCCGCCTAAATATTTTGCACCGATTTGTTTTGTTAAAAATTGTGAGTTCGTACCAGGATCGCATAAACACGAGGAGATGACGAGATCAGTTTCCAGCCTAAATCTGCTGCACCGATGTTTTGATTTGTTTTGTTAAAAATTGTGAGTTCGCACCAGGATCGCATAAACACGAGGAGATGACGAGATCAGTTTCCCGCTTAAATCTGCTGCACCGATGTTTTGATTTGTTTTGTTAAAAATTGTGAGTTCGCACCAGGATCGCATAAACACGAGGAGATGACGAGATCAGTTTCCCGCTTAAATCTGCTGCACCGATGTTTTGATTTGTTTTGTTAAAAATTGTGAGTTCGCACCAGGATCGCATAAACACGAGGAGATGACGAGATCAGTTTCCCGCTTAAATCTGCTGCACCGATGTTTTGATTTGTTTTGTTAAAATTTGCGAGTTCGTACCAGGATCGCATAAACACGAGGAGATGACGAGATCAGTTTCCCGCCTAAATCTGCTGCACCGATGTTTTGATTTGTTTTGTTAAAAATTGTGAGTTCGCACCAGGATCGCATAAACACGAGGAGATGACGAGATCAGTTTCCCGCTTAAATCTGCTGCACCGATGTTTTGATTTGTTTTGTTAAAATTTGCGAGTTCGTACCAGGATCGCATAAACACGAGGAGATGACGAGATCAGTTTCCCGCTTAAATCTGCTGCACCGATGTTTTGATTTGTTTTGTTAAAAATTGTGAGTTCGCACCAGGATCGCATAAACACGAGGAGATGACGAGATCAGTTTCCCGCTTAAATCTGCTGCACCGATGTTTTGATTTGTTTTGTTAAAATTTGCGAGTTCGTACCAGGATCGCATAAACACGAGGAGATGACGAGATCAGTTTCCCGCCTAAATCTGCTGCACCGATGTTTTGATTTGTTTTGTTAAAAATTGTGAGTTCGCACCAGGATCGCATAAACACGAGGAGATGACGAGATCAGTTTCCCGCTTAAATCTGCTGCACCGATGTTTTGATTTGTTTTGTTAAAATTTGCGAGTTCGTACCAGGATCGCATAAACACGAGGAGATGACGAGATCAGTTTCCCGCCTAAATCTGCTGCACCGATGTTTTGATTTGTTTTGTTAAAAATTGTGAGTTCGCACCAGGATCGCATAAACACGAGGAGATGACGAGATCAGTTTCCCGCTTAAATCTGCTGCACCGATGTTTTGATTTGTTTTGTTAAAAATTGTGAGTTCGCACCAGGATCGCATAAACACGAGGAGATGACGAGATCAGTTTCCCGCTTAAATCTGCTGCACCGATGTTTTGATTTGTTTTGTTAAAAATTGTGAGTTCGCACCAGGATCGCATAAACACGAGGAGATGACGAGATCAGTTTCCCGCTTAAATCTGCTGCACCGATGTTTTGATTTGTTTTGTTAAAATTTGCGAGTTCGTACCAGGATCGCATAAACACGAGGAGATGACGAGATCAGTTTCCCGCCTAAATCTGCTGCACCGATGTTTTGATTTGTTTTGTTAAAAATTGTGAGTTCGCACCAGGATCGCATAAACACGAGGAGATGACGAGATCAGTTTCCCGCTTAAATCTGCTGCACCGATGTTTTGATTTGTTTTGTTAAAATTTGCGAGTTCGTACCAGGATCGCATAAACACGAGGAGATGACGAGATCAGTTTCCCGCCTAAATCTGCTGCACCGATGTTTTGATTTGTTTTGTTAAAAATTGTGAGTTCGCACCAGGATCGCATAAACACGAGGAGATGACGAGATCAGTTTCCCGCTTAAATCTGCTGCACCGATGTTTTGATTTGTTTTGTTAAAAATTGTGAGTTCGCACCAGGATCGCATAAACACGAGGAGATGACGAGATCAGTTTCCCGCTTAAATCTGCTGCACCGATGTTTTGATTTGTTTTGTTAAAAATTGTGAGTTCGCACCAGGATCGCATAAACACGAGGAGATGACGAGATCAGTTTCCCGCTTAAATCTGCTGCACCGATGTTTTGATTTGTTTTGTTAAAAATTGTGAGTTCGCACCAGGATCGCATAAACACGAGGAGATGACGAGATCAGTTTCCCGCTTAAATCTGCTGCACCGATGTTTTGATTTGTTTTGTTAAAAATTGTGAGTTCGCACCAGGATCGCATAAACACGAGGAGATGACGAGATCAGTTTCCCGCTTAAATCTGCTGCACCGATGTTTTGATTTGTTTTGTTAAAAATTGTGAGTTCGCACCAGGATCGCATAAACACGAGGAGATGACGAGATCAGTTTCCCGCTTAAATCTGCTGCACCGATGTTTTGATTTGTTTTGTTAAAATTTGCGAGTTCGTACCAGGATCGCATAAACACGAGGAGATGACGAGATCAGTTTCCCGCCTAAATCTGCTGCACCGATGTTTTGATTTGTTTTGTTAAAAATTGTGAGTTCGCACCAGGATCGCATAAACACGAGGAGATGACGAGATCAGTTTCCCGCTTAAATCTGCTGCACCGATGTTTTGATTTGTTTTGTTAAAAATTGTGAGTTCGCACCAGGATCGCATAAACACGAGGAGATGACGAGATCAGTTTCCCGCTTAAATCTGCTGCACCGATGTTTTGATTTGTTTTGTTAAAATTTGCGAGTTCGTACCAGGATCGCATAAACACGAGGAGATGACGAGATCAGTTTCCCGCTTAAATCTGCTGCACCGATGTTTTGATTTGTTTTGTTAAAAATTGTGAGTTCGCACCAGGATCGCATAAACACGAGGAGATGACGAGATCAGTTTCCCGCTTAAATCTGCTGCACCGATGTTTTGATTTGTTTTGTTAAAATTTGCGAGTTCGTACCAGGATCGCATAAACACGAGGAGATGACGAGATCAGTTTCCCGCCTAAATCTGCTGCACCGATGTTTTGATTTGTTTTGTTAAAAATTGTGAGTTCGCACCAGGATCGCATAAACACGAGGAGGCGACGAGATCCGTTTCCCGCCTAAATATTTTGCACCGATTTGTTTTGTTAAAAATTGTGAGTTCGTACCAGGATCGCATAAACACGAGGAGATGACGAGATCAGTTTCCCGCCTAAATCTGCTGCACCGATGTTTTGATTTGTTTTGTTAAAAATGGCGAGTGCGTACCAGGATCACATAAACGCGAGGAGGCGACGAGATCCGTTTCCCGCCTAAATCTTTTACACTGATGTTTTGATTTGTTTTGTTAAAAATTGCGAGTTCGTATCAGGATCGCATAAACGCGAGGAGGCGACGAGATCCGTTTCCCGCCTAAATCTTTTACACTGATGTTTTGATTTGTTTTGTTAAAAATTGCGAGTTCGTATCAGGATCGCATAAACGCGAGGAGGCGAGGAGATCAGTTTCCCGCCTAAATCTGCTGTACTGATGTTTTGATTTGTTTCGTTAAAAATTGCGAGTTCGTACCAGGATCACATAAACGCGAGGAGGCGACGAGATCCGTTTCCCGCCTAAATATTTTGCACCGATTTGTTTTGTTAAAAATTGTGAGTTCGTACCAGGATCGCATAAACACGAGGAGATGACGAGATCAGTTTCCCGCCTAAATCTGCTGCACCGATGTTTTGATTTGTTTTGTTAAAAATGGCGAGTGCGTACCAGGATCACATAAACGCGAAGAGGCGACGAGATCAGTTTCCCGCCTAAATCTTTTACACTGATGTTTTGATTTGTTTTGTTAAAAATTGCGAGTGCGTACCAGGATCACATAAACGCGATGAGGCGACGAGATCAGTTTCCCGCCTAAATCTTTTACACCGATGTTTTGACTTGTTTTGTTACAAACTGCGAAGTCGTACCAGGATCACATAAACGCGAAGAGGCGACGAGATCAGTTTCCCGCCTAAATCTGCTGTACTGATGTTTTGATTTGTTTTGTTAAAAATTGCGAGTGCGTACCAGGATCACATAAACGCGAGGAGGCGACGAGATCCGTTTCCCGCCTAAATCTTTTACACTGATGTTTTGATTTGTTTTGTTAAAAATTGCGAGTTCGTATCAGGATCGCATAAACGCGAGGAGGCGACGAGATCCGTTTCCCGCCTAAATATTTTGCACCGATTTGTTTTGTTAAAAATTGTGAGTTCGTACCAGGATCGCATAAACACGAGGAGATGACGAGATCAGTTTCCCGCCTAAATCTGCTGCACCGATGTTTTGATTTGTTTTGTTAAAAATTGCGAGTGCGTACCAGGATCACATAAACGCGAGGAGGCGACGAGATCCGTTTCCCGCCTAAATCTTTTACACTGATGTTTTGATTTGTTTTGTTAAAAATTGCGAGTTCGTATCAGGATCGCATAAACGCGAGGAGGCGAGGAGATCAGTTTCCCGCCTAAATCTGCTGTACTGATGTTTTGATTTGTTTCGTTAAAAATTGCGAGTTCGTACCAGGATCACATAAACGCGAGGAGGCGACGAGATCCGTTTCCCGCCTAAATATTTTGCACCGATTTGTTTTGTTAAAAATTGTGAGTTCGTACCAGGATCGCATAAACACGAGGAGATGACGAGATCAGTTTCCCGCCTAAATCTGCTGCACCGATGTTTTGATTTGTTTTGTTAAAAATGGCGAGTGCGTACCAGGATCACATAAACGCGAAGAGGCGACGAGATCAGTTTCCCGCCTAAATCTTTTACACTGATGTTTTGATTTGTTTTGTAAAAAATTGCGAGTGCGTACCAGGATCACATAAACGCGATGAGGCGACGAGATCAGTTTCCCGCCTAAATCTTTTACACCGATGTTTTGACTTGTTTTGTTACAAACTGCGAAGTCGTACCAGGATCACATAAACGCGAAGAGGCGACGAGATCAGTTTCCCGCCTAAATCTGCTGTACTGATGTTTTGATTTGTTTTGTTAAAAATTGCGAGTGCGTACCAGGATCACATAAACGCGAGGAGGCGACGAGATCCGTTTCCCGCCTAAATCTTTTACACTGATGTTTTGATTTGTTTTGTTAAAAATTGCGAGTTCGTATCAGGATCGCATAAACGCGAGGAGGCGACGAGATCCGTTTCCCGCCTAAATATTTTGCACCGATTTGTTTTGTTAAAAATTGTGAGTTCGTACCAGGATCGCATAAACACGAGGAGATGACGAGATCAGTTTCCCGCCTAAATCTGCTGCACCGATGTTTTGATTTGTTTTGTTAAAAATGGCGAGTGCGTACCAGGATCACATAAACGCGAAGAGGCGACGAGATCAGTTTCCCGCCTAAATCTTTTACACCGATGTTTTGACTTGTTTTGTTACAAACTGCGAAGTCGTACCAGGATCACATAAACGCGAAGAGGCGACGAGATCAGTTTCCCGCCTAAATCTGCTGTACTGATGTTTTGATTTGTTTTGTTAAAAATTGTGAGTTCGCACCAGGATCGCATAAACACGAGGAGATGACGAGATCAGTTTCCCGCCTAAATCTGCTGCACCGATGTTTTGATTTGTTTTGTTAAAAATTGTGAGTTCGCACCAGGATCGCATAAACACGAGGAGATGACGAGATCAGTTTCCCGCTTAAATCTGCTGCACCGATGTTTTGATTTGTTTTGTTAAAAATTGTGAGTTCGCACCAGGATCGCATAAACACGAGGAGATGACGAGATCAGTTTCCCGCTTAAATCTGCTGCACCGATGTTTTGATTTGTTTTGTTAAAAATTGTGAGTTCGCACCAGTATCGCATAAACACGAGGAGATGACGAGATCAGTTTCCCGCTTAAATCTGCTGCACCGATGTTTTGACTTGTTTTGTTAAAAATTGTGAGTTCGCACCAGGATCGCATAAACACGAGGAGATGACGAGATCAGTTTCCCGCTTAAATCTGCTGCACCGATGTTTTGATTTGTTTTGTTAAAATTTGCGAGTTCGTACCAGGATCGCATAAACACGAGGAGATGACGAGATCAGTTTCCCGCTTAAATCTGCTGCACCGATGTTTTGATTTGTTTTGTTAAAATTTGCGAGTTCGCACCAGGATCGCATAAACACGAGGAGATGACGAGATCAGTTTCCCGCTTAAATCTGCTGCACCGATGTTTTGATTTGTTTTGTTAAAATTTGCGAGTTCGTACCAGGATCGCATAAACACGAGGAGATGACGAGATCAGTTTCCCGCTTAAATCTGCTGCACCGATGTTTTGATTTGTTTTGTTAAAATTTGCGAGTTCGCACCAGGATCGCATAAACACGAGGAGATGACGAGATCAGTTTCCCGCTTAAATCTGCTGCACCGATGTTTTGATTTGTTTTGTTAAAATTTGCGAGTTCGTACCAGGATCGCATAAACACGAGGAGGCGACAAGATCCGTTTCCCGCCTAAATATTTTGCACCGATTTGTTTTGTTAAAAATTGTGAGTTCGTACCAGGATCGCATAAACACGAGGAGATGACGAGATCAGTTTCCCGCCTAAATCTGCTGCACCGATGTTTTGATTTGTTTTGTTAAAAATGGCGAGTGCGTACCAGGATCACATAAACGCGAGGAGGCGACGAGATCCGTTTCCCGCCTAAATCTTTTACACTGATGTTTTGATTTGTTTTGTTAAAAATTGCGAGTTCGTATCAATATCGCATAAACGCGAGGAGGCGACGAGATCCGTTTCCCGCCTAAATATTTTGCACCGATTTGTTTTGTTAAAAATTGTGAGTTCGTACCAGGATCGCATAAACACGAGGAGATGACGAGATCAGTTTCCCGCCTAAATCTGCTGCACCGATGTTTTGATTTGTTTTGTTAAAAATGGCGAGTGCGTACCAGGATCACATAAACGCGAAGAGGCGACGAGATCAGTTTCCCGCCTAAATCTTTTACACTGATGTTTTGATTTGTTTTGTTAAAAATTGCGAGTGCGTACCAGGATCACATAAACGCGATGAGGCGACGAGATCAGTTTCCCGCCTAAATCTTTTACACCGATGTTTTGACTTGTTTTGTTACAAACTGCGAAGTCGTACCAGGATCACATAAACGCGAAGAGGCGACGAGATCAGTTTCCCGCCTAAATCTGCTGTACTGATGTTTTGATTTGTTTTGTTAAAAATTGCGAGTGCGTACCAGGATCACATAAACGCGAGGAGGCGACGAGATCCGTTTCCCGCCTAAATCTTTTACACTGATGTTTTGATTTGTTTTGTTAAAAATTGCGAGTTCGTATCAGGATCGCATAAACGCGAGGAGGCGACGAGATCCGTTTCCCGCCTAAATATTTTGCACCGATTTGTTTTGTTAAAAATTGTGAGTTCGTACCAGGATCGCATAAACACGAGGAGATGACGAGATCAGTTTCCCGCCTAAATCTGCTGCACCGATGTTTTGATTTGTTTTGTTAAAAATGGCGAGTGCGTACCAGGATCACATAAACGCGAAGAGGCGACGAGATCAGTTTCCCGCCTAAATCTTTTACACCGATGTTTTGACTTGTTTTGTTACAAACTGCGAAGTCGTACCAGGATCACATAAACGCGAAGAGGCGACGAGATCAGTTTCCCGCCTAAATCTGCTGTACTGATGTTTTGATTTGTTTTGTTAAAAATTGCGAGTGCGTACCAGGATCACATAAACGCGAGGAGGCGACGAGATCCGTTTCCCGCCTAAATCTTTTACACTGATGTTTTGATTTGTTTTGTTAAAAATTGCGAGTTCGTATCAGGATCGCATAAACGCGAGGAGGCGACGAGATCCGTTTCCCGCCTAAATATTTTGCACCGATTTGTTTTGTTAAAAATTGTGAGTTCGTACCAGGATCGCATAAACACGAGGAGATGACGAGATCAGTTTCCCGCCTAAATCTGCTGCACCGATGTTTTGATTTGTTTTGTTAAAAATGGCGAGTGCGTACCAGGATCACATAAACGCGAAGAGGCGACGAGATCAGTTTCCCGCCTAAATCTTTTACACCGATGTTTTGACTTGTTTTGTTACAAACTGCGAAGTCGTACCAGGATCACATAAACGCGAAGAGGCGACGAGATCAGTTTCCCGCCTAAATCTGCTGTACTGATGTTTTGATTTGTTTTGTTAAAAATTGCGAGTGCGTACCAGGATCACATAAACGCGAGGAGGCGACGAGATCCGTTTCCCGCCTAAATCTTTTACACTGATGTTTTGATTTGTTTTGTTAAAAATTGCGAGTTCGTATCAGGATCGCATAAACGCGAGGAGGCGACGAGATCCGTTTCCCGCCTAAATATTTTGCACCGATTTGTTTTGTTAAAAATTGTGAGTTCGCACCAGGATCGCATAAACACGAGGAGATGACGAGATCAGTTTCCCGCTTAAATCTGCTGCACCGATGTTTTGATTTGTTTTGTTAAAATTTGCGAGTTCGTACCAGGATCGCATAAACACGAGGAGATGACGAGATCAGTTTCCCGCCTAAATCTGCTGCACCGATGTTTTGATTTGTTTTGTTAAAAATGGCGAGTGCGTACCAGGATCACATAAACGCGAAGAGGCGACGAGATCAGTTTCCCGCCTAAATCTTTTACACCGATGTTTTGACTTGTTTTGTTACAAACTGCGAAGTCGTACCAGGATCACATAAACGCGAGGAGGCGACGAGATCCGTTTCCCGCCTAAATATTTTGCACCGATTTGTTTTGTTAAAAATTGTGAGTTCGCACCAGGATCGCATAAACACGAGGAGATGACGAGATCAGTTTCCCGCTTAAATCTGCTGCACCGATGTTTTGATTTGTTTTGTTAAAATTTGCGAGTTCGCACCAGGATCGCATAAACACGAGGAGATGACGAGATCAGTTTCCCGCTTAAATCTGCTGCACCGATGTTTTGATTTGTTTTGTTAAAATTTGCGAGTTCGTACCAGGATCGCATAAACACGAGGAGATGACGAGATCAGTTTCCCGCTTAAATCTGCTGCACCGATGTTTTGATTTGTTTTGTTAAAAATTGTGAGTTCGCACCAGGATCGCATAAACACGAGGAGGCGACGAGATCCGTTTCCCGCCTAAATCTTTTACACTGATGTTTTGATTTGTTTTGTTAAAAATTGCGAGTTCGTATCAGGATCGCATAAACGCGAGGAGGCGACGAGATCCGTTTCCCGCCTAAATATTTTGCACCGATTTGTTTTGTTAAAAATTGTGAGTTCGTACCAGGATCGCATAAACACGAGGAGATGACGAGATCAGTTTCCCGCCTAAATCTGCTGCACCGATGTTTTGATTTGTTTTGTTAAAAATGGCGAGTGCGTACCAGGATCACATAAACGCGAAGAGGCGACGAGATCAGTTTCCCGCCTAAATCTTTTACACTGATGTTTTGATTTGTTTTGTTAAAAATTGCGAGTGCGTACCAGGATCACATAAACGCGATGAGGCGACGAGATCAGTTTCCCGCCTAAATCTTTTACACCGATGTTTTGACTTGTTTTGTTACAAACTGCGAAGTCGTACCAGGATCACATAAACGCGAAGAGGCGACGAGATCAGTTTCCCGCCTAAATCTGCTGTACTGATGTTTTGATTTGTTTTGTTAAAAATTGCGAGTGCGTACCAGGATCACATAAACGCGAGGAGGCGACGAGATCCGTTTCCCGCCTAAATCTTTTACACTGATGTTTTGATTTGTTTTGTTAAAAATTGCGAGTTCGTATCAGGATCGCATAAACGCGAGGAGGCGACGAGATCCGTTTCCCGCCTAAATATTTTGCACCGATTTGTTTTGTTAAAAATTGTGAGTTCGTACCAGGATCGCATAAACACGAGGAGATGACGAGATCAGTTTCCCGCCTAAATCTGCTGCACCGATGTTTTGATTTGTTTTGTTAAAAATGGCGAGTGCGTACCAGGATCACATAAACGCGAAGAGGCGACGAGATCAGTTTCCCGCCTAAATCTTTTACACCGATGTTTTGACTTGTTTTGTTACAAACTGCGAAGTCGTACCAGGATCACATAAACGCGAAGAGGCGACGAGATCAGTTTCCCGCCTAAATCTGCTGTACTGATGTTTTGATTTGTTTTGTTAAAAATTGCGAGTGCGTACCAGGATCACATAAACGCGAGGAGGCGACGAGATCCGTTTCCCGCCTAAATCTTTTACACTGATGTTTTGATTTGTTTTGTTAAAAATTGCGAGTTCGTATCAGGATCGCATAAACGCGAGGAGGCGACGAGATCCGTTTCCCGCCTAAATATTTTGCACCGATTTGTTTTGTTAAAAATTGTGAGTTCGTACCAGGATCGCATAAACACGAGGAGATGACGAGATCAGTTTCCCGCCTAAATCTGCTGCACCGATGTTTTGATTTGTTTTGTTAAAAATGGCGAGTGCGTACCAGGATCACATAAACGCGAAGAGGCGACGAGATCAGTTTCCCGCCTAAATCTTTTACACCGATGTTTTGACTTGTTTTGTTACAAACTGCGAAGTCGTACCAGGATCACATAAACGCGAAGAGGCGACGAGATCAGTTTCCCGCCTAAATCTGCTGTACTGATGTTTTGATTTGTTTTGTTAAAAATTGCGAGTGCGTACCAGGATCACATAAACGCGAGGAGGCGACGAGATCCGTTTCCCGCCTAAATCTTTTACACTGATGTTTTGATTTGTTTTGTTAAAAATTGCGAGTTCGTATCAGGATCGCATAAACGCGAGGAGGCGACGAGATCCGTTTCCCGCCTAAATATTTTGCACCGATTTGTTTTGTTAAAAATTGTGAGTTCGCACCAGGATCGCATAAACACGAGGAGATGACGAGATCAGTTTCCCGCTTAAATCTGCTGCACCGATGTTTTGATTTGTTTTGTTAAAAATTGTGAGTTCGCACCAGGATCGCATAAACACGAGGAGATGACGAGATCAGTTTCCCGCCTAAATCTGCTGCACCGATGTTTTGATTTGTTTTGTTAAAAATTGTGAGTTCGCACCAGGATCGCATAAACACGAGGAGATGACGAGATCAGTTTCCCGCTTAAATCTGCTGCACCGATGTTTTGATTTGTTTTGTTAAAAATTGTGAGTTCGCACCAGGATCGCATAAACACGAGGAGATGACGAGATCAGTTTCCCGCTTAAATCTGCTGCACCGATGTTTTGATTTGTTTTGTTAAAAATTGTGAGTTCGCACCAGTATCGCATAAACACGAGGAGATGACGAGATCAGTTTCCCGCTTAAATCTGCTGCACCGATGTTTTGATTTGTTTTGTTAAAATTTGCGAGTTCGCACCAGGATCGCATAAACACGAGGAGATGACGAGATCAGTTTCCCGCTTAAATCTGCTGCACCGATGTTTTGATTTGTTTTGTTAAAATTTGCGAGTTCGTACCAGGATCGCATAAACACGAGGAGATGACGAGATCAGTTTCCCGCTTAAATCTGCTGCACCGATGTTTTGATTTGTTTTGTTAAAATTTGCGAGTTCGTACCAGGATCGCATAAACACGAGGAGATGACGAGATCAGTTTCCCGCTTAAATCTGCTGCACCGATGTTTTGATTTGTTTTGTTAAAAATTGTGAGTTCGCACCAGTATCGCATAAACACGAGGAGATGACGAGATCAGTTTCCCGCTTAAATCTGCTGCACCGATGTTTTGATTTGTTTTGTTAAAATTTGCGAGTTCGTACCAGGATCGCATAAACACGAGGAGATGACGAGATCAGTTTCCCGCTTAAATCTGCTGCACCGATGTTTTGATTTGTTTTGTTAAAATTTGCGAGTTCGTACCAGGATCGCATAAACACGAGGAGATGACGAGATCAGTTTCCCGCCTAAATCTGCTGCACCGATGTTTTGATTTGTTTTGTTAAAAATTGTGAGTTCGCACCAGGATCGCATAAACACGAGGAGATGACGAGATCAGTTTCCCGCTTAAATCTGCTGCACCGATGTTTTGATTTGTTTTGTTAAAATTTGCGAGTTCGTACCAGGATCGCATAAACACGAGGAGATGACGAGATCAGTTTAACGCCTAAATCTGCTGCACCGATGTTTTGATTTGTTTTGTTAAAAATTGTGAGTTCGCACCAGGATCGCATAAACACGAGGAGATGACGAGATCAGTTTCCCGATTAAATCTGCTGCACCGATGTTTTGATTTGTTTTGTTAAAAATTGTGAGTTCGCACCAGGATCGCATAAACACGAGGAGATGACGAGATCAGTTTCCCGCTTAAATCTGCTGCACCGATGTTTTGATTTGTTTTGTTAAAAATTGTGAGTTCGCACCAGGATCGCATAAACACGAGGAGATGACGAGATCAGTTTCCCGCCTAAATCTGCTGCACCGATGTTTTGATTTGTTTTGTTAAAAATTGTGAGTTCGCACCAGGATCGCATAAACACGAGGAGATGACGAGATCAGTTTCCCGCTTAAATCTGCTGCACCGATGTTTTGATTTGTTTTGTTAAAAATTGTGAGTTCGCACCAGGATCGCATAAACACGAGGAGATGACGAGATCAGTTTCCCGCTTAAATCTGCTGCACCGATGTTTTGATTTGTTTTGTTAAAAATTGTGAGTTCGCACCAGTATCGCATAAACACGAGGAGATGACGAGATCAGTTTCCCGCTTAAATCTGCTGCACCGATGTTTTGACTTGTTTTGTTAAAAATTGTGAGTTCGCACCAGGATCGCATAAACACGAGGAGATGACGAGATCAGTTTCCCGCTTAAATCTGCTGCACCGATGTTTTGATTTGTTTTGTTAAAAATTGTTAGTTCGCACCAGTATCGCATAAACACGAGGAGATGACGAGATCAGTTTCCCGCTTAAATCTGCTGCACCGATGTTTTGATTTGTTTTGTTAAAAATTGTGAGTTCGCACCAGGATCGCATAAACACGAGGAGATGACGAGATCAGTTTCCCGCTTAAATCTGCTGCACCGATGTTTTGATTTGTTTTGTTAAAATTTGCGAGTTCGTACCAGGATCGCATAAACACGAGGAGATGACGAGATCAGTTTCCCGCCTAAATCTGCTGCACCGATGTTTTGATTTGTTTTGTTAAAAATTGTGAGTTCGCACCAGGATCGCATAAACACGAGGAGATGACGAGATCAGTTTCCCGCTTAAATCTGCTGCACCGATGTTTTGATTTGTTTTGTTAAAATTTGCGAGTTCGTACCAGGATCGCATAAACACGAGGAGATGACGAGATCAGTTTCCCGCCTAAATCTGCTGCACCGATGTTTTGATTTGTTTTGTTAAAAATTGTGAGTTCGCACCAGGATCGCATAAACACGAGGAGATGACGAGATCAGTTTCCCGCTTAAATCTGCTGCACCGATGTTTTGATTTGTTTTGTTAAAATTTGCGAGTTCGTACCAGGATCGCATAAACACGAGGAGATGACGAGATCAGTTTCCCGCCTAAATCTGCTGCACCGATGTTTTGATTTGTTTTGTTAAAAATTGTGAGTTCGCACCAGGATCGCATAAACACGAGGAGATGACGAGATCAGTTTCCCGCTTAAATCTGCTGCACCGATGTTTTGATTTGTTTTGTTAAAAATTGTGAGTTCGCACCAGGATCGCATAAACACGAGGAGATGACGAGATCAGTTTCCCGCTTAAATCTGCTGCACCGATGTTTTGATTTGTTTTGTTAAAAATTGTGAGTTCGCACCAGGATCGCATAAACACGAGGAGATGACGAGATCAGTTTCCCGCTTAAATCTGCTGCACCGATGTTTTGATTTGTTTTGTTAAAAATTGTGAGTTCGCACCAGGATCGCATAAACACGAGGAGATGACGAGATCAGTTTCCCGCTTAAATCTGCTGCACCGATGTTTTGATTTGTTTTGTTAAAATTTGCGAGTTCGTACCAGGATCGCATAAACACGAGGAGATGACGAGATCAGTTTCCCGCCTAAATCTGCTGCACCGATGTTTTGATTTGTTTTGTTAAAAATTGTGAGTTCGCACCAGGATCGCATAAACACGAGGAGATGACGATATCAGTTTCCCGCTTAAATCTGCTGCACCGATGTTTTGATTTGTTTTGTTAAAATTTGCGAGTTCGTACCAGGATCGCATAAACACGAGGAGATGACGAGATCAGTTTCCCGCTTAAATCTGCTGCACCGATGTTTTGATTTGTTTTGTTAAAAATTGTGAGTTCGCACCAGGATCGCATAAACACGAGGAGATGACGAGATCAGTTTCCCGCTTAAATCTGCTGCACCGATGTTTTGATTTGTTTTGTTAAAATTTGCGAGTTCGTACCAGGATCGCATAAACACGAGGAGATGACGAGATCAGTTTCCCGCCTAAATCTGCTGCACCGATGTTTTGATTTGTTTTGTTAAAAATTGTGAGTTCGCACCAGGATCGCATAAACACGAGGAGATGACGATATCAGTTTCCCGCTTAAATCTGCTGCACCGATGTTTTGATTTGTTTTGTTAAAATTTGCGAGTTCGTACCAGGATCGCATAAACACGAGGAGATGACGAGATCAGTTTCCCGCTTAAATCTGCTGCACCGATGTTTTGATTTGTTTTGTTAAAAATTGTGAGTTCGCACCAGGATCGCATAAACACGAGGAGATGACGAGATCAGTTTCCCGCTTAAATCTGCTGCACCGATGTTTTGATTTGTTTTGTTAAAAATTGTGAGTTCGCACCAGGATCGCATAAACACGAGGAGATGACGAGATCAGTTTCCCGCTTAAATCTGCTGCACCGATGTTTTGATTTGTTTTGTTAAAAATTGTGAGTTCGCACCAGGATCGCATAAACACGAGGAGATGACGAGATCAGTTTCCCGCTTAAATCTGCTGCACCGATGTTTTGATTTGTTTTGTTAAAATTTGCGAGTTCGTACCAGGATCGCATAAACACGAGGAGATGACGAGATCAGTTTCCCGCCTAAATCTGCTGCACCGATGTTTTGATTTGTTTTGTTAAAAATTGTGAGTTCGCACCAGGATCGCATAAACACGAGGAGATGACGAGATCAGTTTCCCGCTTAAATCTGCTGCACCGATGTTTTGATTTGTTTTGTTAAAAATTGTGAGTTCGCACCAGGATCGCATAAACACGAGGAGATGACGAGATCAGTTTCCCGCCTAAATCTGCTGCACCGATGTTTTGATTTGTTTTGTTAAAAATTGTGAGTTCGCACCAGGATCGCATAAACACGAGGAGATGACGAGATCAGTTTCCCGCTTAAATCTGCTGCACCGATGTTTTGATTTGTTTTGTTAAAAATTGTGAGTTCGCACCAGGATCGCATAAACACGAGGAGATGACGAGATCAGTTTCCCGCTTAAATCTGCTGCACCGATGTTTTGATTTGTTTTGTTAAAAATTGTGAGTTCGCACCAGGATCGCATAAACACGAGGAGATGACGAGATCAGTTTCCCACTTAAATCTGCTGCACCGATGTTTTGATTTGTTTTGTTAAAAATTGTGAGTTCGCACCAGGATCGCATAAACACGAGGAGATGACGAGATCAGTTTCCCGCTTAAATCTGCTGCACCGATGTTTTGATTTGTTTTGTTAAAATTTGCGAGTTCGTACCAGGATCGCATAAACACGAGGAGATGACGAGATCAGTTTCCCGCCTAAATCTGCTGCACCGATGTTTTGATTTGTTTTGTTAAAAATTGTGAGTTCGCACCAGGATCGCATAAACACGAGGAGATGACGAGATCAGTTTCCCGCTTAAATCTGCTGCACCGATGTTTTGATTTGTTTTGTTAAAAATTGTGAGTTCGCACCAGGATCGCATAAACACGAGGAGATGACGAGATCAGTTTCCCGCTTAAATCTGCTGCACCGATGTTTTGATTTGTTTTGTTAAAAATTGTGAGTTCGCACCAGGATCGCATAAACACGAGGAGATGACGAGATCAGTTTCCCGCTTAAATCTGCTGCACCGATGTTTTGATTTGTTTTGTTAAAATTTGCGAGTTCGTACCAGGATCGCATAAACACGAGGAGATGACGAGATCAGTTTCCCGCCTAAATCTGCTGCACCGATGTTTTGATTTGTTTTGTTAAAAATTGTGAGTTCGCACCAGGATCGCATAAACACGAGGAGATGACGAGATCAGTTTCCCGCTTAAATCTGCTGCACCGATGTTTTGATTTGTTTTGTTAAAAATTGTGAGTTCGCACCAGGATCGCATAAACACGAGGAGATGACGAGATCAGTTTCCCGCTTAAATCTGCTGCACCGATGTTTTGATTTGTTTTGTTAAAAATTGTGAGTTCGCACCAGGATCGCATAAACACGAGGAGATGACGAGATCAGTTTCCCGCTTAAATCTGCTGCACCGATGTTTTGATTTGTTTTGTTAAAATTTGCGAGTTCGTACCAGGATCGCATAAACACGAGGAGATGACGAGATCAGTTTCCCGCCTAAATCTGCTGCACCGATGTTTTGATTTGTTTTGTTAAAAATTGTGAGTTCGCACCAGGATCGCATAAACACGAGGAGATGACGAGATCAGTTTCCCGCTTAAATCTGCTGCACCGATGTTTTGATTTGTTTTGTTAAAAATTGTGAGTTCGCACCAGGATCGCATAAACACGAGGAGATGACGAGATCAGTTTCCCGCTTAAATCTGCTGCACCGATGTTTTGATTTGTTTTGTTAAAAATTGTGAGTTCGCACCAGGATCGCATAAACACGAGGAGATGACGAGATCAGTTTCCCGCTTAAATCTGCTGCACCGATGTTTTGATTTGTTTTGTTAAAATTTGCGAGTTCGTACCAGGATCGCATAAACACGAGGAGATGACGAGATCAGTTTCCCGCCTAAATCTGCTGCACCGATGTTTTGATTTGTTTTGTTAAAAATTGTGAGTTCGCACCAGGATCGCATAAACACGAGGAGATGACGAGATCAGTTTCCCGCTTAAATCTGCTGCACCGATGTTTTGATTTGTTTTGTTAAAATTTGCGAGTTCGTACCAGGATCGCATAAACACGAGGAGATGACGAGATCAGTTTCCCGCCTAAATCTGCTGCACCGATGTTTTGATTTGTTTTGTTAAAAATTGTGAGTTCGCACCAGGATCGCATAAACACGAGGAGATGACGAGATCAGTTTCCCGCTTAAATCTGCTGCACCGATGTTTTGATTTGTTTTGTTAAAAATTGTGAGTTCGCACCAGGATCGCATAAACACGAGGAGATGACGAGATCAGTTTCCCGCTTAAATCTGCTGCACCGATGTTTTGATTTGTTTTGTTAAAAATTGTGAGTTCGCACCAGGATCGCATAAACACGAGGAGATGACGAGATCAGTTTCCCGCTTAAATCTGCTGCACCGATGTTTTGATTTGTTTTGTTAAAATTTGCGAGTTCGTACCAGGATCGCATAAACACGAGGAGATGACGAGATCAGTTTCCCGCCTAAATCTGCTGCACCGATGTTTTGATTTGTTTTGTTAAAAATTGTGAGTTCGCACCAGGATCGCATAAACACGAGGAGATGACGAGATCAGTTTCCCGCTTAAATCTGCTGCACCGATGTTTTGATTTGTTTTGTTAAAAATTGTGAGTTCGCACCAGGATCGCATAAACACGAGGAGATGACGATATCAGTTTCCCGCTTAAATCTGCTGCACCGATGTTTTGATTTGTTTTGTTAAAAATTGTGAGTTCGCACCAAGATCGCATAAACACGAGGAGATGACGAGATCAGTTTCCCGCCTAAATCTGCTGCACGAGATGTTTTGATTTGTTTTGTTAAAAATGGCGAGTGCGTACCAGGATCGCATAAACGCGTGGAGATGACGAGATCAGTTTCCCGCCTAAATCTGCTGCACCGATGTTTTGATTTGTTTTGTTAAAAATTGTGAGTTCGCACCAGGATCGCATAAACACGAGGAGATGACGAGATCAGTTTCCCGCTTAAATCTGCTGCACCGATGTTTTGATTTGTTTTGTTAAAATTTGCGAGTTCGTACCAGGATCGCATAAACACGAGGAGATGACGAGATCAGTTTCCCGCCTAAATCTGCTGCACCGATGTTTTGATTTGTTTTGTTAAAAATTGTGAGTTCGCACCAGGATCGCATAAACACGAGGAGATGACGAGATCAGTTTCCCGATTAAATCTGCTGCACCGATGTTTTGATTTGTTTTGTTAAAAATTGTGAGTTCGCACCAGGATCGCATAAACACGAGGAGATGACGAGATCAGTTTCCCGCTTAAATCTGCTGCACCGATGTTTTGATTTGTTTTGTTAAAAATTGTGAGTTCGCACCAGGATCGCATAAACACGAGGAGATGACGAGATCAGTTTCCCGCCTAAATCTGCTGCACCGATGTTTTGATTTGTTTTGTTAAAAATTGTGAGTTCGCACCAGGATCGCATAAACACGAGGAGATGACGAGATCAGTTTCCCGCTTAAATCTGCTGCACCGATGTTTTGATTTGTTTTGTTAAAAATTGTGAGTTCGCACCAGGATCGCATAAACACGAGGAGATGACGAGATCAGTTTCCCGCTTAAATCTGCTGCACCGATGTTTTGATTTGTTTTGTTAAAAATTGTGAGTTCGCACCAGGATCGCATAAACACGAGGAGATGACGAGATCAGTTTCCCGCTTAAATCTGCTGCACCGATGTTTTGATTTGTTTTGTTAAAAATTGTGAGTTCGCACCAGTATCGCATAAACACGAGGAGATGACGAGATCAGTTTCCCGCTTAAATCTGCTGCACCGATGTTTTGACTTGTTTTGTTAAAAATTGTGAGTTCGCACCAGGATCGCATAAACACGAGGAGATGACGAGATCAGTTTCCCGCTTAAATCTGCTGCACCGATGTTTTGATTTGTTTTGTTAAAAATTGTGAGTTCGCACCAGTATCGCATAAACACGAGGAGATGACGAGATCAGTTTCCCGCTTAAATCTGCTGCACCGATGTTTTGATTTGTTTTGTTAAAAATTGTGAGTTCGCACCAGGATCGCATAAACACGAGGAGATGACGAGATCAGTTTCCCGCTTAAATCTGCTGCACCGATGTTTTGATTTGTTTTGTTAAAATTTGCGAGTTCGTACCAGGATCGCATAAACACGAGGAGATGACGAGATCAGTTTCCCGCCTAAATCTGCTGCACCGATGTTTTGATTTGTTTTGTTAAAAATTGTGAGTTCGCACCAGGATCGCATAAACACGAGGAGATGACGAGATCAGTTTCCCGCTTAAATCTGCTGCACCGATGTTTTGATTTGTTTTGTTAAAATTTGCGAGTTCGTACCAGGATCGCATAAACACGAGGAGATGACGAGATCAGTTTCCCGCCTAAATCTGCTGCACCGATGTTTTGATTTGTTTTGTTAAAAATTGTGAGTTCGCACCAGGATCGCATAAACACGAGGAGATGACGAGATCAGTTTCCCGCTTAAATCTGCTGCACCGATGTTTTGATTTGTTTTGTTAAAATTTGCGAGTTCGTACCAGGATCGCATAAACACGAGGAGATGACGAGATCAGTTTCCCGCCTAAATCTGCTGCACCGATGTTTTGATTTGTTTTGTTAAAAATTGTGAGTTCGCACCAGGATCGCATAAACACGAGGAGATGACGAGATCAGTTTCCCGCTTAAATCTGCTGCACCGATGTTTTGATTTGTTTTGTTAAAAATTGTGAGTTCGCACCAGGATCGCATAAACACGAGGAGATGACGAGATCAGTTTCCCGCTTAAATCTGCTGCACCGATGTTTTGATTTGTTTTGTTAAAAATTGTGAGTTCGCACCAGGATCGCATAAACACGAGGAGATGACGAGATCAGTTTCCCGCTTAAATCTGCTGCACCGATGTTTTGATTTGTTTTGTTAAAAATTGTGAGTTCGCACCAGGATCGCATAAACACGAGGAGATGACGAGATCAGTTTCCCGCTTAAATCTGCTGCACCGATGTTTTGATTTGTTTTGTTAAAATTTGCGAGTTCGTACCAGGATCGCATAAACACGAGGAGATGACGAGATCAGTTTCCCGCCTAAATCTGCTGCACCGATGTTTTGATTTGTTTTGTTAAAAATTGTGAGTTCGCACCAGGATCGCATAAACACGAGGAGATGACGAGATCAGTTTCCCGCTTAAATCTGCTGCACCGATGTTTTGATTTGTTTTGTTAAAAATTGTGAGTTCGCACCAGGATCGCATAAACACGAGGAGATGACGAGATCAGTTTCCCGCTTAAATCTGCTGCACCGATGTTTTGATTTGTTTTGTTAAAAATTGTGAGTTCGCACCAGGATCGCATAAACACGAGGAGATGACGATATCAGTTTCCCGCTTAAATCTGCTGCACCGATGTTTTGATTTGTTTTGTTAAAATTTGCGAGTTCGTACCAGGATCGCATAAACACGAGGAGATGACGAGATCAGTTTCCCGCTTAAATCTGCTGCACCGATGTTTTGATTTGTTTTGTTAAAAATTGTGAGTTCGCACCAGGATCGCATAAACACGAGGAGATGACGAGATCAGTTTCCCGCTTAAATCTGCTGCACCGATGTTTTGATTTGTTTTGTTAAAAATTGTGAGTTCGCACCAGGATCGCATAAACACGAGGAGATGACGAGATCAGTTTCCCGCTTAAATCTGCTGCACCGATGTTTTGATTTGTTTTGTTAAAAATTGTGAGTTCGCACCAGGATCGCATAAACACGAGGAGATGACGAGATCAGTTTCCCGCTTAAATCTGCTGCACCGATGTTTTGATTTGTTTTGTTAAAATTTGCGAGTTCGTACCAGGATCGCATAAACACGAGGAGATGACGAGATCAGTTTCCCGCCTAAATCTGCTGCACCGATGTTTTGATTTGTTTTGTTAAAAATTGTGAGTTCGCACCAGGATCGCATAAACACGAGGAGATGACGAGATCAGTTTCCCGCTTAAATCTGCTGCACCGATGTTTTGATTTGTTTTGTTAAAAATTGTGAGTTCGCACCAGGATCGCATAAACACGAGGAGATGACGAGATCAGTTTCCCGCCTAAATCTGCTGCACCGATGTTTTGATTTGTTTTGTTAAAAATTGTGAGTTCGCACCAGGATCGCATAAACACGAGGAGATGACGAGATCAGTTTCCCGCTTAAATCTGCTGCACCGATGTTTTGATTTGTTTTGTTAAAAATTGTGAGTTCGCACCAGGATCGCATAAACACGAGGAGATGACGAGATCAGTTTCCCGCTTAAATCTGCTGCACCGATGTTTTGATTTGTTTTGTTAAAAATTGTGAGTTCGCACCAGGATCGCATAAACACGAGGAGATGACGAGATCAGTTTCCCGCTTAAATCTGCTGCACCGATGTTTAGATTTGTTTTGTTAAAAATTGTGAGTTCGCACCAGGATCGCATAAACACGAGGAGATGACGAGATCAGTTTCCCGCTTAAATCTGCTGCACCGATGTTTTGATTTGTTTTGTTAAAATTTGCGAGTTCGTACCAGGATCGCATAAACACGAGGAGATGACGAGATCAGTTTCCCGCCTAAATCTGCTGCACCGATGTTTTGATTTGTTTTGTTAAAAATTGTGAGTTCGCACCAGGATCGCATAAACACGAGGAGATGACGAGATCAGTTTCCCGCTTAAATCTGCTGCACCGATGTTTTGATTTGTTTTGTTAAAAATTGTGAGTTCGCACCAGGATCGCATAAACACGAGGAGATGACGAGATCAGTTTCCCGCTTAAATCTGCTGCACCGATGTTTTGATTTGTTTTGTTAAAAATTGTGAGTTCGCACCAGGATCGCATAAACACGAGGAGATGACGAGATCAGTTTCCCGCTTAAATCTGCTGCACCGATGTTTTGATTTGTTTTGTTAAAATTTGCGAGTTCGTACCAGGATCGCATAAACACGAGGAGATGACGAGATCAGTTTCCCGCCTAAATCTGCTGCACCGATGTTTTGATTTGTTTTGTTAAAAATTGTGAGTTCGCACCAGGATCGCATAAACACGAGGAGATGACGAGATCAGTTTCCCGCTTAAATCTGCTGCACCGATGTTTTGATTTGTTTTGTTAAAAATTGTGAGTTCGCACCAGGATCGCATAAACACGAGGAGATGACGAGATCAGTTTCCCGCTTAAATCTGCTGCACCGATGTTTTGATTTGTTTTGTTAAAAATTGTGAGTTCGCACCAGGATCGCATAAACACGAGGAGATGACGAGATCAGTTTCCCGCTTAAATCTGCTGCACCGATGTTTTGATTTGTTTTGTTAAAATTTGCGAGTTCGTACCAGGATCGCATAAACACGAGGAGATGACGAGATCAGTTTCCCGCCTAAATCTGCTGCACCGATGTTTTGATTTGTTTTGTTAAAAATTGTGAGTTCGCACCAGGATCGCATAAACACGAGGAGATGACGAGATCAGTTTCCCGCTTAAATCTGCTGCACCGATGTTTTGATTTGTTTTGTTAAAAATTGTGAGTTCGCACCAGGATCGCATAAACACGAGGAGATGACGAGATCAGTTTCCCGCTTAAATCTGCTGCACCGATGTTTTGATTTGTTTTGTTAAAAATTGTGAGTTCGCACCAGGATCGCATAAACACGAGGAGATGACGAGATCAGTTTCCCGCTTAAATCTGCTGCACCGATGTTTTGATTTGTTTTGTTAAAATTTGCGAGTTCGTACCAGGATCGCATAAACACGAGGAGATGACGAGATCAGTTTCCCGCCTAAATCTGCTGCACCGATGTTTTGATTTGTTTTGTTAAAAATTGTGAGTTCGCACCAGGATCGCATAAACACGAGGAGATGACGAGATCAGTTTCCCGCTTAAATCTGCTGCACCGATGTTTTGATTTGTTTTGTTAAAATTTGCGAGTTCGTACCAGGATCGCATAAACACGAGGAGATGACGAGATCAGTTTCCCGCTTAAATCTGCTGCACCGATGTTTTGATTTGTTTTGTTAAAAATTGTGAGTTCGCACCAGGATCGCATAAACACGAGGAGATGACGAGATCAGTTTCCCGCTTAAATCTGCTGCACCGATGTTTTGATTTGTTTTGTTAAAATTTGCGAGTTCGTACCAGGATCGCATAAACACGAGGAGATGACGAGATCAGTTTCCCGCCTAAATCTGCTGCACCGATGTTTTGATTTGTTTTGTTAAAAATTGTGAGTTCGCACCAGGATCGCATAAACACGAGGAGATGACGAGATCAGTTTCCCGCTTAAATCTGCTGCACCGATGTTTTGATTTGTTTTGTTAAAATTTGCGAGTTCGTACCAGGATCGCATAAACACGAGGAGATGACGAGATCAGTTTCCCGCCTAAATCTGCTGCACCGATGTTTTGATTTGTTTTGTTAAAAATTGTGAGTTCGCACCAGGATCGCATAAACACGAGGAGATGACGAGATCAGTTTCCCGCTTAAATCTGCTGCACCGATGTTTTGATTTGTTTTGTTAAAAATTGTGAGTTCGCACCAGGATCGCATAAACACGAGGAGATGACGAGATCAGTTTCCCGCTTAAATCTGCTGCACCGATGTTTTGATTTGTTTTGTTAAAAATTGTGAGTTCGCACCAGGATCGCATAAACACGAGGAGATGACGAGATCAGTTTCCCGCTTAAATCTGCTGCACCGATGTTTTGATTTGTTTTGTTAAAATTTGCGAGTTCGTACCAGGATCGCATAAACACGAGGAGATGACGAGATCAGTTTCCCGCCTAAATCTGCTGCACCGATGTTTTGATTTGTTTTGTTAAAAATTGTGAGTTCGCACCAGGATCGCATAAACACGAGGAGATGACGAGATCAGTTTCCCGCTTAAATCTGCTGCACCGATGTTTTGATTTGTTTTGTTAAAAATTGTGAGTTCGCACCAGGATCGCATAAACACGAGGAGATGACGAGATCAGTTTCCCGCCTAAATCTGCTGCACCGATGTTTTGATTTGTTTTGTTAAAAATTGTGAGTTCGCACCAGGATCGCATAAACACGAGGAGATGACGAGATCAGTTTCCCGCTTAAATCTGCTGCACCGATGTTTTGATTTGTTTTGTTAAAAATTGTGAGTTCGCACCAGGATCGCATAAACACGAGGAGATGACGAGATCAGTTTCCCGCCTAAATCTGCTGCACCGATGTTTTGATTTGTTTTGTTAAAAATTGTGAGTTCGCACCAGGATCGCATAAACACGAGGAGATGACGAGATCAGTTTCCCGCTTAAATCTGCTGCACCGATGTTTTGATTTGTTTTGTTAAAAATTGTGAGTTCGCACCAGGATCGCATAAACACGAGGAGATGACGATATCAGTTTCCCGCTTAAATCTGCTGCACCGATGTTTTGATTTGTTTTGTTAAAAATTGTGAGTTCGCACCAAGATCGCATAAACACGAGGAGATGACGAGATCAGTTTCCCGCCTAAATCTGCTGCACGAGATGTTTTGATTTGTTTTGTTAAAAATGGCGAGTGCGTACCAGGATCACATAAACGCGGGAAGGCGACGAGATCAGTTTCCCGCCTATATCTTTTGCACCGATTAGTTTTGTTAAAAATTGTGAGTTCGTACCAGGATCGCATAAACACGAGGAGATGACGAGATCAGTTTCCCGCCTAAATCTGCTGCACTGATGTTTTGATTTGTTTTGTTAAAAATTGCGAGTTCGTACCAGGATCGCATAAACGCGTGGAGATGACGAGATCAGTTTCCCGCCTAAATCTGCTGCACCGATGTTATGATTTGTTTTGTTAAAATTTGCGAGTTCGTACCAGGATCACATAAACGCGAGGAGGCGACGAGATCAGTTTCCCGCCTAAACCTGCCGCACTGATGTTTTGATTTGTTTTGTTAAAAATTGCGAGTTCGTACCAGGATCACATAAACGCGAGGAGGCGACGAGATCCGTTTCCCGCCTAAATATTTTGCACCGATTTGTTTTGTTAAAAATTGTGAGTTCGTACCAGGATCGCATAAACACGAGGAGATGACGAGATCAGTTTCCCGCCTAAATCTGCTGCACTGATGTTTTGATTTGTTTTGTTAAAAATTGCGAGTTCGTACCAGGATCGCATAAACGCGTGGAGATGACGAGATCAGTTTCCCGCCTAAATCTGCTGCACCGATGTTATGATTTGTTTTGTTAAAATTTGCGAGTTCGTACCAGGATCACATAAACGCGAGGAGGCGACGAGATCAGTTTCCCGCCTAAACCTGCCGCACTGATGTTTTGATTTGTTTTGTTAAAAATTGCGAGTTCGTACCAGGATCACATAAACGCGAGGAGGCGACGAGATCCGTTTCCCGCCTAAATATTTTGCACCGATTTGTTTTGTTAAAAATTGTGAGTTCGTACCAGGATCGCATAAACACGAGGAGATGACGAGATCAGTTTCCCGCCTAAATCTGCTGCACTGATGTTTTGATTTGTTTTGTTAAAAATTGCGAGTTCGTACCAGGATCGCATAAACGCGTGGAGATGACGAGATCAGTTTCCCGCCTAAATCTGCTGCACCGATGTTATGATTTGTTTTGTTAAAATTTGCGAGTTCGTACCAGGATCACATAAACGCGAGGAGGCGACGAGATCCGTTTCCCGCCTAAATATTTTGCACCGATTTGTTTTGTTAAAAATTGTGAGTTCGTACCAGGATCGCATAAACACGAGGAGATGACGAGATCAGTTTCCCTCCTAAATCTGCTGCACGAGATGTTTTGATTTGTTTTGTTAAAAATGGCGAGTGCGTACCAGGATCACATAAACGCGGGAAGGCGACGAGATCAGTTTCCCGCCTATATCTTTTGCACCGATTAGTTTTGTTAAAAATTGTGAGTTCGTACCAGGATCGCATAAACACGAGGAGATGACGAGATCAGTTTCGCGCCTAAATCTGCTGCACCGATGTTTTGATTTGTTTTGTTAAAAATTGCGAGTGCGTACCAGGATCACATAAACGCGAGGAAGCGACGAGATCAGTTTCCCGTCTAAATCTTTTACACTGATGTTTTGATTTGTTTTGTTAAAAATTGCGAGTTCGTACCAGGATCGCATAAACGCGTGGAGATGACGAGATCAGTTTCCCGCCTAAATCTGCTGCACCGATGTTATGATTTGTTTTGTTAAAAATTGCGAGTTCGTACCAGGATCACATAAACGCGAGGAGGCGACGAGATCCGTTTCCCGCCTAAATATTTTGCACCGATTTGTTTTGTTAAAAATTGTGAGTTCGTACCAGGATCGCATAAACACGAGGAGATGACGAGATCAGTTTCCCGCCTAAATCTGCTGCACTGATGTTTTGATTTGTTTTGTTAAAAATTGCGAGTTCGTACCAGGATCGCATAAACGCGTGGAGATGACGAGATCAGTTTCCCGCCTAAATCTGCTGCACCGATGTTATGATTTGTTTTGTTAAAATTTGCGAGTTCGTACCAGGATCACATAAACGCGAGGAGGCGACGAGATCCGTTTCCCGCCTAAATATTTTGCACCGATTTGTTTTGTTAAAAATTGTGAGTTCGTACCAGGATCGCATAAACACGAGGAGATGACGAGATCAGTTTCCCGCGTAAATCTGCTGCACTGATGTTTTGATTTGTTTTGTTAAAAATTGCGAGTTCGTACCAGGATCGCATAAACGCGTGGAGATGACGAGATCAGTTTCCCGCCTAAATCTGCTGCACCGATGTTATGATTTGTTTTGTTAAAAATGGCGAGTGCGTACCAGGATCACATAAACGCGGGAAGGCGACGAGATCAGTTTCCCGCCTATATCTTTTGCACCGATTAGTTTTGTTAAAAATTGTGAGTTCGTACCAGGATCGCATAAACACGAGGAGATGACGAGATCAGTTTCCCGCCTAAATCTGCTGCACCGATGTTTTGATTTGTTTTGTTAAAAATTGTGAGTTCGCACCAGGATCGCATAAACACGAGGAGATGACGAGATCAGTTTCCCGCTTAAATCTGCTGCACCGATGTTTTGATTTGTTTTGTTAAAATTTGCGAGTTCGTACCAGGATCGCATAAACACGAGGAGATGACGAGATCAGTTTCCCGCCTAAATCTGCTGCACCGATGTTTTGATTTGTTTTGTTAAAAATTGTGAGTTCGCACCAGGATCGCATAAACACGAGGAGATGACGAGATCAGTTTCCCGCTTAAATCTGCTGCACCGATGTTTTGATTTGTTTTGTTAAAATTTGCGAGTTCGTACCAGGATCGCATAAACACGAGGAGATGACGAGATCAGTTTCCCGCTTAAATCTGCTGCACCGATGTTTTGATTTGTTTTGTTAAAAATTGTGAGTTCGCACCAGGATCGCATAAACACGAGGAGATGACGAGATCAGTTTCCCGCTTAAATCTGCTGCACCGATGTTTTGATTTGTTTTGTTAAAATTTGCGAGTTCGTACCAGGATCGCATAAACACGAGGAGATGACGAGATCAGTTTCCCGCCTAAATCTGCTGCACCGATGTTTTGATTTGTTTTGTTAAAAATTGTGAGTTCGCACCAGGATCGCATAAACACGAGGAGATGACGAGATCAGTTTCCCGCTTAAATCTGCTGCACCGATGTTTTGATTTGTTTTGTTAAAATTTGCGAGTTCGTACCAGGATCGCATAAACACGAGGAGATGACGAGATCAGTTTCCCGCCTAAATCTGCTGCACCGATGTTTTGATTTGTTTTGTTAAAAATTGTGAGTTCGCACCAGGATCGCATAAACACGAGGAGATGACGAGATCAGTTTCCCGCTTAAATCTGCTGCACCGATGTTTTGATTTGTTTTGTTAAAAATTGTGAGTTCGCACCAGGATCGCATAAACACGAGGAGATGACGAGATCAGTTTCCCGCTTAAATCTGCTGCACCGATGTTTTGATTTGTTTTGTTAAAAATTGTGAGTTCGCACCAGGATCGCATAAACACGAGGAGATGACGAGATCAGTTTCCCGCTTAAATCTGCTGCACCGATGTTTTGATTTGTTTTGTTAAAATTTGCGAGTTCGTACCAGGATCGCATAAACACGAGGAGATGACGAGATCAGTTTCCCGCCTAAATCTGCTGCACCGATGTTTTGATTTGTTTTGTTAAAAATTGTGAGTTCGCACCAGGATCGCATAAACACGAGGAGATGACGAGATCAGTTTCCCGCTTAAATCTGCTGCACCGATGTTTTGATTTGTTTTGTTAAAAATTGTGAGTTCGCACCAGGATCGCATAAACACGAGGAGATGACGAGATCAGTTTCCCGCCTAAATCTGCTGCACCGATGTTTTGATTTGTTTTGTTAAAAATTGTGAGTTCGCACCAGGATCGCATAAACACGAGGAGATGACGAGATCAGTTTCCCGCTTAAATCTGCTGCACCGATGTTTTGATTTGTTTTGTTAAAAATTGTGAGTTCGCACCAGGATCGCATAAACACGAGGAGATGACGAGATCAGTTTCCCGCCTAAATCTGCTGCACCGATGTTTTGATTTGTTTTGTTAAAAATTGTGAGTTCGCACCAGGATCGCATAAACACGAGGAGATGACGAGATCAGTTTCCCGCTTAAATCTGCTGCACCGATGTTTTGATTTGTTTTGTTAAAAATTGTGAGTTCGCACCAGGATCGCATAAACACGAGGAGATGACGATATCAGTTTCCCGCTTAAATCTGCTGCACCGATGTTTTGATTTGTTTTGTTAAAAATTGTGAGTTCGCACCAAGATCGCATAAACACGAGGAGATGACGAGATCAGTTTCCCGCCTAAATCTGCTGCACGAGATGTTTTGATTTGTTTTGTTAAAAATGGCGAGTGCGTACCAGGATCACATAAACGCGGGAAGGCGACGAGATCAGTTTCCCGCCTATATCTTTTGCACCGATTAGTTTTGTTAAAAATTGTGAGTTCGTACCAGGATCGCATAAACACGAGGAGATGACGAGATCAGTTTCCCGCCTAAATCTGCTGCACTGATGTTTTGATTTGTTTTGTTAAAAATTGCGAGTTCGTACCAGGATCGCATAAACGCGTGGAGATGACGAGATCAGTTTCCCGCCTAAATCTGCTGCACCGATGTTATGATTTGTTTTGTTAAAATTTGCGAGTTCGTACCAGGATCACATAAACGCGAGGAGGCGACGAGATCAGTTTCCCGCCTAAACCTGCCGCACTGATGTTTTGATTTGTTTTGTTAAAAATTGCGAGTTCGTACCAGGATCACATAAACGCGAGGAGGCGACGAGATCCGTTTCCCGCCTAAATATTTTGCACCGATTTGTTTTGTTAAAAATTGTGAGTTCGTACCAGGATCGCATAAACACGAGGAGATGACGAGATCAGTTTCCCGCCTAAATCTGCTGCACTGATGTTTTGATTTGTTTTGTTAAAAATTGCGAGTTCGTACCAGGATCGCATAAACGCGTGGAGATGACGAGATCAGTTTCCCGCCTAAATCTGCTGCACCGATGTTATGATTTGTTTTGTTAAAATTTGCGAGTTCGTACCAGGATCACATAAACGCGAGGAGGCGACGAGATCAGTTTCCCGCCTAAACCTGCCGCACTGATGTTTTGATTTGTTTTGTTAAAAATTGCGAGTTCGTACCAGGATCACATAAACGCGAGGAGGCGACGAGATCCGTTTCCCGCCTAAATATTTTGCACCGATTTGTTTTGTTAAAAATTGTGAGTTCGTACCAGGATCGCATAAACACGAGGAGATGACGAGATCAGTTTCCCGCCTAAATCTGCTGCACTGATGTTTTGATTTGTTTTGTTAAAAATTGCGAGTTCGTACCAGGATCGCATAAACGCGTGGAGATGACGAGATCAGTTTCCCGCCTAAATCTGCTGCACCGATGTTATGATTTGTTTTGTTAAAATTTGCGAGTTCGTACCAGGATCACATAAACGCGAGGAGGCGACGAGATCCGTTTCCCGCCTAAATATTTTGCACCGATTTGTTTTGTTAAAAATTGTGAGTTCGTACCAGGATCGCATAAACACGAGGAGATGACGAGATCAGTTTCCCTCCTAAATCTGCTGCACGAGATGTTTTGATTTGTTTTGTTAAAAATGGCGAGTGCGTACCAGGATCACATAAACGCGGGAAGGCGACGAGATCAGTTTCCCGCCTATATCTTTTGCACCGATTAGTTTTGTTAAAAATTGTGAGTTCGTACCAGGATCGCATAAACACGAGGAGATGACGAGATCAGTTTCGCGCCTAAATCTGCTGCACCGATGTTTTGATTTGTTTTGTTAAAAATTGCGAGTGCGTACCAGGATCACATAAACGCGAGGAAGCGACGAGATCAGTTTCCCGTCTAAATCTTTTACACTGATGTTTTGATTTGTTTTGTTAAAAATTGCGAGTTCGTACCAGGATCGCATAAACGCGTGGAGATGACGAGATCAGTTTCCCGCCTAAATCTGCTGCACCGATGTTATGATTTGTTTTGTTAAAAATTGCGAGTTCGTACCAGGATCACATAAACGCGAGGAGGCGACGAGATCCGTTTCCCGCCTAAATATTTTGCACCGATTTGTTTTGTTAAAAATTGTGAGTTCGTACCAGGATCGCATAAACACGAGGAGATGACGAGATCAGTTTCCCGCCTAAATCTGCTGCACTGATGTTTTGATTTGTTTTGTTAAAAATTGCGAGTTCGTACCAGGATCGCATAAACGCGTGGAGATGACGAGATCAGTTTCCCGCCTAAATCTGCTGCACCGATGTTATGATTTGTTTTGTTAAAATTTGCGAGTTCGTACCAGGATCACATAAACGCGAGGAGGCGACGAGATCCGTTTCCCGCCTAAATATTTTGCACCGATTTGTTTTGTTAAAAATTGTGAGTTCGTACCAGGATCGCATAAACACGAGGAGATGACGAGATCAGTTTCCCGCGTAAATCTGCTGCACTGATGTTTTGATTTGTTTTGTTAAAAATTGCGAGTTCGTACCAGGATCGCATAAACGCGTGGAGATGACGAGATCAGTTTCCCGCCTAAATCTGCTGCACCGATGTTATGATTTGTTTTGTTAAAAATGGCGAGTGCGTACCAGGATCACATAAACGCGGGAAGGCGACGAGATCAGTTTCCCGCCTATATCTTTTGCACCGATTAGTTTTGTTAAAAATTGTGAGTTCGTACCAGGATCGCATAAACACGAGGAGATGACGAGATCAGTTTCCCGCCTAAATCTGCTGCACCGATGTTTTGATTTGTTTTGTTAAAAATTGCGAGTTCGTACCAGGATCGCATAAACGCGTGGAGATGACGAGATCAGTTTCCCGCCTAAATCTGCTGCACCGATGTTATGATTTGTTTTGTTAAAATTTGCGAGTTCGTACCAGGATCACATAAACGCGAGGAGGCGACGAGATCCGTTTCCCGCCTAAATATTTTGCACCGATTTGTTTTGTTAAAAATTGTGAGTTCGTAC
This sequence comes from Dorcus parallelipipedus, assembly GCA_958336345.1. Taxonomy (NCBI): domain Eukaryota; kingdom Metazoa; phylum Arthropoda; class Insecta; order Coleoptera; family Lucanidae; genus Dorcus; species Dorcus parallelipipedus. The sequence continues at coordinate 4,036,576 of OY284479.1, read as the reverse complement.
CAGGATCGCATAAACACGAGGAGATGACGAGATCAGTTTCCCGCCTAAATCTGCTGCACCGATGTTTTGATTTGTTTTGTTAAAAATTGCGAGTTCGTACCAGGATCGCATAAACGCGTGGAGATGACGAGATCAGTTTCCCGCCTAAATCTGCTGCACCGATGTTATGATTTGTTTTGTTAAAAATGGCGAGTGCGTACCAGGATCACATAAACGCGGGAAGGCGACGAGATCAGTTTCCCGCCTATATCTTTTGCACCGATTAGTTTTGTTAAAAATTGTGAGTTCGTACCAGGATCGCATAAACACGAGGAGATGACGAGATCAGTTTCCCGCCTAAATCTGCTGCACCGATGTTATGATTTGTTTTGTTAAAATTTGCGAGTTCGTACCAGGATCACATAAACGCGAGGAGGCGACGAGATCCGTTTCCCGCCTAAATATTTTGCACCGATTTGTTTTGTTAAAAATTGTGAGTTCGCACCAGGATCGCATAAACACGAGGAGATGACGAGATCAGTTTCCCGCTTAAATCTGCTGCACCGATGTTTTGATTTGTTTTGTTAAAATTTGCGAGTTCGTACCAGGATCGCATAAACACGAGGAGATGACGAGATCAGTTTCCCGCCTAAATCTGCTGCACCGATGTTTTGATTTGTTTTGTTAAAAATTGTGAGTTCGCACCAGGATCGCATAAACACGAGGAGATGACGAGATCAGTTTCCCGCTTAAATCTGCTGCACCGATGTTTTGATTTGTTTTGTTAAAATTTGCGAGTTCGTACCAGGATCGCATAAACACGAGGAGATGACGAGATCAGTTTCCCTCCTAAATCTGCTGCACGAGATGTTTTGATTTGTTTTGTTAAAAATGGCGAGTGCGTACCAGGATCACATAAACGCGGGAAGGCGACGAGATCAGTTTCCCGCCTATATCTTTTGCACCGATTAGTTTTGTTAAAAATTGTGAGTTCGTACCAGGATCGCATAAACACGAGGAGATGACGAGATCAGTTTCGCGCCTAAATCTGCTGCACCGATGTTTTGATTTGTTTTGTTAAAAATTGCGAGTGCGTACCAGGATCACATAAACGCGAGGAAGCGACGAGATCAGTTTCCCGTCTAAATCTTTTACACTGATGTTTTGATTTGTTTTGTTAAAAATTGCGAGTTCGTACCAGGATCGCATAAACGCGTGGAGATGACGAGATCAGTTTCCCGCCTAAATCTGCTGCACCGATGTTATGATTTGTTTTGTTAAAAATTGCGAGTTCGTACCAGGATCACATAAACGCGAGGAGGCGACGAGATCCGTTTCCCGCCTAAATATTTTGCACCGATTTGTTTTGTTAAAAATTGTGAGTTCGTACCAGGATCGCATAAACACGAGGAGATGACGAGATCAGTTTCCCGCCTAAATCTGCTGCACTGATGTTTTGATTTGTTTTGTTAAAAATTGCGAGTTCGTACCAGGATCGCATAAACGCGTGGAGATGACGAGATCAGTTTCCCGCCTAAATCTGCTGCACCGATGTTATGATTTGTTTTGTTAAAATTTGCGAGTTCGTACCAGGATCACATAAACGCGAGGAGGCGACGAGATCCGTTTCCCGCCTAAATATTTTGCACCGATTTGTTTTGTTAAAAATTGTGAGTTCGTACCAGGATCGCATAAACACGAGGAGATGACGAGATCAGTTTCCCGCGTAAATCTGCTGCACTGATGTTTTGATTTGTTTTGTTAAAAATTGCGAGTTCGTACCAGGATCGCATAAACGCGTGGAGATGACGAGATCAGTTTCCCGCCTAAATCTGCTGCACCGATGTTATGATTTGTTTTGTTAAAAATGGCGAGTGCGTACCAGGATCACATAAACGCGGGAAGGCGACGAGATCAGTTTCCCGCCTATATCTTTTGCACCGATTAGTTTTGTTAAAAATTGTGAGTTCGTACCAGGATCGCATAAACACGAGGAGATGACGAGATCAGTTTCCCGCCTAAATCTGCTGCACCGATGTTTTGATTTGTTTTGTTAAAAATTGCGAGTTCGTACCAGGATCGCATAAACGCGTGGAGATGACGAGATCAGTTTCCCGCCTAAATCTGCTGCACCGATGTTATGATTTGTTTTGTTAAAATTTGCGAGTTCGTACCAGGATCACATAAACGCGAGGAGGCGACGAGATCCGTTTCCCGCCTAAATATTTTGCACCGATTTGTTTTGTTAAAAATTGTGAGTTCGTACCAGGATCGCATAAACACGAGGAGATGACGAGATCAGTTTCCCGCCTAAATCTGCTGCACCGATGTTTTGATTTGTTTTGTTAAAAATTGCGAGTTCGTACCAGGATCGCATAAACGCGTGGAGATGACGAGATCAGTTTCCCGCCTAAATCTGCTGCACCGATGTTATGATTTGTTTTGTTAAAAATGGCGAGTGCGTACCAGGATCACATAAACGCGGGAAGGCGACGAGATCAGTTTCCCGCCTATATCTTTTGCACCGATTAGTTTTGTTAAAAATTGTGAGTTCGTACCAGGATCGCATAAACACGAGGAGATGACGAGATCAGTTTCCCGCCTAAATCTGCTGCACCGATGTTATGATTTGTTTTGTTAAAATTTGCGAGTTCGTACCAGGATCACATAAACGCGAGGAGGCGACGAGATCCGTTTCCCGCCTAAATATTTTGCACCGATTTGTTTTGTTAAAAATTGTGAGTTCGCACCAGGATCGCATAAACACGAGGAGATGACGAGATCAGTTTCCCGCTTAAATCTGCTGCACCGATGTTTTGATTTGTTTTGTTAAAATTTGCGAGTTCGTACCAGGATCGCATAAACACGAGGAGATGACGAGATCAGTTTCCCGCCTAAATCTGCTGCACCGATGTTTTGATTTGTTTTGTTAAAAATTGTGAGTTCGCACCAGGATCGCATAAACACGAGGAGATGACGAGATCAGTTTCCCGCTTAAATCTGCTGCACCGATGTTTTGATTTGTTTTGTTAAAAATTGTGAGTTCGCACCAGGATCGCATAAACACGAGGAGATGACGAGATCAGTTTCCCGCTTAAATCTGCTGCACCGATGTTTTGATTTGTTTTGTTAAAAATTGTGAGTTCGCACCAGGATCGCATAAACACGAGGAGATGACGAGATCAGTTTCCCGCTTAAATCTGCTGCACCGATGTTTTGATTTGTTTTGTTAAAATTTGCGAGTTCGTACCAGGATCGCATAAACACGAGGAGATGACGAGATCAGTTTCCCGCCTAAATCTGCTGCACCGATGTTTTGATTTGTTTTGTTAAAAATTGTGAGTTCGCACCAGGATCGCATAAACACGAGGAGATGACGAGATCAGTTTCCCGCTTAAATCTGCTGCACCGATGTTTTGATTTGTTTTGTTAAAAATTGTGAGTTCGCACCAGGATCGCATAAACACGAGGAGATGACGAGATCAGTTTCCCGCTTAAATCTGCTGCACCGATGTTTTGATTTGTTTTGTTAAAAATTGTGAGTTCGCACCAGGATCGCATAAACACGAGGAGATGACGAGATCAGTTTCCCGCTTAAATCTGCTGCACCGATGTTTTGATTTGTTTTGTTAAAAATTGTGAGTTCGCACCAGGATCGCATAAACACGAGGAGATGACGAGATCAGTTTCCCGCTTAAATCTGCTGCACCGATGTTTTGATTTGTTTTGTTAAAAATTGTGAGTTCGCACCAGGATCGCATAAACACGAGGAGATGACGAGATCAGTTTCCCGCTTAAATCTGCTGCACCGATGTTTTGATTTGTTTTGTTAAAAATTGTGAGTTCGCACCAGGATCGCATAAACACGAGGAGATGACGAGATCAGTTTCCCGCTTAAATCTGCTGCACCGATGTTTTGATTTGTTTTGTTAAAATTTGCGAGTTCGTACCAGGATCGCATAAACACGAGGAGATGACGAGATCAGTTTCCCGCCTAAATCTGCTGCACCGATGTTTTGATTTGTTTTGTTAAAAATTGTGAGTTCGCACCAGGATCGCATAAACACGAGGAGATGACGAGATCAGTTTCCCGCTTAAATCTGCTGCACCGATGTTTTGATTTGTTTTGTTAAAAATTGTGAGTTCGCACCAGGATCGCATAAACACGAGGAGATGACGAGATCAGTTTCCCGCTTAAATCTGCTGCACCGATGTTTTGATTTGTTTTGTTAAAAATTGTGAGTTCGCACCAGGATCGCATAAACACGAGGAGATGACGAGATCAGTTTCCCGCTTAAATCTGCTGCACCGATGTTTTGATTTGTTTTGTTAAAAATTGTGAGTTCGCACCAGGATCGCATAAACACGAGGAGATGACGAGATCAGTTTCCCGCTTAAATCTGCTGCACCGATGTTTTGATTTGTTTTGTTAAAAATTGTGAGTTCGCACCAGGATCGCATAAACACGAGGAGATGACGAGATCAGTTTCCCGCTTAAATCTGCTGCACCGATGTTTTGATTTGTTTTGTTAAAATTTGCGAGTTCGTACCAGGATCGCATAAACACGAGGAGATGACGAGATCAGTTTCCCGCCTAAATCTGCTGCACCGATGTTTTGATTTGTTTTGTTAAAAATTGTGAGTTCGCACCAGGATCGCATAAACACGAGGAGATGACGAGATCAGTTTCCCGCTTAAATCTGCTGCACCGATGTTTTGATTTGTTTTGTTAAAAATTGTGAGTTCGCACCAGGATCGCATAAACACGAGGAGATGACGAGATCAGTTTCCCGCTTAAATCTGCTGCACCGATGTTTTGATTTGTTTTGTTAAAAATTGTGAGTTCGCACCAGGATCGCATAAACACGAGGAGATGACGAGATCAGTTTCCCGCTTAAATCTGCTGCACCGATGTTTTGATTTGTTTTGTTAAAATTTGCGAGTTCGTACCAGGATCGCATAAACACGAGGAGATGACGAGATCAGTTTCCCGCCTAAATCTGCTGCACCGATGTTTTGATTTGTTTTGTTAAAAATTGTGAGTTCGCACCAGGATCGCATAAACACGAGGAGATGACGAGATCAGTTTCCCGCTTAAATCTGCTGCACCGATGTTTTGATTTGTTTTGTTAAAAATTGTGAGTTCGCACCAGGATCGCATAAACACGAGGAGATGACGAGATCAGTTTCCCGCTTAAATCTGCTGCACCGATGTTTTGATTTGTTTTGTTAAAATTTGCGAGTTCGTACCAGGATCGCATAAACACGAGGAGATGACGAGATCAGTTTCCCGCCTAAATCTGCTGCACCGATGTTTTGATTTGTTTTGTTAAAAATTGTGAGTTCGCACCAGGATCGCATAAACACGAGGAGATGACGAGATCAGTTTCCCGCTTAAATCTGCTGCACCGATGTTTTGATTTGTTTTGTTAAAAATTGTGAGTTCGCACCAGGATCGCATAAACACGAGGAGATGACGAGATCAGTTTCCCGCTTAAATCTGCTGCACCGATGTTTTGATTTGTTTTGTTAAAAATTGCGAGTTCGTACCAGGATCGCATAAACACGAGGAGATGACGAGATCAGTTTCCCGCTTAAATCTGCTGCACCGATGTTTTGATTTGTTTTGTTAAAAATTGTGAGTTCGCACCAGGATCGCATAAACACGAGGAGATGACGAGATCAGTTTCCCGCTTAAATCTGCTGCACCGATGTTTTGATTTGTTTTGTTAAAATTTGCGAGTTCGTACCAGGATCGCATAAACACGAGGAGATGACGAGATCAGTTTCCCGCCTAAATCTGCTGCACCGATGTTTTGATTTGTTTTGTTAAAAATTGTGAGTTCGCACCAGGATCGCATAAACACGAGGAGATGACGAGATCAGTTTCCCGCTTAAATCTGCTGCACCGATGTTTTGATTTGTTTTGTTAAAAATTGTGAGTTCGCACCAGGATCGCATAAACACGAGGAGATGACGAGATCAGTTTCCCGCTTAAATCTGCTGCACCGATGTTTTGATTTGTTTTGTTAAAATTTGCGAGTTCGTACCAGGATCGCATAAACACGAGGAGATGACGAGATCAGTTTCCCGCCTAAATCTGCTGCACCGATGTTTTGATTTGTTTTGTTAAAAATTGTGAGTTCGCACCAGGATCGCATAAACACGAGGAGATGACGAGATCAGTTTCCCGCTTAAATCTGCTGCACCGATGTTTTGATTTGTTTTGTTAAAAATTGTGAGTTCGCACCAGGATCGCATAAACACGAGGAGATGACGAGATCAGTTTCCCGCTTAAATCTGCTGCACCGATGTTTTGATTTGTTTTGTTAAAAATTGTGAGTTCGCACCAGGATCGCATAAACACGAGGAGATGACGAGATCAGTTTCCCGCTTAAATCTGCTGCACCGATGTTTTGATTTGTTTTGTTAAAATTTGCGAGTTCGTACCAGGATCGCATAAACACGAGGAGATGACGAGATCAGTTTCCCGCCTAAATCTGCTGCACCGATGTTTTGATTTGTTTTGTTAAAAATTGTGAGTTCGCACCAGGATCGCATAAACACGAGGAGATGACGAGATCAGTTTCCCGCTTAAATCTGCTGCACCGATGTTTTGATTTGTTTTGTTAAAAATTGTGAGTTCGCACCAGGATCGCATAAACACGAGGAGATGACGAGATCAGTTTCCCGCTTAAATCTGCTGCACCGATGTTTTGATTTGTTTTGTTAAAAATTGTGAGTTCGCACCAGGATCGCATAAACACGAGGAGATGACGAGATCAGTTTCCCGCTTAAATCTGCTGCACCGATGTTTTGATTTGTTTTGTTAAAAATTGTGAGTTCGCACCAAGATCGCATAAACACGAGGAGATGACGAGATCAGTTTCCCGCCTAAATCTGCTGCACGAGATGTTTTGATTTGTTTTGTTAAAAATGGCGAGTGCGTACCAGGATCACATAAACGCGGGAAGGCGACGAGATCAGTTTCCCGCCTATATCTTTTGCACCGATTAGTTTTGTTAAAAATTGTGAGTTCGTACCAGGATCGCATAAACACGAGGAGATGACGAGATCAGTTTCCCGCTTAAATCTGCTGCACCGATGTTTTGATTTGTTTTGTTAAAAATTGTGAGTTCGCACCAGGATCGCATAAACACGAGGAGATGACGAGATCAGTTTCCCGCTTAAATCTGCTGCACCGATGTTTTGATTTGTTTTGTTAAAAATTGTGAGTTCGCACCAGGATCGCATAAACACGAGGAGATGACGAGATCAGTTTCCCGCTTAAATCTGCTGCACCGATGTTTTGATTTGTTTTGTTAAAAATTGTGAGTTCGCACCAAGATCGCATAAACACGAGGAGATGACGAGATCAGTTTCCCGCCTAAATCTGCTGCACTGATGTTTTGATTTGTTTTGTTAAAAATTGCGAGTTCGTACCAGGATCGCATAAACGCGTGGAGATGACGAGATCAGTTTCCCGCCTAAATCTGCTGCACCGATGTTATGATTTGTTTTGTTAAAATTTGCGAGTTCGTACCAGGATCACATAAACGCGAGGAGGCGACGAGATCAGTTTCCCGCCTAAACCTGCCGCACTGATGTTTTGATTTGTTTTGTTAAAAATTGCGAGTTCGTACCAGGATCACATAAACGCGAGGAGGCGACGAGATCCGTTTCCCGCCTAAATATTTTGCACCGATTTGTTTTGTTAAAAATTGTGAGTTCGTACCAGGATCGCATAAACACGAGGAGATGACGAGATCAGTTTCCCGAATAAATCTGCTGCACTGATGTTTTGATTTGTTTTGTTAAAATTTGCGAGTTCGTACCAGGATCACATAAACGCGAGGAGGCGACGAGATCCGTTTCCCGCCTAAATATTTTGCACCGATTTGTTTTGTTAAAAATTGTGAGTTCGTACCAGGATCGCATAAACACGAGGAGATGACGAGATCAGTTTCCCGCCTAAACCTGCCGCACTGATGTTTTGATTTGTTTTGTTAAAAATTGCGAGTTCGTACCAGGATCACATAAACGCGAGGAGGCGACGAGATCCGTTTCCCGCCTAAATATTTTGCACCGATTTGTTTTGTTAAAAATTGTGAGTTCGTACCAGGATCGCATAAACACGAGGAGATGACGAGATCAGTTTCCCTCCTAAATCTGCTGCACGAGATGTTTTGATTTGTTTTGTTAAAAATGGCGAGTGCGTACCAGGATCACATAAACGCGGGAAGGCGACGAGATCAGTTTCCCGCCTATATCTTTTGCACCGATTAGTTTTGTTAAAAATTGTGAGTTCGTACCAGGATCGCATAAACACGAGGAGATGACGAGATCAGTTTCGCGCCTAAATCTGCTGCACCGATGTTTTGATTTGTTTTGTTAAAAATTGCGAGTGCGTACCAGGATCACATAAACGCGAGGAAGCGACGAGATCAGTTTCCCGTCTAAATCTTTTACACTGATGTTTTGATTTGTTTTGTTAAAAATTGCGAGTTCGTACCAGGATCGCATAAACGCGTGGAGATGACGAGATCAGTTTCCCGCCTAAATCTGCTGCACCGATGTTATGATTTGTTTTGTTAAAAATTGCGAGTTCGTACCAGGATCACATAAACGCGAGGAGGCGACGAGATCCGTTTCCCGCCTAAATATTTTGCACCGATTTGTTTTGTTAAAAATTGTGAGTTCGTACCAGGATCGCATAAACACGAGGAGATGACGAGATCAGTTTCCCGCCTAAATCTGCTGCACTGATGTTTTGATTTGTTTTGTTAAAAATTGCGAGTTCGTACCAGGATCGCATAAACGCGTGGAGATGACGAGATCAGTTTCCCGCCTAAATCTGCTGCACCGATGTTATGATTTGTTTTGTTAAAATTTGCGAGTTCGTACCAGGATCACATAAACGCGAGGAGGCGACGAGATCCGTTTCCCGCCTAAATATTTTGCACCGATTTGTTTTGTTAAAAATTGTGAGTTCGTACCAGGATCGCATAAACACGAGGAGATGACGAGATCAGTTTCCCGCCTAAATCTGCTGCACCGATGTTTTGATTTGTTTTGTTAAAAATTGCGAGTTCGTACCAGGATCGCATAAACGCGTGGAGATGACGAGATCAGTTTCCCGCCTAAATCTGCTGCACCGATGTTATGATTTGTTTTGTTAAAAATGGCGAGTGCGTACCAGGATCACATAAACGCGAGGAGGCGACGAGATCCGTTTCCCGCCTAAATATTTTGCACCGATTTGTTTTGTTAAAAATTGTGAGTTCGTACCAGGATCGCATAAACACGAGGAGATGACGAGATCAGTTTCCCGCCTAAATCTGCTGCACCGATGTTTTGATTTGTTTTGTTAAAAATTGCGAGTTCGTACCAGGATCGCATAAACGCGTGGAGATGACGAGATCAGTTTCCCGCCTAAATCTGCTGCACCGATGTTATGATTTGTTTTGTTAAAAATGGCGAGTGCGTACCAGGATCACATAAACGCGGGAAGGCGACGAGATCAGTTTCCCGCCTATATCTTTTGCACCGATTAGTTTTGTTAAAAATTGTGAGTTCGTACCAGGATCGCATAAACACGAGGAGATGACGAGATCAGTTTCCCGCCTAAATCTGCTGCACCGATGTTATGATTTGTTTTGTTAAAATTTGCGAGTTCGTACCAGGATCACATAAACGCGAGGAGGCGACGAGATCCGTTTCCCGCCTAAATATTTTGCACCGATTTGTTTTGTTAAAAATTGTGAGTTCGTACCAGGATCGCATAAACACGAGGAGATGACGAGATCAGTTTCCCGCCTAAATCTGCTGCACCGATGTTTTGATTTGTTTTGTTAAAAATTGCGAGTTCGTACCAGGATCGCATAAACGCGTGGAGATGACGAGATCAGTTTCCCGCCTAAATCTGCTGCACCGATGTTATGATTTGTTTTGTTAAAATTTGCGAGTTCGTACCAGGATCACATAAACGCGAGGAGGCGACGAGATCCGTTTCCCGCCTAAATATTTTGCACCGATTTGTTTTGTTAAAAATTGTGAGTTCGTACCAGGATCGCATAAACACGAGGAGATGACGAGATCAGTTTCCCGCCTAAATCTGCTGCACCGATGTTTTGATTTGTTTTGTTAAAAATTGCGAGTTCGTACCAGGATCGCATAAACGCGTGGAGATGACGAGATCAGTTTCCCGCCTAAATCTGCTGCACCGATGTTATGATTTGTTTTGTTAAAATTTGCGAGTTCGTACCAGGATCACATAAACGCGAGGAGGCGACGAGATCCGTTTCCCGCCTAAATATTTTGCACCGATTTGTTTTGTTAAAAATTGTGAGTTCGTACCAGGATCGCATAAACACGAGGAGATGACGAGATCAGTTTCCCGCCTAAATCTGCTGCACCGATGTTTTGATTTGTTTTGTTAAAAATTGCGAGTTCGTACCAGGATCGCATAAACGCGTGGAGATGACGAGATCAGTTTCCCGCCTAAATCTGCTGCACCGATGTTATGATTTGTTTTGTTAAAATTTGCGAGTTCGTACCAGGATCACATAAACGCGAGGAGGCGACGAGATCCGTTTCCCGCCTAAATATTTTGCACCGATTTGTTTTGTTAAAAATTGTGAGTTCGTACCAGGATCGCATAAACACGAGGAGATGACGAGATCAGTTTCCCGCCTAAATCTGCTGCACCGATGTTTTGATTTGTTTTGTTAAAAATTGCGAGTTCGTACCAGGATCGCATAAACGCGTGGAGATGACGAGATCAGTTTCCCGCCTAAATCTGCTGCACCGATGTTATGATTTGTTTTGTTAAAATTTGCGAGTTCGTACCAGGATCACATAAACGCGAGGAGGCGACGAGATCCGTTTCCCGCCTAAATATTTTGCACCGATTTGTTTTGTTAAAAATTGTGAGTTCGTACCAGGATCGCATAAACACGAGGAGATGACGAGATCAGTTTCCCGCCTAAATCTGCTGCACCGATGTTTTGATTTGTTTTGTTAAAAATTGCGAGTTCGTACCAGGATCGCATAAACGCGTGGAGATGACGAGATCAGTTTCCCGCCTAAATCTGCTGCACCGATGTTATGATTTGTTTTGTTAAAATTTGCGAGTTCGTACCAGGATCACATAAACGCGAGGAGGCGACGAGATCCGTTTCCCGCCTAAATATTTTGCACCGATTTGTTTTGTTAAAAATTGTGAGTTCGTACCAGGATCGCATAAACACGAGGAGATGACGAGATCAGTTTCCCGCCTAAATCTGCTGCACCGATGTTATGATTTGTTTTGTTAAAATTTGCGAGTTCGTACCAGGATCACATAAACGCGAGGAGGCGACGAGATCCGTTTCCCGCCTAAATATTTTGCACCGATTTGTTTTGTTAAAAATTGTGAGTTCGTACCAGGATCGCATAAACACGAGGAGATGACGAGATCAGTTTCCCGCCTAAATCTGCTGCACCGATGTTTTGATTTGTTTTGTTAAAAATTGCGAGTTCGTACCAGGATCGCATAAACGCGTGGAGATGACGAGATCAGTTTCCCGCCTAAATCTGCTGCACCGATGTTATGATTTGTTTTGTTAAAATTTGCGAGTTCGTACCAGGATCACATAAACGCGAGGAGGCGACGAGATCCGTTTCCCGCCTAAATATTTTGCACCGATTTGTTTTGTTAAAAATTGTGAGTTCGTACCAGGATCGCATAAACACGAGGAGATGACGAGATCAGTTTCCCGCCTAAATCTGCTGCACCGATGTTATGATTTGTTTTGTTAAAATTTGCGAGTTCGTACCAGGATCACATAAACGCGAGGAGGCGACGAGATCCGTTTCCCGCCTAAATATTTTGCACCGATTTGTTTTGTTAAAAATTGTGAGTTCGTACCAGGATCGCATAAACACGAGGAGATGACGAGATCAGTTTCCCGCCTAAATCTGCTGCACCGATGTTTTGATTTGTTTTGTTAAAAATTGCGAGTTCGTACCAGGATCGCATAAACGCGTGGAGATGACGAGATCAGTTTCCCGCCTAAATCTGCTGCACCGATGTTATGATTTGTTTTGTTAAAATTTGCGAGTTCGTACCAGGATCACATAAACGCGAGGAGGCGACGAGATCCGTTTCCCGCCTAAATATTTTGCTCCGATTTGTTTTGTTAAAAATTGTGAGTTCGTACCAGGATCGCATAAACACGAGGAGATGACGAGATCAGTTTCCCGCCTAAATCTGCTGCACCGATGTTTTGATTTGTTTTGTTAAAAATTGCGAGTTCGTACCAGGATCGCATAAACGCGTGGAGATGACGAGATCAGTTTCCCGCCTAAATCTGCTGCACCGATGTTATGATTTGTTTTGTTAAAATTTGCGAGTTCGTACCAGGATCACATAAACGCGAGGAGGCGACGAGATCCGTTTCCCGCCTAAATATTTTGCACCGATTTGTTTTGTTAAAAATTGTGAGTTCGTACCAGGATCGCATAAACACGAGGAGATGACGAGATCAGTTTCCCGCCTAAATCTGCTGCACCGATGTTATGATTTGTTTTGTTAAAATTTGCGAGTTCGTACCAGGATCACATAAACGCGAGGAGGCGACGAGATCCGTTTCCCGCCTAAATATTTTGCACCGATTTGTTTTGTTAAAAATTGTGAGTTCGTACCAGGATCGCATAAACACGAGGAGATGACGAGATCAGTTTCCCGCCTAAATCTGCTGCACCGATGTTTTGATTTGTTTTGTTAAAAATTGCGAGTTCGTACCAGGATCGCATAAACACGAGGAGATGACGAGATCAGTTTCCCGCCTAAATCTGCTGCACCGATGTTATGATTTGTTTTGTTAAAATTTGCGAGTTCGTACCAGGATCACATAAACGCGAGGAGGCGACGAGATCCGTTTCCCGCCTAAATATTTTGCACCGATTTGTTTTGTTAAAAATTGTGAGTTCGTACCAGGATCGCATAAACACGAGGAGATGACGAGATCAGTTTCCCGCCTAAATCTGCTGCACCGATGTTTTGATTTGTTTTGTTAAAAATTGCGAGTTCGTACCAGGATCGCATAAACACGAGGAGATGACGAGATCAGTTTCCCGCCTAAATCTGCTGCACCGATGTTTTGATTTGTTTTGTTAAAAATTGCGAGTTCGTACCAGGATCGCATAAACGCGTGGAGATGACGAGATCAGTTTCCCGCCTAAATCTGCTGCACCGATGTTATGATTTGTTTTGTTAAAATTTGCGAGTTCGTACCAGGATCACATAAACGCGAGGAGGCGACGAGATCCGTTTCCCGCCTAAATATTTTGCACCGATTTGTTTTGTTAAAAATTGTGAGTTCGTACCAGGATCGCATAAACACGAGGAGATGACGAGATCAGTTTCCCGCCTAAATCTGCTGCACCGATGTTTTGATTTGTTTTGTTAAAAATTGCGAGTTCGTACCAGGATCGCATAAACGCGTGGAGATGACGAGATCAGTTTCCCGCCTAAATCTGCTGCACCGATGTTATGATTTGTTTTGTTAAAATTTGCGAGTTCGTACCAGGATCACATAAACGCGAGGAGGCGACGAGATCCGTTTCCCGCCTAAATATTTTGCTCCGATTTGTTTTGTTAAAAATTGTGAGTTCGTACCAGGATCGCATAAACACGAGGAGATGACGAGATCAGTTTCCCGCCTAAATCTGCTGCACCGATGTTTTGATTTGTTTTGTTAAAAATTGCGAGTTCGTACCAGGATCGCATAAACGCGTGGAGATGACGAGATCAGTTTCCCGCCTAAATCTGCTGCACCGATGTTATGATTTGTTTTGTTAAAATTTGCGAGTTCGTACCAGGATCACATAAACGCGAGGAGGCGACGAGATCCGTTTCCCGCCTAAATATTTTGCACCGATTTGTTTTGTTAAAAATTGTGAGTTCGTACCAGGATCGCATAAACACGAGGAGATGACGAGATCAGTTTCCCGCCTAAATCTGCTGCACCGATGTTTTGATTTGTTTTGTTAAAAATTGCGAGTTCGTACCAGGATCGCATAAACGCGTGGAGATGACGAGATCAGTTTCCCGCCTAAATCTGCTGCACCGATGTTATGATTTGTTTTGTTAAAATTTGCGAGTTCGTACCAGGATCACATAAACGCGAGGAGGCGACGAGATCCGTTTCCCGCCTAAATATTTTGCTCCGATTTGTTTTGTTAAAAATTGTGAGTTCGTACCAGGATCGCATAAACACGAGGAGATGACGAGATCAGTTTCCCGCCTAAATCTGCTGCACCGATGTTTTGATTTGTTTTGTTAAAAATTGCGAGTTCGTACCAGGATCGCATAAACGCGTGGAGATGACGAGATCAGTTTCCCGCCTAAATCTGCTGCACCGATGTTATGATTTGTTTTGTTAAAATTTGCGAGTTCGTACCAGGATCACATAAACGCGAGGAGGCGACGAGATCCGTTTCCCGCCTAAATATTTTGCACCGATTTGTTTTGTTAAAAATTGTGAGTTCGTACCAGGATCGCATAAACACGAGGAGATGACGAGATCAGTTTCCCGCCTAAATCTGCTGCACCGATGTTTTGATTTGTTTTGTTAAAAATTGCGAGTTCGTACCAGGATCGCATAAACGCGTGGAGATGACGAGATCAGTTTCCCGCCTAAATCTGCTGCACCGATGTTATGATTTGTTTTGTTAAAATTTGCGAGTTCGTACCAGGATCACATAAACGCGAGGAGGCGACGAGATCCGTTTCCCGCCTAAATATTTTGCACCGATTTGTTTTGTTAAAAATTGTGAGTTCGTACCAGGATCGCATAAACACGAGGAGATGACGAGATCAGTTTCCCGCCTAAATCTGCTGCACCGATGTTTTGATTTGTTTTGTTAAAAATTGCGAGTTCGTACCAGGATCGCATAAACGCGTGGAGATGACGAGATCAGTTTCCCGCCTAAATCTGCTGCACCGATGTTATGATTTGTTTTGTTAAAATTTGCGAGTTCGTACCAGGATCACATAAACGCGAGGAGGCGACGAGATCCGTTTCCCGCCTAAATATTTTGCACCGATTTGTTTTGTTAAAAATTGTGAGTTCGTACCAGGATCGCATAAACACGAGGAGATGACGAGATCAGTTTCCCGCCTAAATCTGCTGCACCGATGTTTTGATTTGTTTTGTTAAAAATTGCGAGTTCGTACCAGGATCGCATAAACGCGTGGAGATGACGAGATCAGTTTCCCGCCTAAATCTGCTGCACCGATGTTATGATTTGTTTTGTTAAAATTTGCGAGTTCGTACCAGGATCACATAAACGCGAGGAGGCGACGAGATCCGTTTCCCGCCTAAATATTTTGCACCGATTTGTTTTGTTAAAAATTGTGAGTTCGTACCAGGATCGCATAAACACGAGGAGATGACGAGATCAGTTTCCCGCCTAAATCTGCTGCACCGATGTTTTGATTTGTTTTGTTAAAAATTGCGAGTTCGTACCAGGATCGCATAAACGCGTGGAGATGACGAGATCAGTTTCCCGCCTAAATCTGCTGCACCGATGTTATGATTTGTTTTGTTAAAATTTGCGAGTTCGTACCAGGATCACATAAACGCGAGGAGGCGACGAGATCCGTTTCCCGCCTAAATATTTTGCTCCGATTTGTTTTGTTAAAAATTGTGAGTTCGTACCAGGATCGCATAAACACGAGGAGATGACGAGATCAGTTTCCCGCCTAAATCTGCTGCACCGATGTTTTGATTTGTTTTGTTAAAAATTGCGAGTTCGTACCAGGATCGCATAAACGCGTGGAGATGACGAGATCAGTTTCCCGCCTAAATCTGCTGCACCGATGTTATGATTTGTTTTGTTAAAATTTGCGAGTTCGTACCAGGATCACATAAACGCGAGGAGGCGACGAGATCCGTTTCCCGCCTAAATATTTTGCACCGATTTGTTTTGTTAAAAATTGTGAGTTCGTACCAGGATCGCATAAACACGAGGAGATGACGAGATCAGTTTCCCGCCTAAATCTGCTGCACCGATGTTTTGATTTGTTTTGTTAAAAATTGCGAGTTCGTACCAGGATCGCATAAACGCGTGGAGATGACGAGATCAGTTTCCCGCCTAAATCTGCTGCGCCGATGTTATGATTTGTTTTGTTAAAATTTGCGAGTTCGTACCAGGATCACATAAACGCGAGGAGGCGACGATATCCGTTTCCCGCCTAAATATTTTGCACCGATTTGTTTTGTTAAAAATTGTGAGTTCGTACCAGGATCGCATAAACACGAGGAGATGACGAGATCAGTTTCCCGCCTAAATCTGCTGCACCGATGTTTTGATTTGTTTTGTTAAAAATTGCGAGTTCGTACCAGGATCGCATAAACGCGTGGAGATGACGAGATCAGTTTCCCGCCTAAATCTGCTGCACCGATGTTATGATTTGTTTTGTTAAAATTTGCGAGTTCGTACCAGGATCACATAAACGCGAGGAGGCGACGAGATCCGTTTCCCGCCTAAATATTTTGCACCGATTTGTTTTGTTAAAAATTGTGAGTTCGTACCAGGATCGCATAAACACGAGAAGATGACGAGATCAGTTTCCCGCCTAAATCTGCTGCACCGATGTTTTGATTTGTTTTGTTAAAAATTGCGAGTTCGTACCAGGATCGCATAAACGCGTGGAGATGACGAGATCAGTTTCCCGCCTAAATCTGCTGCACCGATGTTATGATTTGTTTTGTTAAAAATTGTGAGTTCGTACCAGGATCGCATAAACACGAGGAGATGACGAGATCAGTTTCCCGCCTAAATCTGCTGCACCGATGTTTTGATTTGTTTTGTTAAAAATTGCGAGTTCGTACCAGGATCGCATAAACGCGTGGAGATGACGAGATCAGTTTCCCGCCTAAATCTGCTGCACCGATGTTATGATTTGTTTTGTTAAAAATTGTGAGTTCGTACCAGGATCGCATAAACACGAGGAGATGACGAGATCAGTTTCCCGCCTAAATCTGCTGCACCGATGTTTTGATTTGTTTTGTTAAAAATTGCGAGTTCGTACCAGGATCGCATAAACGCGTGGAGATGACGAGATCAGTTTCCCGCCTAAATCTGCTGCACCGATGTTATGATTTGTTTTGTTAAAAATTGTGAGTTCGTACCAGGATCGCATAAACACGAGGAGATGACGAGATCAGTTTCCCGCCTAAATCTGCTGCACCGATGTTTTGATTTGTTTTGTTAAAAATTGCGAGTTCGTACCAGGATCGCATAAACGCGTGGAGATGACGAGATCAGTTTCCCGCCTAAATCTGCTGCACCGATGTTTTGATTTGTTTTGTTAAAAATTGTGAGTTCGTACCAGGATCGCATAAACACGAGGAGATGACGAGATCAGTTTCCCGCCTAAATCTGCTGCACCGATGTTATGATTTGTTTTGTTAAAATTTGCGAGTTCGTACCAGGATCACATAAACGCGAGGAGGCGACGAGATCCGTTTCCCGCCTAAATATTTTGCACCGATTTGTTTTGTTAAAAATTGTGAGTTCGTACCAGGATCGCATAAACACGAGGAGATGACGAGATCAGTTTCCCGCCTAAATCTGCTGCACCGATGTTTTGATTTGTTTTGTTAAAAATTGCGAGTTCGTACCAGGATCGCATAAACGCGTGGAGATGACGAGATCAGTTTCCCGCCTAAATCTGCTGCACCGATGTTATGATTTGTTTTGTTAAAAATGGCGAGTGCGTACCAGGATCACATAAACGCGGGAAGGCGACGAGATCAGTTTCCCGCCTATATCTTTTGCACCGATTAGTTTTGTTAAAAATTGTGAGTTCGTACCAGGATCGCATAAACACGAGGAGATGACGAGATCAGTTTCCCGCCTAAATCTGCTGCACCGATGTTTTGATTTGTTTTGTTAAAAATTGCGAGTTCGTACCAGGATCGCATAAACGCGTGGAGATGACGAGATCAGTTTCCCGCCTAAATCTGCTGCACCGATGTTATGATTTGTTTTGTTAAAATTTGCGAGTTCGTACCAGGATCACATAAACGCGAGGAGGCGACGATATCCGTTTCCCGCCTAAATATTTTGCACCGATTTGTTTTGTTAAAAATTGTGAGTTCGTACCAGGATCGCATAAACACGAGGAGATGACGAGATCAGTTTCCCGCCTAAATCTGCTGCACCGATGTTTTGATTTGTTTTGTTAAAAATTGCGAGTTCGTACCAGGATCGCATAAACGCGTGGAGATGACGAGATCAGTTTCCCGCCTAAATCTGCTGCACCGATGTTATGATTTGTTTTGTTAAAATTTGCGAGTTCGTACCAGGATCACATAAACGCGAGGAGGCGACGAGATCCGTTTCCCGCCTAAATATTTTGCACCGATTTGTTTTGTTAAAAATTGTGAGTTCGTACCAGGATCGCATAAACACGAGGAGATGACGAGATCAGTTTCCCGCCTAAATCTGCTGCACCGATGTTTTGATTTGTTTTGTTAAAAATTGCGAGTTCGTACCAGGATCGCATAAACGCGTGGAGATGACGAGATCAGTTTCCCGCCTAAATCTGCTGCACCGATGTTATGATTTGTTTTGTTAAAATTTGCGAGTTCGTACCAGGATCACATAAACGCGAGGAGGCGACGAGATCCGTTTCCCGCCTAAATATTTTGCACCGATTTGTTTTGTTAAAAATTGTGAGTTCGTACCAGGATCGCATAAACACGAGGAGATGACGAGATCAGTTTCCCGCCTAAATCTGCTGCACCGATGTTATGATTTGTTTTGTTAAAATTTGCGAGTTCGTACCAGGATCACATAAACGCGAGGAGGCGACGAGATCCGTTTCCCGCCTAAATATTTTGCACCGATTTGTTTTGTTAAAAATTGTGAGTTCGTACCAGGATCGCATAAACACGAGGAGATGACGAGATCAGTTTCCCGCCTAAATCTGCTGCACTGATGTTTTGATTTGTTTTGTTAAAAATTGCGAGTTCGTACCAGGATCACATAAACGCGAGGAGGCGACGAGATCCGTTTCCCGCCTAAATATTTTGCACCGATTTGTTTTGTTAAAAATTGTGAGTTCGTACCAGGATCGCATAAACACGAGGAGATGACGAGATCAGTTTCGCGCCTAAACCTGCCGCACTGATGTTTTGATTTGTTTTGTTAAAAATTGCGAGTTCGTACCAGGATCACATAAACGCGAGGAGGCGACGAGATCCGTTTCCCGCCTAAATATTTTGCACCGATTTGTTTTGTTAAAAATTGTGAGTTCGTACCAGGATCGCATAAACACGAGGAGATGACGAGATCAGTTTCGCGCCTAAACCTGCCGCACTGATGTTTTGATTTGTTTTGTTAAAAATTGCGAGTTCGTACCAGGATCACATAAACGCGAGGAGGCGACGAGATCAGTTTCCCGCCTAAATATTTTGCACCGATTTGTTTTGTTAAAAATTGTGAGTTCGTACCAGGATCGCATAAACACGAGGAGATGACGAGATCAGTTTCCCTCCTAAATCTGCTGCACGAGATGTTTTGATTTGTTTTGTTAAAAATGGCGAGTGCGTACCAGGATCACATAAACGCGAGGAAGCGACGAGATCAGTTTCCCGTCTAAATCTTTTACACTGATGTTTTGATTTGTTTTGTTAAAAATTGCGAGTTCGTACCAGGATCACATAAACGCGAGGAGATGACGAGATCAGTTTCGCGCCTAAACCTGCCGCACTGATGTTTTGATTTGTTTTGTTAAAAATTGCGAGTTCGTACCAGGATCACATAAACGCGAGGAGGCGACGAGATCCGTTTCCCGCCTAAATATTTTGCACCGATTTGTTTTGTTAAAAATTGTGAGTTCGTACCAGGATCGCATAAACACGAGGAGATGACGAGATCAGTTTCCCTCCTAAATCTGCTGCACGAGATGTTTTGATTTGTTTTGTTAAAAATTGCGAGTTCGTACCAGGATCACATAAACGCGAGGAGGCGACGAGATCAGTTTCCCGCCTAAACCTGCCGCACTGATGTTTTGATTTGTTTTGTTAAAAATTGCGAGTTCGTACCAGGATCACATAAACGCGAGGAGGCGACGAGATCCGTTTCCCGCCTAAATATTTTGCACCGATTTGTTTTGTTAAAAATTGTGAGTTCGTACCAGGATCGCATAAACACGAGGAGATGACGAGATCAGTTTCCCGCCTAAATCTGCTGCACCGATGTTTTGATTTGTTTTGTTAAAAATTGCGAGTTCGTACCAGGATCACATAAACGCGAGGAGGCGACGAGATCCGTTTCCCGCCTAAATATTTTGCACCGATTTGTTTTGTTAAAAATTGTGAGTTCGTACCAGGATCGCATAAACACGAGGAGATGACGAGATCAGTTTCCCGCCTAAATCTGCTGCACTGATGTTTTGATTTGTTTTGTTAAAATTTGCGAGTTCGTACCAGGATCACATAAACGCGAGGAGGCGACGAGATCCGTTTCCCGCCTAAATATTTTGCACCGATTTGTTTTGTTAAAAATTGTGAGTTCGTACCAGGATCGCATAAACACGAGGAGATGACGAGATCAGTTTCCCGCCTAAATCTGCTGCACCGATGTTTTGATTTGTTTTGTTAAAAATTGCGAGTTCGTACCAGGATCACATAAACGCGAGGAGGCGACGAGATCCGTTTCCCGCCTAAATATTTTGCACCGATTTGTTTTGTTAAAAATTGTGAGTTCGTACCAGGATCGCATAAACACGAGGAGATGACGAGATCAGTTTCCCGCCTAAATCTGCTGCACTGATGTTTTGATTTGTTTTGTTAAAAATTGCGAGTTCGTACCAGGATCGCATAAACGCGTGGAGATGACGAGATCAGTTTCCCGCCTAAATCTGCTGCACCGATGTTATGATTTGTTTTGTTAAAATTTGCGAGTTCGTACCAGGATCACATAAACGCGAGGAGGCGACGAGATCAGTTTCCCGCCTAAACCTGCCGCACTGATGTTTTGATTTGTTTTGTTAAAAATTGCGAGTTCGTACCAGGATCGCATAAACGCGTGGAGATGACGAGATCAGTTTCCCGCCTAAATCTGCTGCACCGATGTTATGATTTGTTTTGTTAAAATTTGCGAGTTCGTACCAGGATCACATAAACGCGAGGAGGCGACGAGATCCGTTTCCCGCCTAAATATTTTGCACCGATTTGTTTTGTTAAAAATTGTGAGTTCGTACCAGGATCGCATAAACACGAGGAGATGACGAGATCAGTTTCCCGCCTAAATCTGCTGCACCGATGTTTTGATTTGTTTTGTTAAAAATTGCGAGTTCGTACCAGGATCGCATAAACGCGTGGAGATGACGAGATCAGTTTCCCGCCTAAATCTGCTGCACCGATGTTTTGATTTGTTTTGTTAAAATTTGCGAGTTCGTACCAGGATCACATAAACGCGAGGAGGCGACGAGATCCGTTTCCCGCCTAAATATTTTGCTCCGATTTGTTTTGTTAAAAATTGTGAGTTCGTACCAGGATCGCATAAACACGAGGAGATGACGAGATCAGTTTCCCGCCTAAATCTGCTGCACCGATGTTTTGATTTGTTTTGTTAAAAATTGCGAGTTCGTACCAGGATCGCATAAACGCGTGGAGATGACGAGATCAGTTTCCCGCCTAAATCTGCTGCACCGATGTTATGATTTGTTTTGTTAAAATTTGCGAGTTCGTACCAGGATCACATAAACGCGAGGAGGCGACGAGATCCGTTTCCCGCCTAAATATTTTGCACCGATTTGTTTTGTTAAAAATTGTGAGTTCGTACCAGGATCGCATAAACACGAGGAGATGACGAGATCAGTTTCCCTCCTAAATCTGCTGCACGAGATGTTTTGATTTGTTTTGTTAAAAATTGCGAGTTCGTACCAGGATCACATAAACGCGAGGAGGCGACGAGATCAGTTTCCCGCCTAAACCTGCCGCACTGATGTTTTGATTTGTTTTGTTAAAAATTGCGAGTTCGTACCAGGATCGCATAAACGCGTGGAGATGACGAGATCAGTTTCCCGCCTAAATCTGCTGCACCGATGTTATGATTTGTTTTGTTAAAATTTGCGAGTTCGTACCAGGATCACATAAACGCGAGGAGGCGACGAGATCCGTTTCCCGCCTAAATATTTTGCACCGATTTGTTTTGTTAAAAATTGTGAGTTCGTACCAGGATCGCATAAACACGAGGAGATGACGAGATCAGTTTCCCGCCTAAATCTGCTGCACCGATGTTTTGATTTGTTTTGTTAAAAATTGCGAGTTCGTACCAGGATCGCATAAACGCGTGGAGATGACGAGATCAGTTTCCCGCCTAAATCTGCTGCACCGATGTTATGATTTGTTTTGTTAAAATTTGCGAGTTCGTACCAGGATCACATAAACGCGAGGAGGCGACGAGATCCGTTTCCCGCCTAAATATTTTGCTCCGATTTGTTTTGTTAAAAATTGTGAGTTCGTACCAGGATCGCATAAACACGAGGAGATGACGAGATCAGTTTCCCGCCTAAATCTGCTGCACCGATGTTTTGATTTGTTTTGTTAAAAATTGCGAGTTCGTACCAGGATCGCATAAACGCGTGGAGATGACGAGATCAGTTTCCCGCCTAAATCTGCTGCACCGATGTTATGATTTGTTTTGTTAAAATTTGCGAGTTCGTACCAGGATCACATAAACGCGAGGAGGCGACGAGATCCGTTTCCCGCCTAAATATTTTGCACCGATTTGTTTTGTTAAAAATTGTGAGTTCGTACCAGGATCGCATAAACACGAGGAGATGACGAGATCAGTTTCCCGCCTAAATCTGCTGCACCGATGTTTTGATTTGTTTTGTTAAAAATTGCGAGTTCGTACCAGGATCGCATAAACGCGTGGAGATGACGAGATCAGTTTCCCGCCTAAATCTGCTGCACCGATGTTATGATTTGTTTTGTTAAAATTTGCGAGTTCGTACCAGGATCACATAAACGCGAGGAGGCGACGAGATCCGTTTCCCGCCTAAATATTTTGCACCGATTTGTTTTGTTAAAAATTGTGAGTTCGTACCAGGATCGCATAAACACGAGGAGATGACGAGATCAGTTTCCCGCCTAAATCTGCTGCACCGATGTTTTGATTTGTTTTGTTAAAAATTGCGAGTTCGTACCAGGATCGCATAAACGCCTGGAGATGACGAGATCAGTTTCCCGCCTAAATCTGCTGCACCGATGTTATGATTTGTTTTGTTAAAATTTGCGAGTTCGTACCAGGATCACATAAACGCGAGGAGGCGACGAGATCCGTTTCCCGCCTAAATATTTTGCACCGATTTGTTTTGTTAAAAATTGTGAGTTCGTACCAGGATCGCATAAACACGAGGAGATGACGAGATCAGTTTCCCGCCTAAATCTGCTGCACCGATGTTTTGATTTGTTTTGTTAAAAATTGCGAGTTCGTACCAGGATCGCATAAACGCGTGGAGATGACGAGATCAGTTTCCCGCCTAAATCTGCTGCACCGATGTTATGATTTGTTTTGTTAAAATTTGCGAGTTCGTACCAGGATCACATAAACGCGAGGAGGCGACGAGATCCGTTTCCCGCCTAAATATTTTGCACCGATTTGTTTTGTTAAAAATTGTGAGTTCGTACCAGGATCGCATAAACACGAGGAGATGACGAGATCAGTTTCCCGCCTAAATCTGCTGCACCGATGTTTTGATTTGTTTTGTTAAAAATTGCGAGTTCGTACCAGGATCGCATAAACGCGTGGAGATGACGAGATCAGTTTCCCGCCTAAATCTGCTGCACCGATGTTATGATTTGTTTTGTTAAAATTTGCGAGTTCGTACCAGGATCACATAAACGCGAGGAGGCGACGAGATCCGTTTCCCGCCTAAATATTTTGCACCGATTTGTTTTGTTAAAAATTGTGAGTTCGTACCAGGATCGCATAAACACGAGGAGATGACGAGATCAGTTTCCCGCCTAAATCTGCTGCACTGATGTTTTGATTTGTTTTGTTAAAAATTGCGAGTTCGTACCAGGATCACATAAACGCGAGGAGGCGACGAGATCCGTTTCCCGCCTAAATATTTTGCACCGATTTGTTTTGTTAAAAATTGTGAGTTCGTACCAGGATCGCATAAACACGAGGAGATGACGAGATCAGTTTCCCTCCTAAATCTGCTGCACGAGATGTTTTGATTTGTTTTGTTAAAAATGGCGAGTGCGTACCAGGATCACATAAACGCGGGAAGGCGACGAGATCAGTTTCCCGCCTATATCTTTTGCACCGATTAGTTTTGTTAAAAATTGTGAGTTCGTACCAGGAACGCATAAACACGAGGAGATGACGAGATCAGTTTCCCGCCTAAATCTGCTGCACCGATGTTTTGATTTGTTTTGTTAAAAATTGCGAGTTCGTACCAGGATCACATAAACGCGAGGAGGCGACGAGATCCGTTTCCCGCCTAAATATTTTGCACCGATTAGTTTTGTTAAAAATTGTGAGTTCGTACCAGGATCGCATAAACACGAGGAGATGACGAGATCAGTTTCCCGCCTAAATCTGCTGCACTGATGTTTTGATTTGTTTTGTTAAAAATTGCGAGTTCGTACCAGGATCACATAAACGCGAGGAGGCGACGAGATCAGTTTCCCGCCTAAATCTGCTGCACCGATGTTTTGATTTGTTTTGTTAAAAATTGCGAGTTCGTACCAGGATCGCATAAACACGAGGAGATGACGAGATCAGTTTCCCGCCTAAACCTGCCGCACTGATGTTTTGATTTGTTTTGTTAAAAATTGCGAGTTCGTACCAGGATCACATAAACGCGAGGAGGCGACGAGATCAGTTTCCCGCCTAAATCTGCTGCACCGATGTTTTGATTTGTTTTGTTAAAAATTGCGAGTTCGTACCAGGATCGCATAAACACGAGGAGATGACGAGATCAGTTTCCCGCCTAAACCTGCCGCACTGATGTTTTGATTTGTTTTGTTAAAAATTGCGAGTTCGTACCAGGATCACATAAACGCGAGGAGGCGACGAGATCAGTTTCCCGCCTAAATCTGCTGCACCGATGTTTTGATTTGTTTTGTTAAAAATTGTGAGTTC
The DNA here is from genome assembly GCA_958336345.1 of Dorcus parallelipipedus. NCBI lineage: Eukaryota > Metazoa > Arthropoda > Insecta > Coleoptera > Lucanidae > Dorcus > Dorcus parallelipipedus. The sequence goes on along the minus strand of OY284479.1, from coordinate 4,011,433 downwards.
GTACCAGGATCGCATAAACACGAGGAGATGACGAGATCAGTTTCCCGCCTAAATCTGCTGCACTGATGTTTTGATTTGTTTTGTTAAAAATTGCGAGTTCGTACCAGGATCACATAAACGCGAGGAGGCGACGAGATCCGTTTCCCGCCTAAATATTTTGCACCGATTTGTTTTGTTAAAAATTGTGAGTTCGTACCAGGATCGCATAAACACGAGGAGATGACGAGATCAGTTTCCCGCCTAAACCTGCCGCACTGATGTTTTGATTTGTTTTGTTAAAAATTGCGAGTTCGTACCAGGATCACATAAACGCGAGGAGGCGACGAGATCAGTTTCCCGCCTAAACCTGCCGCACTGATGTTTTGATTTGTTTTGTTAAAAATTGCGAGTTCGTACCAGGATCACATAAACGCGAGGAGGCGACGAGATCCGTTTCCCGCCTAAATATTTTGCACCGATTTGTTTTGTTAAAAATTGTGAGTTCGTACCAGGATCGCATAAACACGAGGAGATGACGAGATCAGTTTCCCGCCTAAATCTGCTGCACTGATGTTTTGATTTGTTTTGTTAAAAATTGCGAGTTCGTACCAGGATCGCATAAACGCGTGGAGATGACGAGATCAGTTTCCCGCCTAAATCTGCTGCACCGATGTTATGATTTGTTTTGTTAAAATTTGCGAGTTCGTACCAGGATCACATAAACGCGAGGAGGCGACGAGATCAGTTTCCCGCCTAAACCTGCCGCACTGATGTTTTGATTTGTTTTGTTAAAAATTGCGAGTTCGTACCAGGATCGCATAAACGCGTGGAGATGACGAGATCAGTTTCCCGCCTAAATCTGCTGCACCGATGTTATGATTTGTTTTGTTAAAATTTGCGAGTTCGTACCAGGATCACATAAACGCGAGGAGGCGACGAGATCCGTTTCCCGCCTAAATATTTTGCACCGATTTGTTTTGTTAAAAATTGTGAGTTCGTACCAGGATCGCATAAACACGAGGAGATGACGAGATCAGTTTCCCGCCTAAATCTGCTGCACCGATGTTTTGATTTGTTTTGTTAAAAATTGCGAGTTCGTACCAGGATCGCATAAACGCGTGGAGATGACGAGATCAGTTTCCCGCCTAAATCTGCTGCACCGATGTTATGATTTGTTTTGTTAAAATTTGCGAGTTCGTACCAGGATCACATAAACGCGAGGAGGCGACGAGATCCGTTTCCCGCCTAAATATTTTGCACCGATTTGTTTTGTTAAAAATTGTGAGTTCGTACCAGGATCGCATAAACACGAGGAGATGACGAGATCAGTTTCCCGCCTAAATCTGCTGCACCGATGTTTTGATTTGTTTTGTTAAAAATTGCGAGTTCGTACCAGGATCGCATAAACGCGTGGAGATGACGAGATCAGTTTCCCGCCTAAATCTGCTGCACCGATGTTATGATTTGTTTTGTTAAAATTTGCGAGTTCGTACCAGGATCACATAAACGCGAGGAGGCGACGAGATCCGTTTCCCGCCTAAATATTTTGCACCGATTTGTTTTGTTAAAAATTGTGAGTTCGTACCAGGATCGCATAAACACGAGGAGATGACGAGATCAGTTTCCCGCCTAAATCTGCTGCACCGATGTTATGATTTGTTTTGTTAAAATTTGCGAGTTCGTACCAGGATCACATAAACGCGAGGAGGCGACGAGATCAGTTTCCCGCCTAAACCTGCCGCACTGATGTTTTGATTTGTTTTGTTAAAAATTGCGAGTTCGTACCAGGATCGCATAAACGCGTGGAGATGACGAGATCAGTTTCCCGCCTAAATCTGCTGCACCGATGTTATGATTTGTTTTGTTAAAAATGGCGAGTGCGTACCAGGATCACATAAACGCGGGAAGGCGACGAGATCAGTTTCCCGCCTATATCTTTTGCACCGATTAGTTTTGTTAAAAATTGTGAGTTCGTACCAGGATCGCATAAACACGAGGAGATGACGAGATCAGTTTCCCGCCTAAATCTGCTGCACCGATGTTTTGATTTGTTTTGTTAAAAATTGCGAGTTCGTACCAGGATCGCATAAACGCGTGGAGATGACGAGATCAGTTTCCCGCCTAAATCTGCTGCACCGATGTTATGATTTGTTTTGTTAAAATTTGCGAGTTCGTACCAGGATCGCATAAACACGAGGAGATGACGAGATCAGTTTCCCGCCTAAATCTGCTGCACCGATGTTTTGATTTGTTTTGTTAAAAATTGCGAGTTCGTACCAGGATCGCATAAACACGAGGAGATGACGAGATCAGTTTCCCGCCTAAATCTGCTGCACCGATGTTTTGATTTGTTTTGTTAAAAATTGCGAGTTCGTACCAGGATCGCATAAACACGAGGAGATGACGAGATCAGTTTCCCGCCTAAATCTGCTGCACCGATGTTTTGATTTGTTTTGTTAAAAATTGCGAGTTCGTACCAGGATCGCATAAACACGAGGAGATGACGAGATCAGTTTCCCGCCTAAATCTGCTGCACCGATGTTTTGATTTGTTTTGTTAAAAATTGCGAGTTCGTACCAGGATCGCATAAACACGAGGAGATGACGAGATCAGTTTCCCGCCTAAATCTGCTGCACCGATGTTTTGATTTGTTTTGTTAAAAATTGCGAGTTCGTACCAGGATCGCATAAACACGAGGAGATGACGAGATCAGTTTCCCGCCTAAATCTGCTGCACCGATGTTTTGATTTGTTTTGTTAAAAATTGCGAGTTCGTACCAGGATCGCATAAACGCGTGGAGATGACGAGATCAGTTTCCCGCCTAAATCTGCTGCACCGATGTTATGATTTGTTTTGTTAAAATTTGCGAGTTCGTACCAGGATCACATAAACGCGAGGAGGCGACGAGATCCGTTTCCCGCCTAAATATTTTGCACCGATTTGTTTTGTTAAAAATTGTGAGTTCGTACCAGGATCGCATAAACACGAGGAGATGACGAGATCAGTTTCCCGCCTAAATCTGCTGCACCGATGTTTTGATTTGTTTTGTTAAAAATTGCGAGTTCGTACCAGGATCGCATAAACGCGTGGAGATGACGAGATCAGTTTCCCGCCTAAATCTGCTGCACCGATGTTATGATTTGTTTTGTTAAAATTTGCGAGTTCGTACCAGGATCGCATAAACACGAGGAGATGACGAGATCAGTTTCCCGCCTAAATCTGCTGCACCGATGTTTTGATTTGTTTTGTTAAAAATTGCGAGTTCGTACCAGGATCGCATAAACACGAGGAGATGACGAGATCAGTTTCCCGCCTAAATCTGCTGCACCGATGTTTTGATTTGTTTTGTTAAAAATTGCGAGTTCGTACCAGGATCGCATAAACACGAGGAGATGACGAGATCAGTTTCCCGCCTAAATCTGCTGCACCGATGTTTTGATTTGTTTTGTTAAAAATTGCGAGTTCGTACCAGGATCGCATAAACACGAGGAGATGACGAGATCAGTTTCCCGCCTAAATCTGCTGCACCGATGTTTTGATTTGTTTTGTTAAAAATTGCGAGTTCGTACCAGGATCGCATAAACACGAGGAGATGACGAGATCAGTTTCCCGCCTAAATCTGCTGCACCGATGTTTTGATTTGTTTTGTTAAAAATTGCGAGTTCGTACCAGGATCGCATAAACACGAGGAGATGACGAGATCAGTTTCCCGCCTAAATCTGCTGCACCGATGTTTTGATTTGTTTTGTTAAAAATTGCGAGTTCGTACCAGGATCGCATAAACGCGTGGAGATGACGAGATCAGTTTCCCGCCTAAATCTGCTGCACCGATGTTATGATTTGTTTTGTTAAAATTTGCGAGTTCGTACCAGGATCACATAAACGCGAGGAGGCGACGAGATCCGTTTCCCGCCTAAATATTTTGCACCGATTTGTTTTGTTAAAAATTGTGAGTTCGTACCAGGATCGCATAAACACGAGGAGATGACGAGATCAGTTTCCCGCCTAAATCTGCTGCACCGATGTTTTGATTTGTTTTGTTAAAAATTGCGAGTTCGTACCAGGATCGCATAAACACGAGGAGATGACGAGATCAGTTTCCCGCCTAAATCTGCTGCACCGATGTTTTGATTTGTTTTGTTAAAATTTGCGAGTTCGTACCAGGATCACATAAACGCGAGGAGGCGACGAGATCAGTTTCCCGCCTAAATATTTTGCACCGATTTGTTTTGTTAAAAATTGTGAGTTCGTACCAGGATCGCATAAACACGAGGAGATGACGAGATCAGTTTCCCGCCTAAATCTGCTGCACCGATGTTTTGATTTGTTTTGTTAAAAATTGCGAGTTCGTACCAGGATCGCATAAACGCGTGGAGATGACGAGATCAGTTTCCCGCCTAAATCTGCTGCACCGATGTTATGATTTGTTTTGTTAAAATTTGCGAGTTCGTACCAGGATCACATAAACGCGAGGAGGCGACGAGATCCGTTTCCCGCCTAAATAATTTGCACCGATTTGTTTTGTTAAAAATTGTGAGTTCGTACCAGGATCGCATAAACACGAGGAGATGACGAGATCAGTTTCCCGCCTAAATCTGCTGCACCGATGTTTTGATTTGTTTTGTTAAAATTTGCGAGTTCGTACCAGGATCACATAAACGCGAGGAGGCGACGAGATCAGTTTCCCGCCTAAATATTTTGCACCGATTTGTTTTGTTAAAAATTGTGAGTTCGTACCAGGATCGCATAAACACGAGGAGATGACGAGATCAGTTTCCCGCCTAAATCTGCTGCACCGATGTTTTGATTTGTTTTGTTAAAAATTGCGAGTTCGTACCAGGATCGCATAAACGCGTGGAGATGACGAGATCAGTTTCCCGCCTAAATCTGCTGCACCGATGTTATGATTTGTTTTGTTAAAATTTGCGAGTTCGTACCAGGATCACATAAACGCGAGGAGGCGACGAGATCCGTTTCCCGCCTAAATATTTTGCACCGATTTGTTTTGTTAAAAATTGTGAGTTCGTACCAGGATCGCATAAACACGAGGAGATGACGAGATCAGTTTCCCGCCTAAATCTGCTGCACCGATGTTTTGATTTGTTTTGTTAAAAATTGCGAGTTCGTACCAGGATCGCATAAACGCGTGGAGATGACGAGATCAGTTTCCCGCCTAAATCTGCTGCACCGATGTTATGATTTGTTTTGTTAAAATTTGCGAGTTCGTACCAGGATCACATAAACGCGAGGAGGCGACGAGATCCGTTTCCCGCCTAAATAATTTGCACCGATTTGTTTTGTTAAAAATTGTGAGTTCGTACCAGGATCGCATAAACACGAGGAGATGACGAGATCAGTTTCCCGCCTAAATCTGCTGCACCGATGTTTTGATTTGTTTTGTTAAAAATTGCGAGTTCGTACCAGGATCGCATAAACGCGTGGAGATGACGAGATCAGTTTCCCGCCTAAATCTGCTGCACCGATGTTATGATTTGTTTTGTTAAAATTTGCGAGTTCGTACCAGGATCACATAAACGCGAGGAGGCGACGAGATCCGTTTCCCGCCTAAATATTTTGCACCGATTTGTTTTGTTAAAAATTGTGAGTTCGTACCAGGATCGCATAAACACGAGGAGATGACGAGATCAGTTTCCCGCCTAAATCTGCTGCACCGATGTTATGATTTGTTTTGTTAAAATTTGCGAGTTCGTACCAGGATCACATAAACGCGAGGAGGCGACGAGATCAGTTTCCCGCCTAAACCTGCCGCACTGATGTTTTGATTTGTTTTGTTAAAAATTGCGAGTTCGTACCAGGATCACATAAACGCGAGGAGGCGACGAGATCAGTTTCCCGCCTAAACCTGCCGCACTGATGTTTTGATTTGTTTTGTTAAAATTTGCGAGTTCGTACCAGGATCACATAAACGCGAGGAGGCGACGAGATCAGTTTCCCGCCTAAACCTGCCGCACTGATGTTTTGATTTGTTTTGTTAAAAATTGCGAGTTCGTACCAGGATCGCATAAACGCGTGGAGATGACGAGATCAGTTTCCCGCCTAAATCTGCTGCACCGATGTTATGATTTGTTTTGTTAAAAATGGCGAGTGCGTACCAGGATCACATAAACGCGGGAAGGCGACGAGATCAGTTTCCCGCCTATATCTTTTGCACCGATTAGTTTTGTTAAAAATTGTGAGTTCGTACCAGGATCGCATAAACACGAGGAGATGACGAGATCAGTTTCCCGCCTAAATCTGCTGCACCGATGTTTTGATTTGTTTTGTTAAAAATTGCGAGTTCGTACCAGGATCGCATAAACGCGTGGAGATGACGAGATCAGTTTCCCGCCTAAATCTGCTGCACCGATGTTATGATTTGTTTTGTTAAAATTTGCGAGTTCGTACCAGGATCGCATAAACACGAGGAGATGACGAGATCAGTTTCCCGCCTAAATCTGCTGCACCGATGTTTTGATTTGTTTTGTTAAAAATTGCGAGTTCGTACCAGGATCGCATAAACGCGTGGAGATGACGAGATCAGTTTCCCGCCTAAATCTGCTGCACCGATGTTATGATTTGTTTTGTTAAAATTTGCGAGTTCGTACCAGGATCACATAAACGCGAGGAGGCGACGAGATCCGTTTCCCGCCTAAATATTTTGCACCGATTTGTTTTGTTAAAAATTGCGAGTTCGTACCAGGATCGCATAAACACGAGGAGATGACGAGATCAGTTTCCCGCCTAAATCTGCTGCACCGATGTTTTGATTTGTTTTGTTAAAATTTGCGAGTTCGTACCAGGATCGCATAAACGCGTGGAGATGACGAGATCAGTTTCCCGCCTAAATCTGCTGCACCGATGTTTTGATTTGTTTTGTTAAAATTTGCGAGTTCGTACCAGGATCGCATAAACGCGTGGAGATGACGAGATCAGTTTCCCGCCTAAATCTGCTGCACCGATGTTTTGATTTGTTTTGTTAAAAATTGCGAGTTCGTACCAGGATCGCATAAACGCGTGGAGATGACGAGATCAGTTTCCCGCCTAAATCTGCTGCACCGATGTTATGATTTGTTTTGTTAAAATTTGCGAGTTCGTACCAGGATCGCATAAACGCGTGGAGATGACGAGATCAGTTTCCCGCCTAAATCTGCTGCACCGATGTTATGATTTGTTTTGTTAAAAATGGCGAGTGCGTACCAGGATCACATAAACGCGGGAAGGCGACGAGATCAGTTTCCCGCCTATATCTTTTGCACCGATTAGTTTTGTTAAAAATTGTGAGTTCGTACCAGGATCGCATAAACACGAGGAGATGACGAGATCAGTTTCCCGCCTAAATCTGCTGCACCGATGTTTTGATTTGTTTTGTTAAAAATTGCGAGTTCGTACCAGGATCGCATAAACGCGTGGAGATGACGAGATCAGTTTCCCGCCTAAATCTGCTGCACCGATGTTATGATTTGTTTTGTTAAAATTTGCGAGTTCGTACCAGGATCGCATAAACACGAGGAGATGACGAGATCAGTTTCCCGCCTAAATCTGCTGCACCGATGTTTTGATTTGTTTTGTTAAAAATTGCGAGTTCGTACCAGGATCGCATAAACGCGTGGAGATGACGAGATCAGTTTCCCGCCTAAATCTGCTGCACCGATGTTATGATTTGTTTTGTTAAAATTTGCGAGTTCGTACCAGGATCACATAAACGCGAGGAGGCGACGAGATCCGTTTCCCGCCTAAATATTTTGCACCGATTTGTTTTGTTAAAAATTGCGAGTTCGTACCAGGATCGCATAAACACGAGGAGATGACGAGATCAGTTTCCCGCCTAAATCTGCTGCACCGATGTTTTGATTTGTTTTGTTAAAATTTGCGAGTTCGTACCAGGATCGCATAAACGCGTGGAGATGACGAGATCAGTTTCCCGCCTAAATCTGCTGCACCGATGTTATGATTTGTTTTGTTAAAATTTGCGAGTTCGTACCAGGATCGCATAAACACGAGGAGATGACGAGATCAGTTTCCCGCCTAAATCTGCTGCACCGATGTTTTGATTTGTTTTGTTAAAAATTGCGAGTTCGTACCAGGATCGCATAAACGCGTGGAGATGACGAGATCAGTTTCCCGCCTAAATCTGCTGCACCGATGTTATGATTTGTTTTGTTAAAATTTGCGAGTTCGTACCAGGATCGCATAAACACGAGGAGATGACGAGATCAGTTTCCCGCCTAAATCTGCTGCACCGATGTTTTGATTTGTTTTGTTAAAATTTGCGAGTTCGTACCAGGATCACATAAACGCGAGGAGGCGACGAGATCAGTTTCCCGCCTAAATATTTTGCACCGATTTGTTTTGTTAAAAATTGCGAGTTCGTACCAGGATCGCATAAACACGAGGAGATGACGAGATCAGTTTCCCGCCTAAATCTGCTGCACCGATGTTATGATTTGTTTTGTTAAAATTTGCGAGTTCGTACCAGGATCACATAAACGCGAGGAGGCGACGAGATCAGTTTCCCGCCTAAACCTGCCGCACTGATGTTTTGATTTGTTTTGTTAAAAATTGCGAGTTCGTACCAGGATCGCATAAACGCTTGGAGATGACGAGATCAGTTTCCCGCCTAAATCTGCTGCACCGATGTTATGATTTGTTTTGTTAAAATTTGCGAGTTCGTACCAGGATCACATAAACGCGAGGAGGCGACGAGATCCGTTTCCCGCCTAAATATTTTGCACCGATTTGTTTTGTTAAAAATTGTGAGTTCGTACCAGGATCGCATAAACACGAGGAGATGACGAGATCAGTTTCCCGCCTAAATCTGCTGCACCGATGTTTTGATTTGTTTTGTTAAAAATTGCGAGTTCGTACCAGGATCGCATAAACACGAGGAGATGACGAGATCAGTTTCCCGCCTAAATCTGCTGCACCGATGTTTTGATTTGTTTTGTTAAAATTTGCGAGTTCGTACCAGGATCACATAAACGCGAGGAGGCGACGAGATCAGTTTCCCGCCTAAACCTGCCGCACTGATGTTTTGATTTGTTTTGTTAAAAATTGCGAGTTCGTACCAGGATCGCATAAACGCTTGGAGATGACGAGATCAGTTTCCCGCCTAAATCTGCTGCACCGATGTTATGATTTGTTTTGTTAAAATTTGCGAGTTCGTACCAGGATCACATAAACGCGAGGAGGCGACGAGATCAGTTTCCCGCCTAAACCTGCCGCACTGATGTTTTGATTTGTTTTGTTAAAAATTGCGAGTTCGTACCAGGATCACATAAACGCGAGGAGGCGACGAGATCCGTTTCCCGCCTAAATATTTTGCACCGATTTGTTTTGTTAAAAATTGTGAGTTCGTACCAGGATCGCATAAACACGAGGAGATGACGAGATCAGTTTCCCGCCTAAATCTGCTGCACGAGATGTTTTGATTTGTTTTGTTAACAATGGCGAGTGCGTACCAGGATCACATAAACGCGGGAAGGCGACGAGATCAGTTTCCCGCCTATATCTTTTGCACCGATTAGTTTTGTTAAAAATTGTGAGTTCGTACCAGGATCGCATAAACACGAGGAGATGACGAGATCAGTTTCGCGCCTAAATCTGCTGCACCGATGTTTTGATTTGTTTTGTTAAAAATTGCGAGTGCGTACCAGGATCACATAAACGCGAGGAAGCGACGAGATCAGTTTCCCGTCTAAATCTTTTACACTGATGTTTTGATTTGTTTTGTTAAAAATTGCGAGTTCGTACCAGGATCGCATAAACGCGTGGAGATGACGAGATCAGTTTCCCGCCTAAATCTGCTGCACCGATGTTATGATTTGTTTTGTTAAAATTTGCGAGTTCGTACCAGGATCACATAAACGCGAGGAGGCGACGAGATCAGTTTCCCGCCTAAACCTGCCGCACTGATGTTTTGATTTGTTTTGTTAAAAATTGCGAGTTCGTACCAGGATCACATAAACGCGAGGAGGCGACGAGATCCGTTTCCCGCCTAAATATTTTGCACCGATTTGTTTTGTTAAAAATTGTGAGTTCGTACCAGGATCGCATAAACACGAGGAGATGACGAGATCAGTTTCCCGCCTAAATCTGCTGCACTGATGTTTTGATTTGTTTTGTTAAAAATTGCGAGTTCGTACCAGGATCGCATAAACACGAGGAGATGACGAGATCAGTTTCCCGCCTAAATCTGCTGCACGAGATGTTTTGATTTGTTTTGTTAAAAATGGCGAGTGCGTACCAGGATCACATAAACGCGGGAAGGCGACGAGATCAGTTTCCCGCCTATATCTTTTGCACCGATTAGTTTTGTTAAAAATTGTGAGTTCGTACCAGGATCGCATAAACACGAGGAGATGACGAGATCAGTTTCGCGCCTAAATCTGCTGCACCGATGTTTTGATTTGTTTTGTTAAAAATTGCGAGTGCGTACCAGGATCACATAAACGCGAGGAAGCGACGAGATCAGTTTCCCGTCTAAATCTTTTACACTGATGTTTTGATTTGTTTTGTTAAAAATTGCGAGTTCGTACCAGGATCGCATAAACGCGTGGAGATGACGAGATCAGTTTCCCGCCTAAATCTGCTGCACCGATGTTATGATTTGTTTTGTTAAAATTTGCGAGTTCGTACCAGGATCACATAAACGCGAGGAGGCGACGAGATCAGTTTCCCGCCTAAACCTGCCGCACTGATGTTTTGATTTGTTTTGTTAAAAATTGCGAGTTCGTACCAGGATCACATAAACGCGAGGAGGCGACGAGATCCGTTTCCCGCCTAAATATTTTGCACCGATTTGTTTTGTTAAAAATTGTGAGTTCGTACCAGGATCGCATAAACACGAGGAGATGACGAGATCAGTTTCCCGCCTAAATCTGCTGCACCGATGTTTTGATTTGTTTTGTTAAAAATGGCGAGTGCGTACCAGGATCACATAAACGCGGGAAGGCGACGAGATCAGTTTCCCGCCTATATCTTTTGCACCGATTAGTTTTGTTAAAAATTGTGAGTTCGTACCAGGATCGCATAAACACGAGGAGATGACGAGATCAGTTTCCCGCCTAAATCTGCTGCACCGATGTTTTGATTTGTTTTGTTAAAAATTGCGAGTTCGTACCAGGATCACATAAACGCGAGGAGGCGACGAGATCAGTTTCCCGCCTAAACCTGCCGCACTGATGTTTTGATTTGTTTTGTTAAAATTTGCGAGTTCGTACCAGGATCACATAAACGCGAGGAGGCGACGAGATCAGTTTCCCGCCTAAACCTGCCGCACTGATGTTTTGATTTGTTTTGTTAAAAATTGCGAGTTCGTACCAGGATCACATAAACGCGAGGAGGCGACGAGATCCGTTTCCCGCCTAAATATTTTGCACCGATTTGTTTTGTTAAAAATTGTGAGTTCGTACCAGGATCGCATAAACACGAGGAGATGACGAGATCAGTTTCCCGCCTAAATCTGCTGCACCGATGTTTTGATTTGTTTTGTTAAAAATTGCGAGTGCGTACCAGGATCACATAAACGCGAGGAAGCGACGAGATCAGTTTCCCGTCTAAATCTTTTACACTGATGTTTTGATTTGTTTTGTTAAAAATTGCGAGTTCGTACCAGGATCGCATAAACACGAGGAGATGACGAGATCAGTTTCCCGCCTAAATCTGCTGCACCGATGTTTTGATTTGTTTTGTTAAAATTTGCGAGTTCGTACCAGGATCACATAAACGCGAGGAGGCGACGAGATCAGTTTCCCGCCTAAACCTGCCGCACTGATGTTTTGATTTGTTTTGTTAAAAATTGCGAGTTCGTACCAGGATCACATAAACGCGAGGAGGCGACGAGATCAGTTTCCCGCCTAAATATTTTGCACCGATTTGTTTTGTTAAAAATTGTGAGTTCGTACCAGGATCGCATAAACACGAGGAGATGACGAGATCAGTTTCCCGCCTAAATCTGCTGCACCGATGTTTTGATTTGTTTTGTTAAAAATTGCGAGTTCGTACCAGGATCGCATAAACGCGTGGAGATGACGAGATCAGTTTCCCGCCTAAATCTGCTGCACCGATGTTATGATTTGTTTTGTTAAAATTTGCGAGTTCGTACCAGGATCACATAAACGCGAGGAGGCGACGAGATCCGTTTCCCGCCTAAATATTTTGCACCGATTTGTTTTGTTAAAAATTGTGAGTTCGTACCAGGATCGCATAAACACGAGGAGATGACGAGATCAGTTTCCCGCCTAAATCTGCTGCACCGATGTTTTGATTTGTTTTGTTAAAAATTGCGAGTTCGTACCAGGATCGCATAAACACGAGGAGATGACGAGATCAGTTTCCCGCCTAAATCTGCTGCACCGATGTTTTGATTTGTTTTGTTAAAATTTGCGAGTTCGTACCAGGATCACATAAACGCGAGGAGGCGACGAGATCAGTTTCCCGCCTAAACCTGCCGCACTGATGTTTTGATTTGTTTTGTTAAAAATTGCGAGTTCGTACCAGGATCACATAAACGCGAGGAGGCGACGAGATCAGTTTCCCGCCTAAATATTTTGCACCGATTTGTTTTGTTAAAAATTGTGAGTTCGTACCAGGATCGCATAAACACGAGGAGATGACGAGATCAGTTTCCCGCCTAAACCTGCCGCACTGATGTTTTGATTTGTTTTGTTAAAAATTGCGAGTTCGTACCAGGATCACATAAACGCGAGGAGGCGACGAGATCAGTTTCCCGCCTAAACCTGCCGCACTGATGTTTTGATTTGTTTTGTTAAAAATTGCGAGTTCGTACCAGGATCACATAAACGCGAGGAGGCGACGAGATCAGTTTCCCGCCTAAATATTTTGCACCGATTTGTTTTGTTAAAAATTGTGAGTTCGTACCAGGATCGCATAAACACGAGGAGATGACGAGATCAGTTTCCCGCCTAAATCTGCTGCACCGATGTTTTGATTTGTTTTGTTAAAAATGGCGAGTGCGTACCAGGATCACATAAACGCGGGAAGGCGACGAGATCAGTTTCCCGCCTATATCTTTTGCACCGATTAGTTTTGTTAAAAATTGTGAGTTCGTACCAGGATCGCATAAACACGAGGAGATGACGAGATCAGTTTCCCGCCTAAATCTGCTGCACCGATGTTTTGATTTGTTTTGTTAAAAATTGCGAGTTCGTACCAGGATCACATAAACGCGAGGAGGCGACGAGATCAGTTTCCCGCCTAAACCTGCCGCACTGATGTTTTGATTTGTTTTGTTAAAATTTGCGAGTTCGTACCAGGATCACATAAACGCGAGGAGGCGACGAGATCAGTTTCCCGCCTAAACCTGCCGCACTGATGTTTTGATTTGTTTTGTTAAAAATTGCGAGTTCGTACCAGGATCACATAAACGCGAGGAGGCGACGAGATCCGTTTCCCGCCTAAATATTTTGCACCGATTTGTTTTGTTAAAAATTGTGAGTTCGTACCAGGATCGCATAAACACGAGGAGATGACGAGATCAGTTTCCCGCCTAAATCTGCTGCACCGATGTTTTGATTTGTTTTGTTAAAAATTGCGAGTGCGTACCAGGATCACATAAACGCGAGGAAGCGACGAGATCAGTTTCCCGTCTAAATCTTTTACACTGATGTTTTGATTTGTTTTGTTAAAAATTGCGAGTTCGTACCAGGATCGCATAAACACGAGGAGATGACGAGATCAGTTTCCCGCCTAAATCTGCTGCACCGATGTTTTGATTTGTTTTGTTAAAATTTGCGAGTTCGTACCAGGATCACATAAACGCGAGGAGGCGACGAGATCAGTTTCCCGCCTAAACCTGCCGCACTGATGTTTTGATTTGTTTTGTTAAAAATTGCGAGTTCGTACCAGGATCACATAAACGCGAGGAGGCGACGAGATCAGTTTCCCGCCTAAATATTTTGCACCGATTTGTTTTGTTAAAAATTGTGAGTTCGTACCAGGATCGCATAAACACGAGGAGATGACGAGATCAGTTTCCCGCCTAAATCTGCTGCACCGATGTTTTGATTTGTTTTGTTAAAAATTGCGAGTTCGTACCAGGATCACATAAACGCGAGGAGGCGACGAGATCAGTTTCCCGCCTAAACCTGCCGCACTGATGTTTTGATTTGTTTTGTTAAAATTTGCGAGTTCGTACCAGGATCACATAAACGCGAGGAGGCGACGAGATCAGTTTCCCGCCTAAACCTGCCGCACTGATGTTTTGATTTGTTTTGTTAAAAATTGCGAGTTCGTACCAGGATCACATAAACGCGAGGAGGCGACGAGATCAGTTTCCCGCCTAAATATTTTGCACCGATTTGTTTTGTTAAAAATTGTGAGTTCGTACCAGGATCGCATAAACACGAGGAGATGACGAGATCAGTTTCCCGCCTAAATCTGCTGCACCGATGTTTTGATTTGTTTTGTTAAAAATTGCGAGTTCGTACCAGGATCACATAAACGCGAGGAGGCGACGAGATCAGTTTCCCGCCTAAACCTGCCGCACTGATGTTTTGATTTGTTTTGTTAAAATTTGCGAGTTCGTACCAGGATCACATAAACGCGAGGAGGCGACGAGATCAGTTTCCCGCCTAAACCTGCCGCACTGATGTTTTGATTTGTTTTGTTAAAAATTGCGAGTTCGTACCAGGATCACATAAACGCGAGGAGGCGACGAGATCCGTTTCCCGCCTAAATATTTTGCACCGATTTGTTTTGTTAAAAATTGTGAGTTCGTACCAGGATCGCATAAACACGAGGAGATGACGAGATCAGTTTCCCGCCTAAATCTGCTGCACCGATGTTTTGATTTGTTTTGTTAAAAATTGCGAGTGCGTACCAGGATCACATAAACGCGAGGAAGCGACGAGATCAGTTTCCCGTCTAAATCTTTTACACTGATGTTTTGATTTGTTTTGTTAAAAATTGCGAGTTCGTACCAGGATCGCATAAACACGAGGAGATGACGAGATCAGTTTCCCGCCTAAATCTGCTGCACCGATGTTTTGATTTGTTTTGTTAAAATTTGCGAGTTCGTACCAGGATCACATAAACGCGAGGAGGCGACGAGATCAGTTTCCCGCCTAAACCTGCCGCACTGATGTTTTGATTTGTTTTGTTAAAAATTGCGAGTTCGTACCAGGATCACATAAACGCGAGGAGGCGACGAGATCAGTTTCCCGCCTAAATATTTTGCACCGATTTGTTTTGTTAAAAATTGTGAGTTCGTACCAGGATCGCATAAACACGAGGAGATGACGAGATCAGTTTCCCGCCTAAATCTGCTGCACCGATGTTTTGATTTGTTTTGTTAAAAATTGCGAGTTCGTACCAGGATCACATAAACGCGAGGAGGCGACGAGATCAGTTTCCCGCCTAAACCTGCCGCACTGATGTTTTGATTTGTTTTGTTAAAATTTGCGAGTTCGTACCAGGATCACATAAACGCGAGGAGGCGACGAGATCAGTTTCCCGCCTAAACCTGCCGCACTGATGTTTTGATTTGTTTTGTTAAAAATTGCGAGTTCGTACCAGGATCACATAAACGCGAGGAGGCGACGAGATCAGTTTCCCGCCTAAATATTTTGCACCGATTTGTTTTGTTAAAAATTGTGAGTTCGTACCAGGATCGCATAAACACGAGGAGATGACGAGATCAGTTTCCCGCCTAAATCTGCTGCACCGATGTTTTGATTTGTTTTGTTAAAAATTGCGAGTTCGTACCAGGATCACATAAACGCGAGGAGGCGACGAGATCAGTTTCCCGCCTAAACCTGCCGCACTGATGTTTTGATTTGTTTTGTTAAAATTTGCGAGTTCGTACCAGGATCACATAAACGCGAGGAGGCGACGAGATCAGTTTCCCGCCTAAACCTGCCGCACTGATGTTTTGATTTGTTTTGTTAAAAATTGCGAGTTCGTACCAGGATCACATAAACGCGAGGAGGCGACGAGATCCGTTTCCCGCCTAAATATTTTGCACCGATTTGTTTTGTTAAAAATTGTGAGTTCGTACCAGGATCGCATAAACACGAGGAGATGACGAGATCAGTTTCCCGCCTAAATCTGCTGCACCGATGTTTTGATTTGTTTTGTTAAAAATTGCGAGTGCGTACCAGGATCACATAAACGCGAGGAAGCGACGAGATCAGTTTCCCGTCTAAATCTTTTACACTGATGTTTTGATTTGTTTTGTTAAAAATTGCGAGTTCGTACCAGGATCGCATAAACACGAGGAGATGACGAGATCAGTTTCCCGCCTAAATCTGCTGCACCGATGTTTTGATTTGTTTTGTTAAAATTTGCGAGTTCGTACCAGGATCACATAAACGCGAGGAGGCGACGAGATCAGTTTCCCGCCTAAACCTGCCGCACTGATGTTTTGATTTGTTTTGTTAAAAATTGCGAGTTCGTACCAGGATCACATAAACGCGAGGAGGCGACGAGATCAGTTTCCCGCCTAAATATTTTGCACCGATTTGTTTTGTTAAAAATTGTGAGTTCGTACCAGGATCGCATAAACACGAGGAGATGACGAGATCAGTTTCCCGCCTAAATCTGCTGCACCGATGTTTTGATTTGTTTTGTTAAAAATTGCGAGTTCGTACCAGGATCGCATAAACGCGTGGAGATGACGAGATCAGTTTCCCGCCTAAATCTGCTGCACCGATGTTATGATTTGTTTTGTTAAAATTTGCGAGTTCGTACCAGGATCACATAAACGCGAGGAGGCGACGAGATCCGTTTCCCGCCTAAATATTTTGCACCGATTTGTTTTGTTAAAAATTGTGAGTTCGTACCAGGATCGCATAAACACGAGGAGATGACGAGATCAGTTTCCCGCCTAAATCTGCTGCACCGATGTTTTGATTTGTTTTGTTAAAAATTGCGAGTTCGTACCAGGATCGCATAAACACGAGGAGATGACGAGATCAGTTTCCCGCCTAAATCTGCTGCACCGATGTTTTGATTTGTTTTGTTAAAATTTGCGAGTTCGTACCAGGATCACATAAACGCGAGGAGGCGACGAGATCAGTTTCCCGCCTAAACCTGCCGCACTGATGTTTTGATTTGTTTTGTTAAAAATTGCGAGTTCGTACCAGGATCACATAAACGCGAGGAGGCGACGAGATCAGTTTCCCGCCTAAATATTTTGCACCGATTTGTTTTGTTAAAAATTGTGAGTTCGTACCAGGATCGCATAAACACGAGGAGATGACGAGATCAGTTTCCCGCCTAAACCTGCCGCACTGATGTTTTGATTTGTTTTGTTAAAAATTGCGAGTTCGTACCAGGATCACATAAACGCGAGGAGGCGACGAGATCAGTTTCCCGCCTAAACCTGCCGCACTGATGTTTTGATTTGTTTTGTTAAAAATTGCGAGTTCGTACCAGGATCACATAAACGCGAGGAGGCGACGAGATCAGTTTCCCGCCTAAATATTTTGCACCGATTTGTTTTGTTAAAAATTGTGAGTTCGTACCAGGATCGCATAAACACGAGGAGATGACGAGATCAGTTTCCCGCCTAAATCTGCTGCACCGATGTTATGATTTGTTTTGTTAAAATTTGCGAGTTCGTACCAGGATCACATAAACGCGAGGAGGCGACGAGATCAGTTTCCCGCCTAAACCTGCCGCACTGATGTTTTGATTTGTTTTGTTAAAAATTGCGAGTTCGTACCAGGATCACATAAACGCGAGGAGGCGACGAGATCAGTTTCCCGCCTAAATATTTTGCACCGATTTGTTTTGTTAAAAATTGTGAGTTCGTACCAGGATCGCATAAACACGAGGAGATGACGAGATCAGTTTCCCGCCTAAATCTGCTGCACCGATGTTTTGATTTGTTTTGTTAAAAATGGCGAGTGCGTACCAGGATCACATAAACGCGGGAAGGCGACGAGATCAGTTTCCCGCCTATATCTTTTGCACCGATTAGTTTTGTTAAAAATTGTGAGTTCGTACCAGGATCGCATAAACACGAGGAGATGACGAGATCAGTTTCCCGCCTAAATCTGCTGCACCGATGTTTTGATTTGTTTTGTTAAAAATTGCGAGTTCGTACCAGGATCACATAAACGCGAGGAGGCGACGAGATCAGTTTCCCGCCTAAACCTGCCGCACTGATGTTTTGATTTGTTTTGTTAAAATTTGCGAGTTCGTACCAGGATCACATAAACGCGAGGAGGCGACGAGATCAGTTTCCCGCCTAAACCTGCCGCACTGATGTTTTGATTTGTTTTGTTAAAAATTGCGAGTTCGTACCAGGATCACATAAACGCGAGGAGGCGACGAGATCCGTTTCCCGCCTAAATATTTTGCACCGATTTGTTTTGTTAAAAATTGTGAGTTCGTACCAGGATCGCATAAACACGAGGAGATGACGAGATCAGTTTCCCGCCTAAATCTGCTGCACCGATGTTTTGATTTGTTTTGTTAAAAATTGCGAGTGCGTACCAGGATCACATAAACGCGAGGAAGCGACGAGATCAGTTTCCCGTCTAAATCTTTTACACTGATGTTTTGATTTGTTTTGTTAAAAATTGCGAGTTCGTACCAGGATCGCATAAACACGAGGAGATGACGAGATCAGTTTCCCGCCTAAATCTGCTGCACCGATGTTTTGATTTGTTTTGTTAAAATTTGCGAGTTCGTACCAGGATCACATAAACGCGAGGAGGCGACGAGATCAGTTTCCCGCCTAAACCTGCCGCACTGATGTTTTGATTTGTTTTGTTAAAAATTGCGAGTTCGTACCAGGATCACATAAACGCGAGGAGGCGACGAGATCAGTTTCCCGCCTAAATATTTTGCACCGATTTGTTTTGTTAAAAATTGTGAGTTCGTACCAGGATCGCATAAACACGAGGAGATGACGAGATCAGTTTCCCGCCTAAATCTGCTGCACCGATGTTTTGATTTGTTTTGTTAAAAATTGCGAGTTCGTACCAGGATCGCATAAACGCGTGGAGATGACGAGATCAGTTTCCCGCCTAAATCTGCTGCACCGATGTTATGATTTGTTTTGTTAAAATTTGCGAGTTCGTACCAGGATCACATAAACGCGAGGAGGCGACGAGATCCGTTTCCCGCCTAAATATTTTGCACCGATTTGTTTTGTTAAAAATTGTGAGTTCGTACCAGGATCGCATAAACACGAGGAGATGACGAGATCAGTTTCCCGCCTAAATCTGCTGCACCGATGTTTTGATTTGTTTTGTTAAAAATTGCGAGTTCGTACCAGGATCGCATAAACACGAGGAGATGACGAGATCAGTTTCCCGCCTAAATCTGCTGCACCGATGTTTTGATTTGTTTTGTTAAAATTTGCGAGTTCGTACCAGGATCACATAAACGCGAGGAGGCGACGAGATCAGTTTCCCGCCTAAACCTGCCGCACTGATGTTTTGATTTGTTTTGTTAAAAATTGCGAGTTCGTACCAGGATCACATAAACGCGAGGAGGCGACGAGATCAGTTTCCCGCCTAAATATTTTGCACCGATTTGTTTTGTTAAAAATTGTGAGTTCGTACCAGGATCGCATAAACACGAGGAGATGACGAGATCAGTTTCCCGCCTAAATCTGCTGCACCGATGTTATGATTTGTTTTGTTAAAATTTGCGAGTTCGTACCAGGATCACATAAACGCGAGGAGGCGACGAGATCAGTTTCCCGCCTAAACCTGCCGCACTGATGTTTTGATTTGTTTTGTTAAAAATTGCGAGTTCGTACCAGGATCGCATAAACGCTTGGAGATGACGAGATCAGTTTCCCGCCTAAATCTGCTGCACCGATGTTATGATTTGTTTTGTTAAAATTTGCGAGTTCGTACCAGGATCACATAAACGCGAGGAGGCGACGAGATCAGTTTCCCGCCTAAACCTGCCGCACTGATGTTTTGATTTGTTTTGTTAAAAATTGCGAGTTCGTACCAGGATCACATAAACGCGAGGAGGCGACGAGATCAGTTTCCCGCCTAAATATTTTGCACCGATTTGTTTTGTTAAAAATTGTGAGTTCGTACCAGGATCGCATAAACACGAGGAGATGACGAGATCAGTTTCCCGCCTAAATCTGCTGCACCGATGTTATGATTTGTTTTGTTAAAATTTGCGAGTTCGTACCAGGATCACATAAACGCGAGGAGGCGACGAGATCAGTTTCCCGCCTAAACCTGCCGCACTGATGTTTTGATTTGTTTTGTTAAAAATTGCGAGTTCGTACCAGGATCGCATAAACGCTTGGAGATGACGAGATCAGTTTCCCGCCTAAATCTGCTGCACCGATGTTATGATTTGTTTTGTTAAAATTTGCGAGTTCGTACCAGGATCACATAAACGCGAGGAGGCGACGAGATCAGTTTCCCGCCTAAACCTGCCGCACTGATGTTTTGATTTGTTTTGTTAAAAATTGCGAGTTCGTACCAGGATCACATAAACGCGAGGAGGCGACGAGATCCGTTTCCCGCCTAAATATTTTGCACCGATTTGTTTTGTTAAAAATTGTGAGTTCGTACCAGGATCGCATAAACACGAGGAGATGACGAGATCAGTTTCCCGCCTAAATCTGCTGCACGAGATGTTTTGATTTGTTTTGTTAAAAATGGCGAGTGCGTACCAGGATCACATAAACGCGGGAAGGCGACGAGATCAGTTTCCCGCCTATATCTTTTGCACCGATTAGTTTTGTTAAAAATTGTGAGTTCGTACCAGGATCGCATAAACACGAGGAGATGACGAGATCAGTTTCGCGCCTAAATCTGCTGCACCGATGTTTTGATTTGTTTTGTTAAAAATTGCGAGTGCGTACCAGGATCACATAAACGCGAGGAAGCGACGAGATCAGTTTCCCGTCTAAATCTTTTACACTGATGTTTTGATTTGTTTTGTTAAAAATTGCGAGTTCGTACCAGGATCGCATAAACGCGTGGAGATGACGAGATCAGTTTCCCGCCTAAATCTGCTGCACCGATGTTATGATTTGTTTTGTTAAAATTTGCGAGTTCGTACCAGGATCACATAAACGCGAGGAGGCGACGAGATCAGTTTCCCGCCTAAACCTGCCGCACTGATGTTTTGATTTGTTTTGTTAAAAATTGCGAGTTCGTACCAGGATCACATAAACGCGAGGAGGCGACGAGATCCGTTTCCCGCCTAAATATTTTGCACCGATTTGTTTTGTTAAAAATTGTGAGTTCGTACCAGGATCGCATAAACACGAGGAGATGACGAGATCAGTTTCCCGCCTAAATCTGCTGCACTGATGTTTTGATTTGTTTTGTTAAAAATTGCGAGTTCGTACCAGGATCGCATAAACACGAGGAGATGACGAGATCAGTTTCCCGCCTAAATCTGCTGCACGAGATGTTTTGATTTGTTTTGTTAAAAATGGCGAGTGCGTACCAGGATCACATAAACGCGGGAAGGCGACGAGATCAGTTTCCCGCCTATATCTTTTGCACCGATTAGTTTTGTTAAAAATTGTGAGTTCGTACCAGGATCGCATAAACACGAGGAGATGACGAGATCAGTTTCGCGCCTAAATCTGCTGCACCGATGTTTTGATTTGTTTTGTTAAAAATTGCGAGTGCGTACCAGGATCACATAAACGCGAGGAAGCGACGAGATCAGTTTCCCGTCTAAATCTTTTACACTGATGTTTTGATTTGTTTTGTTAAAAATTGCGAGTTCGTACCAGGATCGCATAAACGCGTGGAGATGACGAGATCAGTTTCCCGCCTAAATCTGCTGCACCGATGTTATGATTTGTTTTGTTAAAATTTGCGAGTTCGTACCAGGATCACATAAACGCGAGGAGGCGACGAGATCAGTTTCCCGCCTAAACCTGCCGCACTGATGTTTTGATTTGTTTTGTTAAAAATTGCGAGTTCGTACCAGGATCACATAAACGCGAGGAGGCGACGAGATCCGTTTCCCGCCTAAATATTTTGCACCGATTTGTTTTGTTAAAAATTGTGAGTTCGTACCAGGATCGCATAAACACGAGGAGATGACGAGATCAGTTTCCCGCCTAAATCTGCTGCACCGATGTTTTGATTTGTTTTGTTAAAAATGGCGAGTGCGTACCAGGATCACATAAACGCGGGAAGGCGACGAGATCAGTTTCCCGCCTATATCTTTTGCACCGATTAGTTTTGTTAAAAATTGTGAGTTCGTACCAGGATCGCATAAACACGAGGAGATGACGAGATCAGTTTCCCGCCTAAATCTGCTGCACCGATGTTTTGATTTGTTTTGTTAAAAATTGCGAGTTCGTACCAGGATCACATAAACGCGAGGAGGCGACGAGATCAGTTTCCCGCCTAAACCTGCCGCACTGATGTTTTGATTTGTTTTGTTAAAATTTGCGAGTTCGTACCAGGATCACATAAACGCGAGGAGGCGACGAGATCAGTTTCCCGCCTAAACCTGCCGCACTGATGTTTTGATTTGTTTTGTTAAAAATTGCGAGTTCGTACCAGGATCACATAAACGCGAGGAGGCGACGAGATCCGTTTCCCGCCTAAATATTTTGCACCGATTTGTTTTGTTAAAAATTGTGAGTTCGTACCAGGATCGCATAAACACGAGGAGATGACGAGATCAGTTTCCCGCCTAAATCTGCTGCACCGATGTTATGATTTGTTTTGTTAAAATTTGCGAGTTCGTACCAGGATCACATAACCGCGAGGAGGCGACGAGATCAGTTTCCCGCCTAAACCTGCCGCACTGATGTTTTGATTTGTTTTGTTAAAAATTGCGAGTTCGTACCAGGATCGTTAAGGGAGCCTTAAGGGACGTAATTGGGACGCTTCTGGCGTCCGATTAGTGAATAAATGCATGTATTCTAAGTTTAAAAATGTGTTCGGAGGCATTCCAGGTTGAAAATGTTTATAGTTCTTATAAGAACTCTTTGTCTATTTAAGTGAAGTCCATCTCTCATGTTACTAAAAGGCCTGAAAACTGTTCCTGTACAGTGTTGCCAACGGGGATGTAATTGCGTTAAATCTCCGTCCAATCTGGCACCTTGTCCTTGTCCTTGTCCGTAGCAGGTTATAATCTCTGATTGCGACTATTCGAATTTCAGTGGTGTTTCACTGTATGTGGTGGGCGACACTTCTCTCGCAATAAAAAAACAGAAACTGAAAAAATAGTACTTTTAGAAAAATGTCCTTAATTAGTAATAATTAGCTAATGTGAGTTACTGAAAACAATAACGTATTTAATAATAAACGAATTTACTTTACAGTTTACATACATAATAAATGACAAATACTCCTATACATTATAGTTATGTCTTCCCTTCCTTTGCATCTTCGAGTGAATACGCAGCTTTTGTTGGAACAGTTTTAACAACATTTAAGCAATTATTTTATTGTTACATTATATGTATTTACGTCCATTATAAACATACATTAATAAAATTATTAAACAAAACGAAATATGACAAAATTTGTAACTGTATCTAGGTAATATATTGTGTAAATGTAAGAAATTGTAATAAACAAGTGTACTTACCATAATATTAAAGATAATGTTTGAGTTTACTCCATATGCTCTTACAGTAACTACAAATTGAAATGAATTTAGGTTGGCGATGCTGCATGGTTTAGAGGCGACATCTGTGAATGAGTAGCTAGACTGTACGAATTAAATTCAAATTGGTGGGCGCCTATTGAATTCACAAATTTAACCGGCGTTAATTTTTATAAATATTAAAAGACTTGCTTGTGTTTGAGAAATTATATTTTGCACTGGTGAACCTTACAAAATATGAGTGAATAATAGTAGTAGTAAAGGAGGGTATGTTACAAAGAGATCTACATTGGCACCAATAACCATAAAAATAAAGTAAATGTTCGTTTATTATGCAAATTTCGTTATGCAAGTGTTTGAAATAGTGTATAGTAACACGATAATAATATAAAACCCAACATTCCACTTTACATTTATACTAGACAATATACCCTATTACAATATGCATATTAACTAAACTAGCGACCCATGATTTTCACTGCTCGGTCAGAAACTATGTTTATACACTTACCTAAAAATATACAATGTACAAAACCTATTATTAGTTATAAAAAATATTAGCCTACAATTTTCTCATTCAATATATGAAAAACTCTACAATGAAAGTACGGTCACTACTAATAAAATTTCATAAAGGAAATTTTAATTACGCAATAAAATCACATTTTGGACCTTACGTAGAAGGCCAACATACATAAGACTAACTGGCAAAGTAGCTGAACAATGTCACAAAACCCATCTCTACCACCAAATTATTTCAGTCAATCAATTCACATTCATAATCTAAACTACACTATTTACAATTATATGAAAAGGCAAAGTGATCACCTGATTCGTTTTATTTTATAAAAATAGATTTTATTCTGCGAGAAACA
The DNA here is from genome assembly GCA_958336345.1 of Dorcus parallelipipedus. Classification (NCBI taxonomy): domain Eukaryota; kingdom Metazoa; phylum Arthropoda; class Insecta; order Coleoptera; family Lucanidae; genus Dorcus; species Dorcus parallelipipedus. The sequence continues at coordinate 3,987,041 of OY284479.1, read as the reverse complement.
AAAACAACAAAATACATGATGTCTGCCGCACTGAATTAGCACAAAAAAGAAAAACACGCGCATATCTTGATAATTACAGTCTATTTCATAGCATATTTTCAGAGCACCTTTTAAATCAAACTTATAGTAAACCAAAACAAAGAAAAAAAAATCATCAATTAATGCATTCAAAGAAGAAATTGTAATAAACTTAACAGTAAGACAAAAAAAAATTACAGTTTGGTTCCAATCAAATGCATTCAAGTTTATTACAAGTTAATCTTTTTTTTTTATTCTTTATGTCCCGGTGGTGGTGGATCTTTACGTTCTGGAACTGTTAGACTTGAATTTGCCTTCGGTACCACCAAAATTGATCCATCTGCAGTTATTTGTAGACTGTAGTGGTAAGGAGAATATTGATTACCATCAGGATCTCTCAGATTCTGCAACAAAAAAAAATGTGAATACTTAAACTTCAAGCTGGGGGAAGAAGACGTACCTGGAAAACATGTCTGTACAATTGCTGGTATTTGTCCCTCACGCGTTTATTTTCGGCAATAACATATTCATGCTCGGCGAGCAATCGCATTTTTCGATCGCGCATCTCTCTGACTTCATCAGCCAAACTTAGTATCTGATCCAGCTTACGTTTCCTGCAGTTTTGTGCAGCAACCTAAAACGACGAATAAACGAATGAATAAAATTAGCTCACGCTGCGGAAACCGACAGCATTCACCTTATTCTTTCCTCTTCTACGAATATCGCGTATCAAACTTAACTGAGGTTCACTAAGATCATACTTAGATAAACGCTCGTTAAATTCGTCCATTGGTAGGTTGATAATATCGTCGACGGAAATCGGTACGCTCAGAGCCCGGGCACGTTTCTCATCGCGTGTCAGGTGCTCATCTTCAGCCTTACGCCCTTTTGATTTGTCTCGCGAGACCGGTCGTTGCATTGCACCGGTGCTTTCAACGGGCAGGTGGTAAGTATGATTGTGTTGAAGATGATCTATGGGCGATCTACCCAAATGGCTGTGTCTGCTGAATTCCATCGTGCAGGAATACTTCATTTCCGGAATTTTCGGCCCGACCGCACCTTCCGGTTGGCTAGGGCTGTTGAAAGAAGATGCCGTGCTTGGATCGCGATATTCATATTTGATGGGAGTTGGAGGAGGATGAGGAACTGCGCCAGCTTGATCCTGCAAATGCAAAACGCAAGTTTGGATTTTGTCCTCCGGTTGTATTAGCGAGTGACTTACTTGGAAGCAACGTTTTCCAAACATTTGATGCTTTTTCTGGGCGACGGGGGGTAGTCTGTTAGCATCAGAATTGCCAAGAGTGCCTGAATGCTGCCGGCTCGTGTAACTGTAATCGTATGGCCGGAATTTGCTGCGAAACAAAACGTAAGGGATTCTCGTTTTTTTGGGGGCATTGGGGGTTGAAGGGCGTACCTGCCATGGTAATCAGCGATGTAATGGTCGCCGGCTGTGTGTCCAGAATCGGAACCAGCGTCGCACCATTCTCCATCAGATAGAGAGGGTACACGTTCGGATCCCATTGAACTTACTGCGCTGTCACTAGATGTGTCCATGCGTTCTACATCGGCACGGGACATGGTTGTGGTAGGTCCAGCGCCTGCCATACTAAGATTGCTAATAGCATTGTTGCTATCCAACATTCGCATAGTATACATTCCTGAAAATTTACAAAAACCCTTTATGTTTCTCATCCATGAGAGATTCCAAATTTTTTTATGTCTCATGATTGATTTAATGTACTTTAAAGATTAAGCAGGTCTTTGGGTACTACTTTTACCTAAGACTCTAAAAGATCACTGTATACAGTCTGATTTGTGTATGTATGTACAGGCTGGGTCATTGTTGACACACTGACGGCTATTTCTAGAGGATTTAGATAAAAACTAACCTCGGTGCCTTGAGCTCGATTTTTATTAGAAAATTAATGGTGAAGACCGCATTTTGATATCTTGTACCGTTTGGGAGCTACAAGGTGTAGCAATTTCTAAAAACCATCGTAGCTCTTTTGTTTATGAAAATTTCCAATTTCTGTAAAAACTTTCTGAAAGCACTTTTTGGCGTGGAATTCATTGCTATTAATTACAATTTTCCGAAGCGCATAGCTTTCGAGATGTAAGCAAAACTTCCGAATTTTTATATGGAACAGCCTGTATATTGTGGCGTTTTAAAAATTACCTTTACAAAAATATAGTATACCTGATATATTAATTAAAGCATTCGCAAGATATAAGCTTTTCAAGATTTTTGCAATACTTCAGTAGGCTATGACTTATTAAGAAGAAGAAATACAGTCGAACCTCCATAACTCGAATCTCAAGGGACCGGAAAATTATTTTGAGTTATAGAAACTTCCGAGTTAAAGAAAAAGGTTTCAGTTATACACAATGTGCATGGACAGTAAGTAAGTTTCGACTTACAGAAAGTTTCGAGTTGTGGAGGTTCGAGTTATAGAGATGCGACTGTATATACCGAGAGGAAGAAAAGAATACGCAAAGGAATTTAATAAGGAAATGGAAAAGTGTGAAAGGCAATTGGATTTGGAGAGCGAATGGAAAGAGTTTAAAGAAATAGTTGAGAGGGCCTGTACTATGAGCCACGTTTCATGTTTAGAAACTGAAAATCCATAGGTTTTAACTTAATTCAAGGCCGTGAAGAAGTTATCAAGTCCAAAAGCTCTACTGAGCCCAATTAAATTTAGATTTTGGCCAAATTTCAAACTTGGAAATAATGGAGAAGCTAAGAAGGTGAGTTGAATTCGACGAAAATCAAATTCAAAAGAATCTAGCCCAATTTTGAGACGTCAATTCAATTTAAATTTATAGACTTTTAACAAAGTTTCAAGTTTTGGAAACGGTGAAGAAGCTTAATTCAAATTTTAGTTTCAAGTTTGTAACGATTCAGAAACTTCACTGAGCTCCATTAAATTCAAATTTCAAAACATTTAGCCATGTTTGGAAGCAGTGGAGAAGCTAAGGAGCTTAACTGAATTGAATGAAAGTCAAGTTTCGGGACTGTAAAGTAGTTAACAAGCTCAAAAGCTTAACCGAACTCAATTAAGCTGAGACTTTAGAGAAGCGCACAAGTTCCGAAACACTTCGAAACTCAAAATATTAACTGAGCTGGATTAAACTCAAATTGCAAACTAAAAAATCGAGCTCCAGCCACGCAGGTCAGTGTTTATCTAAGTAAATTGTCTAGGAAGTGTCAAATTTGGCCCACCCTGTACATTAAAATCACTAATACGTTGTCGATAAAAATAGATAACAAATTCTAACGTCGCTTTCTAAAATAAAACCATCTTTTTTTGTATTTTCGATATTTTTGAGTATCTCGGTGATTATTTTAATATTACATTACTCTTTGAGATATTAAAACGTTTGGAAAGAAAGTTAAGTATTGCGTCAGGTTCTTTTAATTATAAACAAACATTTATCGTCGTTTTCATTTTCGCCAAAAAAAAAGAAGGGTTTCGGCGGGATTTATTAAACGAAGACGTAAAATAATTTAACGAAGATGACAATTATTTGCTCACATTGAAACTGTGTTTGTCTTTGCGCAAGGTCAAAGTTCTCTTATTTTTACGACCATATCTGCCACTTTATTTATGTTTCTTTTGTTTTAAACGCGTTATCAATTTTCTTGTTTGGCAGATGATAAGTTCGTAAACTTTGCATGTCGACTGATTTTTGCAGCACTTGGTAAACAATTATTAAGACTTTGCTTTCGATGTTCGATTTCGTTTCGTATTTAATCCTTACGTAATAATCAGAACGAGCTTTCGACGTGAGCGAATTTTTTTCTATGTACCAAACAAGCCTTACTCACGTGAAACAGTGTTTGTTGTTTTTGAGTTTCGTGTAGAAACACACTATTTTTAGAATAACCTCAAATTTCCTGAATCATTTATCAATAATTACGTACATCTTGAATACGTGTTGTTACGGTATTTACTTTTTTAATAAAAAAACGTACGTACGACGTGGCGATAAGATTTGTGAAAACAAATATATCAAGCAAACAGTTACTTACAGCATTGTAATCTTACGAAAAATATTTTTGTTCTATTCTAAACTCTGAAGAAGTAATTAAACCACAACAAGAAAATCAATCTATATGTACAGGGGGATTTACAGAACGTCAAGCTTTTTCTCTAAAAGCAAATTGGAAAAGTTAAGGGATTCCCCGCTCCCCGTCCAAAATTTTGCGTAGTATTTTATTTCATTGTGTATATAAAAAAATTGGCGACTTTATGATAGCGTAGAGTGACGATGCAATATTTAAAAACTGATATCAAATAATTCGTAAATAAAATTTTTATTATTTATCTCAACTCCATCGTAATCTACTAAAGCCACTTAATACAAATAATCTATGTAATTATGTCTCCGGTGGTACGTACGACGACTTTCTGCGTTCTTTCTCTTAATATAAAACCATTAATTCAACTGATAACTTCGTACACGTAAATTCCCGACTTACTTTGCAGGTTTCGCCCAGTTCGATTCGACTGAAAAATCACATGGATTAATCAAAAGAAAAAAAGACACGAAACACTGTTACTCGTTCGATTTAAAAACGATGATTGCGAAGATAATCCTTTATCAATTCCGTCGAATTTATTCACATTCATGAAATATCCCCTTTTTTCTTATCTGGAGATGTCGAAAGATTATGAGTCGTAAAATAATTTCGTTGTAAAAGGGTCAAAACAACTTGACGAGTCCTATTTTTTTTAAGTCATCTCGTGAGCATCAGGTGTTCTTTTTTATCTAGGTATGCAGATAGATAACGCAGATGAAAAATTTCAACAAAATCAATTTGCCATGTATTTCCTCATTAGTTTGTTTTGTGAAGAAGTCTCGTGAGCATCAGGTGTTTTTTTTTAATCTAGCTATCTAGGTAGATAAGGCGTATAATAAAAAAATCAAGATTAATACATGCGATGGGTGGAAAGAAAGTGATGATGAAAGTGAAGTAAAAAGTTTGCCCCTCTTTTTTTAATTTTATTTATGAAGCAAGAATATGTAGTAATGAATTTTTTTTCCGTCGTTTGAAGCGTGTTTAACTCATTTTAATTATTTTAATCGTGGCGTGCAAATGCGCCGGTAAATCCATCTTTAAACATTTTTCTCGTACGTCACTATCTTCATTGTGGTAGCCAGCAGCAATCTCGGCGTTGTGTATGTAAAAATATATAAGAGAGAACTTTCAGCCTGAAATCTAAAAATGTACATACGTGATAAAATACTAAGCGCTAGGCAACAAATCTGATTTGCAAGTGTAAGTGTAAGTTTAAAGTGCGTTTTGTATGATGTTGCTGATGATGATGATGATGGAAATGACTGGGTACGCTAATGGCTTTTTTCCAATAATAAAAAAAAATAAATAATCTATAAAGACGAAAGATTAATGATGTATTATAGTTGATAATGAAAGTTATGCGTTGCCGCCTGCTTTATTTATGTTGGTATAAAAATAGATTTAAACTACTCGGTCGAAATTGTAATTATAGATAGGTAAATGTATAAAAAAAAACGAACTCACAGGGTAAATACTTGCAACTGCAACAGTTATGAAAAATACAACAAGGTCCTCTGCAACACGCACAAGTCATTTCGAAAGAATCACAAAAAACCAACTATAGTCTCTCAAACATTGCACTGCAGCGTTAATAAAGTGTAAGCATAAATTAAAGCATCATCCTTATCAGTTGTCTCAAGGATAAACTGATAACAACAAAATTCACAGTTTCACATCCAAAGAAAAGATTCCACTTTTTCCGTCACTCAAAACCACAAGAGCAGCAGCAGCAGCGGCAGCATGCATGAGGTTTTAAAAAAAAAAAACTTGGGGGGCACTTTCTGTTTTTTAATAAAAATAGTCCGCGTACGATTGATTATTTTTATCGCGACGGTCGGTAGAAAACTGCACAAATAACAAAAACAAACGGATTATAATTATAAACATCAAAAATATTCCAGGTTACTCACTAAAAACTGTAACTTTTTTTTAAGAGATTGTTTAAGGAATTTCTACTGTGACGAGACCAGTTTAGAATTTCGTGAGTAATATTGTAATACTAGGAGCACGTGTTTTAAAAACCTTTAACGTTCGCTGCGAATTCAGTAAGTACAACCGATGACACAGCAAAATCTATGTATAAATACACTAGGTAAGTAGGTACTGCGCGTGTAACAATTCACTCAAACCGAATATTCATTTCAATGCGGACGCGAGACAGCGACGTTCGACTACAAAGTTAAACACAATTTTTAACTTCTCATTTATTTTTGGGTTAAGGTCGCTCAAACTCAAGCCAATTTTATTTGTAAGCAGAATATGAATTCTTACGACAAGAAAAAGATAAATAAACAAACACACCTCTTGCACCCAATTCGACAAAAAATTTACAATTCGATTATAATTCATTTTTATATATGTATAACACACACGATTACTAGATTACTGCTTTTATCTTATTTCTGATAATTAATTTTGAAATCACTCTGATAAAGCATTATTTATCATTTATCAATCAAGGTGTAGGCATAATTGGTTGCCATTTATTTCAAATTCCTCTACTTACTATTTCAACGAGTTCGTTTTACCAAAAAATTCACTCGACGTTTTCTTTTTCTATTACAACAGAATTCAATTGATCAATCAAACCAAACGCAAACTGAGATTCTTTTTAATATAATTATTTATTTTTGAATGACGCGCAAGAACAAAACAGGAGAGTAGAACTGGTTGCCTACATCCAGTTAAAAACGCGCAAAACTTAAAACGTAAAAAAAATAATAAATACATTTCTTCTTACCTTCATTCATAGCCATGTCCATCAATTGTAAATCTTCGTCGTTTAGAATTGATGACAAAAAGCCGTCGGTTTGATTCAACTCAGACGAGGCATTCTGTGAAATGTACAAGGAGTGAAAATGTCTTGCCTAAAAGGAAAAAATTGAGCCCTTTCTTACCTGATAGTACATCATGTCGTGTGTGGGTTCGATTTTGTAATGTGGTGCTGCTGTCGGTTCACCCATCGGTTCGCTGCTGTTGGTCAAGTTCATCGAGGTTGCCACGGCATTCCCGAGATTGGTACCACCTGTAAAAGGCGAAGAAAAACGGTTGGGAATAACCGGCGGATTTTCTTTTCTGGGAAGGAAATAAGCAACGCGCAACGACGACGACTATTCAAAACGTCAACACAATCGTTCACAGTGAACGTCCGGAATTTTTTGAAAGTCATCTTCTCCCTGATCTAGTACAACAAGACAGTCAGCGCTTTTTGGGAATGACCTTATCTAATACAGAATGATAACCAATTTTTTTAAATGAAATTCTAAACCGACGCTTTATGAATCGGAGTGCTGTGAACACGTGCTTTTTATAGTACAACTTAATTTCGTATTACTAATTAATTACACCTGATTGATACCACAGAGCTGTCTTCTTTTATGCATTGTCATTGCATATTATTATAAAAATATATTAATAAGAGTACACTTTGTACTTAGTACAAACTTATTGCAGAATTTTTGGAATAAAACTAATAAGAGATTGTCAAGTAAAAAAATCAAGGTAAAACTTTTGCTGAAATTTCATTCAAGTCATTGACATTTAAACTGAACGCAAACTTATTTCCAAGAAAAAGCTGGGGAAGGGGGTGGTTACTTGTAAACCTTTTCTGTTGAAAATGTTCATATAAATCATTAGGAAATTACCCAAAGAAAAACACGGGTTCTATTTTAGTTCTGAAAATTCAGCAATTTTTTTAAAAACCATAAATCCTATTTATATTAATTGATTCTTACCTATATTGCTGTATGGTACAGATCCATTTAAATCTCCCATGGGTGGATTTAAGGTAGCATTATGTAGTAAAACCCCACGTGCAGTTTCGGGTCCATAACCCATTCCATGTGCATGAGGGTGGCTGTAATTATGTAAATGATGATGATGGCTGAATGGGTGAGGCATTGCACTTGCATCGCTGGCGCTCGGAAGGCTCAAAAGATTAGCTAAGTCTTGCCACCTTTGCTCCATACTCACGGTACGGACAAATGGCATTCGACTCTGAAATGAATGAAGCAAAAAAGAAAATTCGTTTCAGTTTTTAAAATCAACACGCCGTTACCCAATTGGTCATCTTAAAAATACCTCATAATCCTCAAACGAAAGTCAGGCTACCCTTCAACTTTAAATGACTTAAACTGAGTAAATACAGTGAAGTGCAATCCCGTCGAAAATAAATATTGACGCTCGACCACGAATTAGAAACGTAGAATTTGCTTCGGGTCATGTTTAATTTTGTTTGCTATTGACGAACGCCACTCGAGACGACAGGTTGCTACTCAATTCATTTTCTGTTATTAAAAATATATTCCCACGAACCAACCCTTAGGTAAACATTTCAGAGTTCGCTTTAAAGAGGACGGGATTTCAAAGTGGGACGTAGCAGAATTTAATTTTAAACGTATGATTCTATAAAAACGTTCAACTCAATTGAAAAAGTACAGGTACGTTATAAAAATATTTCTAGTTATGTCTAGTGTGTCGACAAAGAACAGGTGTGTGATGTAAGCAATCTATAAGTTCTCGAAGTTAAGAACATGTGGGAATGGAAATTGAAGTATTTGAAAACGAGGAATATTCCAACGCGATGGAGGAGAATAAGTAAAATCCCACTATGTTATAACAACGGATAATATTTAATCGATTAAACACTGTCATTAAACACTTATCAGTTACATCGCATAAGCAACAGATAAAAGTGAGTAATGGCTATTAAATAAAAACAAAACAACGTATTGCAAATAACAGGTAAAAATAGCAAACAATCGAACCAAAACAAACATGGTTAAAATATTCAGATTACTCGGTTCAATGACAACATGGTATAAGTTTACAAATACAATAAAAAGGAAAACTTTCAGAATCACCTCAACACAAACAATTGGAACGAGAGAAAACATGAAAGCGTAAGCTGATAAAATTGACACTAAAACATGATCTCAGATTAGCAAGTTTATAAATTTCTTTAAAAAAAAATATACACATATATAAAGGAAAAATATTTGCTTTTTAGTTAAGCTAAGACATGCCGTACAAATTTCTTGGCAAGAGAGTTGATGATAAAAAATTTATTCACACTGAAGCACTCAAGAAGTCCTTGTACAATTTTGGAATTTTTTTTTAAACAAACAGAAACAAATAGAATGTTAATTTGAATTGTTAAAAAATGTTTGTGTTTGCAATGTGAATCTGATTTCTGTCAATTTCGGGTGTCATAAAGGGGGTTGCATTTTTGTTCATGCTGAAACCGTCTTGTACAGTTTTGGAATTTAGGAATGTTTTTTCGAAACCAAAAGAAGTAAACAGAAGACGTTTCGATAAACGATCGGATGGGATGGATTCTTTAATCATTCTGATTTAAATTGGCCAAACTTACAACGTAATGTCACAAAGATGGCATTGGCAATAAGGAAAAATAAATGAGTTTGAATTTTGTATAATTTTGGAATTAAGAAATGCTTTCTTGAAATGAATTCTTTAATGATTCTGGTTTGAATTGCCACAAACATTCGAAACTGAAACTATTACAATTTCAACAGTAAACAGAGAGACCTTGAGTAATTGAAAAGTAAACAAAAATTTATTTAATCACAAAAAGTTTTCGTTAAATTATTTTGGATGATAGATAAGGTTTTTTTTTACCTATTCATGTACATTTTGACCTAGAATTTGGTACTACTGCTAAGTCTTAATTACTTTAAACAAAGATTACGATATTCTTAGTTTAAATCAGAGCAAGAACCGTTCATCCTGAGACAGTTTAATATAAGTTTGTGTATACAAAACATAAGATGCATTTAATACAATAATTATCTGATTTAACTTACATGTACTTTGATCATAAAATACTTGATTTGGCAATAAATTCCATTCGTATCTTGACTTTTTCTTTATATTTTGAAATTTCGATGTCTTTGAGTTTGAATGTTTTCCGTTTGAGTTATATACATATTTCTTTAGAAACAACTTGGCTAAATTTGGTCGCACGTTACATAAAACCTCCAAAAGAACTTTTTGCACGTACATTTTAATCCTACAAAAAAATCCAAGGCTAAGCTGAGTTTGATAATACCTGTTAACGATTATATTTAGATTAAGTGTTCAATTAAGTTATTAATTGACTTCATTGTTGCAGAAGAAGAAATATTTCAATTATTTCCATGGGTACTCCGGAATATCCCATTTTTTGCAGGCAGCAAATAGGAAGTTTTGAGTTTCGCCTAAATTTCAAAGTTTCAAATCGTAATAATCCGTGTCTAGACGGAACTTCGAACGAACCTTTTACAGTCCGCCCGCAAAAAAATGACGAATTCGCTTAAAATATTTGACTAAATGAAACATTTGTTGCAATGACAAGCAGCGCGACCGTGAACATTTTAAACAGATTATTACATTTCGACCTCGTGTATAGCCGGTCTTTTTATTCGTTTTTAAATTACACGTTTCGTATGGTTCGCGATTCTTTCAATCTCAGGAAACACTCGCTGAACATCATATATTTAAAAAGGAATTAAACCAACCTTGCCGAACAATTGTCAAGGTATATTTGACACGATATCTTATTGTTTGTCTACGAATTATGGCTTTAATTTTTTTTAAACAGACGTCAGACTTCCACATTTAACAGGGCCGTAATTAAGATGATTTTTGCTCATGACCTTCGTTAACAAACATCAAATCTCCGCCCTGCCGAACTTCGAAAATAAATATTAATTATTACGCAATTTCACAAAACAAAGTATTATTAATAAATTAAGTGAAATTTTACTCTCTGGATGTTCCAAGATAAATTTTACACTTGCTTCGTAGCAGGTAGACGGCAATAACACACAAAAGGTGGTAGCCTCAATTGTTACGTGACCCCAACATGACGATAATTTGACAAGGAAAGCCACAAGAAGGCACATAGGCAATCATCTGTCATCATAAAATTTAAATTTACAACATTTTTAAACAACGATTACCGAAACGAATTCACGCAAACCTTAAAACCAACACTTTTTTTTTCTTTTAGTGCAAATAAACGCTAATATTTCAATTAACAAATTAAATGCAGGTACCTGAGGTTTCACTTTATTTTTTTTTGAAACATAATTTATTACGCTTAGCAAAAAAGCCGAGCCCACACTTACGTCTTTGATAAACACGTCGTTTTTTGTCCGTCTCTGTTCTATGTAAGTACGTACCTATGCGTGATTGCTATTGTAAAATAATGCGCACCAAAAACATGCGACGCAAATCCTTTCCATGACTTATAAAAAAAATGACAGTGAATGAGTCACATGCGTCGTATGTGACGAAAGTGTCTGTATATCGAGGGGGGGGTCATATGGAGCAAATACGTCTATACTGTGATTGATACATTCCTTTGATGACGTAAAAATTAAATTTCAGCAAGTGTGGACGCAGCTTAAGACAAGAAGTTCCTCAAAGCTCAAAATTCAGCCGGAAAAATTATACTGCAGTTTTGGAAAATTTTAAATCGATTTAAACTGCTTAGATACACAAAATTTTTGTAGAAAACCAGACGAATTTTTTGGAAAAAATAAAAGAAAGTCTGTTTATTGCAGGGGGCGCCAAAAATACTCATATTATTTGAATAATTTAGTCAGATTACGAAGAATTTTTTTGAGCATTCTTTCAACGTTATAGCGAATTGTATTTCGATAGAAAATCAATCACCATCAACGCTAATTTGATTAGTACTGATGGTGGTGGATTTTTTTTTTGTTAGTTGTTTGTAAAATAGAATTTACAATGACATTTTTCTAAAAATTAGATTGCAAATTCTAGAGCACGTGAAACGATTGAAATGACAATTTCGCCTATCCAAAAAAAAAAGTGTGACGAATTTCGTCATAATAGGTCTGTTCGATAGCTCTGCACTTTCTACACTTTTAACACCTTTACTCTATTTTTCTCACTCCTATTTATGTTATGTCATATACATCGCACTCTCTCAGGAGCAGTTAGTGCAAAAAGTGTAGAAAAGTGCAGAGCTATCGAACAGACCTAATATGACATTACAAACTATGTAAAAACGTAAAGCAAATGGTAAAAAAATGTCGTATTAAATATTAAGAGCTATACCTACTTACATGCACAATGTCCTTCCAAAAAAAAGGACTTAAAAAAATGTTGGGGTTTTATAGATTTGATGAAACATACTTCTTGTAAGTATTCGCCATAATGGTATTGTTTATGATTGTAAAGGTAGGAAAACTGAAGCGTAATTGACGAAAACTGTCAGCTTTAAATAAGCACGCAATTGTAAATTAATTTTTTTTGCGAGAGGCAATAAAACGTAATTCACAGGCACACAATAGTGTTCAAACATTTAAAATCCACATAAAATTTTAACGTAAGCCTTACCTAAAACCATTTTTTCCTTTTTTGCAAAATGAAAAGTTTTTATTCACAATTATTTATTAGCGATAGAAGCGACGCAATCCCATTTGAAAAAAAAAAAAAAAAGGTATATAAGATATAATTATCGTCCGCGACGTAAGTAATTTAATTAATAATTATTATGATTGCATGTGAAACGTCGTGCACGTGTTCGATTTATATATTTATTATTATTTCCTTGCAGGTTAAGACGATTTGGAAAACCGGAAAAAGAACAAAAGTAACCCGTCGCTAGTAAAGTTAACGTAACTACTAAGAACTATTTAATGTGTACATGTCCCCCACCAAACAGGTAACCTTCAATTTTAAATAAGAGTTACTTTACAAAAAAAAAAATTAATCATAATCACAATAATAAAGCGCGCGTTGATGATTAAAAAAAATAATAATCGTCGACTATAACAGTCGAATCAAAAACGGGCCTCGGCGTAAATTAAACAAACGCGCGCCGGTATACATACGTTTGATTCGATTTAAAAAAAAAAAAGGACAATTATGATTGACATATTTTCGACTTTCGACTTGTATATGTAAATTATATAATGCAAGTCACAAAAAACTGGATATCTCGAAAATTTTACGTAACTCGTTCCGAGAGGCCAACACCACCGAATTTAATTCGCGAATTCCGATTGACAAAATCGAGATTTTTCAGGCTCGTGTTCTTTGTAAATTCGTGAATTTAAGTGGCACTTTATACCGTAATTAAAAACTCATTAGAATCGGCTTGATCGTTAGTTAGTTAATTGCCAATGTTTTTATTTATTTTTTATTCAAAGCCTGTTACTTTTAGCAGATGTTTCATAATACATTCGCATTCGCATTCGCATTCGGTACTATATTATAAAACGGATTTAAAAAAAAATTATACAGGGGAGTCACAAAAAAAAAACAATTTTTTATGTAATTGAGATGAATTGATTGAAATATTTTTTTGATTTTTCCAAGTAACGCCTCTAGAATTCCTGCAAACGCGGAACCCAAATTACAGTCGCGCAGAAACGTTTTTTTTTTGCCTCTAGGACAAAATTAATCGACAGGCGTGAACAACGGAAGTAAAAGCACAAAAAGCTCCGGCTTTAACAAGAAATCAACTGGTTAAGATTGGCTGGTTAATATTCTTGTTGAACGGCTCGCTGAACCAATGAAGGAAAATGCGGAAGCTGGATTTTATTCCACGTTTGCTTTTAATATAAAATTAAGAAAACGGTCTATTTAATTAGAAGTTGGTCATTTTTCCAAATAATTATTTTCTTCACTTGAAAAATCGAACAGTTGTAAATGTGTAATTGTCGACGTTTCGCTGTATTTTGAAGGATTCTTCAGGATAAGTTGACACAACAAACAAACAACAAAGTTGTGATAATTTTCTTCCTTTTTTAATTTATAAAATAAAATATTTATAAAGATCAATCAAAATACATACAGTACTTTTAATGTACCCCCCTCAAAAGTAATTAACCTTAAGATTAATTTTCAGAGCCGGTTTTTTGCTTTTAAATTTAATTTACCATCAAAACTTAATTTTGCCTAGCAGTATTTATTCTTCAACGCAATATGCGAAACACATAATCAAGATAACTGTCCTAATTTAATTTGTTTAAACTTACAGAAGTCACGAGCCAGTAGTTACACATTTAAGGTCGCATTATCTCGTCCATCGTTTAAGCCCGCGATAAGGAAATTCGGCGCATTTTTTTTGCGAACTGTAAATTTCACAAAATAAGAAAAAGGGTAAACACGTGCGGTAATCTTTACATCAAACAGAAATAAATTTTGATTAAGTTTACAACCGAAAGGAAGATTTTTAATTTTTTTTTGTTTTTTTGAGAGAAAAAATTGGAAATTACAAGTGTAAATTCTACTTATTTATAGAAGGCAATGATAAAAAAAAACATTTAATTATTTACTCTGACGACTTAGGTCTTCCACGTATGTTAAGTCTTGACGCAAAACGCTAATGTTTATTATGTAATGAATAAGTAATCAATTTGTTAATTAACTGCATGTACAATATATTCTTCTGTTTATTTCTACCCCGATTTATTGCTGCCTATGTCCTTCTACAAAGCGAATACATTCATCGATTGTCATACATGCACAATTATCGTCTTTAAGGCAAGATTTAAAATATATATATATATATATATATATATCAATCAAGCGGTAAACACGGTAAGTTAATTATTGTTAATTGCCTTACGTGCAAGGTGAATAATGCTTATTATGTCATATGTATCGTCAAGTTTGTTTTTTTGTTTGTTCGACTGCGTACTAAATATTTGTAGCGCGTAGTTGCAGACTCACCTGAAAGGCCCTATGGTGAGGGTGGTGGAATTGCGAAGTTTGAATCATATCGGTAAGCAAATCTTCGTCGGAATCAAGATCTTTATTCGTAGTATCTTCAGTTGAAGTTGAAGAAGTTCCGGCCACAGCCGAAGTAGAAGAAGTCTCAGTGGTAGATTCGGATGGATCTGGGGAAGAGGACGAAATAGTTTCTACTTCCTTTGGGTTGACACCTTCCTGCAATTTCCTTGTTCAGATCTCCTGGGATTTTAATTTTTTAATAAGATCAAACCTGTGGTGTGTCATCATCTAAGCCGACGAGCTGAAGAGCTTCTTCGAGCAAGAATTCTGGAAGCGGTAATGGGAGGTCCCCCAGTGGTATATCGCACGAGGGGCCACAATCCGCTCCAGCTAGGGTGTTCTCTAATTCGCCTTTTATTACATACTCCCCTAAAGACAAAAAAATCCTCCTTAACTTAAAAGAAACAGTTTTTTTTTTGTTTAAATAAATCCATTCAACCCAAAACACTCATCGTTCAATTGGGGGCGGGGGCGAGTTGGGCAGGAATTATTGGCATTGCCGATTTAAATTATATAACAAAGCATTAAATGTCATTACCAAATATGCGGATACAATATCGCTTGCAGATTAATGGAACGAGTGAAACAAATTACATTGAAGGTTAAATTTTATATTTCAGTTTCGTAAAATTAATCTACTACGGTTGCGTACGTTATGGATCAGCGACGACAAAATGAATTCTATTTATCGCAAAAATATAAAGTACGACGCTTGACCAAAAAAAAAAATAGTTCAAGATTTATTACATTTCTAACTCGAATCGAATTAAAAATTTACTGAAAAACTTAGGCTTTCACGCCAACGCTCGACCGAGAAACTTCTTTTTTTTTTTTCGCTTTTGTCTTAACTTTTTTGGCAGCACAAATTGTAACAAACGATCCATTATTTCTGGAACAAACAGGCATAGATAATCGATAATTATTTAAACGTATCGTCGAATAAAAAAAACCTTCCAAAGTTACTTTCAATAAGATCAATGAAAAAGTATTTTTTTTTTACGTTTTTATAAATAAGTCAAAGCAATTAAATTTGATGTAATTCCTAATTAATAATTTAATTACATTGTTCCACTCAATGTAATAAAAAAAAATAGAATAATAATATAAAACCTACACAAAATTTTAAGGCAGTCTTAATTATGAATAAGTCCAAGTTTGAACCAACATATTCACTTTCACATTAAAAACATTTCACCTAATCACTTTTTATAAATAAAAACAAAAACAAAAACCTCACATATTACATAAACTGGTTTAAATAAATCCAAACAAAAGCAGCTTAATAACTGTTAGGTAAGAGGAGCAAAAATTTCCTTGTTTTTTTTTTTTCTTTTTCGACTTAAAAGACGCCGACGGTGAGTTGCGTACTAAATTTACCTGCATCGGTACACCCCAAAAGCTCCCCCCGCTCGATTTTGAAAAATTGCCGCGGCTCCCATTGGCCGCCGAATACCTGTTCGAAAATGTAACACCTAACTTTTTAACGCAGGCCACTGACCAACCCACCGTTTGTTAACGAAATATGGCCACGGAAAATTACCCGTCGGTGTCGAAAAAACGAAAATACGTGAGTTCTTTCTCCTGGTAAGAAACGCAGGAAATCATATCGTCACAATTTAAATGGCGCAAGAAGTGTTTGGTGCTGTATCATCCTGTCTCAGCTAAAATTATATTTATTTCATCAAATTTCACATCACAGCTTCTTTTTAATAGATAAACATTTAAATAAATAAATAAATTTAATTTTCTGTATGATTATTAACTTAAAAAAAAATTTAATCGTGTATTGTGTTCGCTCCCTCCCACTAACGAATATAATTTTAATTGGAATGAAGCAAAACGCTAAAGTATAAAAAAATCGTACCCTAAAGGCCATTTTACATTACAAAATTTATTGTACAATTTTTGAGACCAGCTAAATTGTATAGTAACAAGCAGCTTTAAGGATTGTGGTCAATCTGTTCTATTTTTTACACAATTTCATCGCAATTTGTAACCATGTTGCTTTTAACTTTTTTTTTCTCGGCTTTGCTTGCTTCTTTCTACTGTTCAGTCGTCTTTGCAACAACTTTTTAACTAATACACAGGCTCACCATTTTTTGTGCAAAAATTAGTACGAATATCAAACAAGAAATTTTGGGACTACTCAAGATGCTATCCAATTCAGATTGTTTCAAAAATTGTACAACTTCTTGCACAATAAATTGTGTAAAGGTAGCCCATTTCTTGTACAAGATTTAGTTCAACTTCCACAATAAAAATTTAGAACAGGCTGCAGGTGGTATGGTTTGGAGATAGAACAATTTAAATCTTACTGCACAAGTAAAATTGTGTAAAAAATCGAATCAAATCTTGTACAAGAAATAATAGGGTAGTGTAAAACGGCCTTAATGTAAAATGGCCTTAAGAAAATAAAAAATTGAATTGTTTAATAACGCTCTGCTATTTATCGCAGAGTTTTCTTTTCGGTTGTTTCGTACGATTTTTTTTTTAAATTTGCACATAAAAATCTTTAATAAAAGAAACATCAGAAGTTCTAATGTAATTTGGCTGTAAATTTTAAAAGTACGTAAAATTTTGAATAAAAAGTGTATGTTTTATGATTTCAAACTATCGTTCATAAAAAGCAAGATTTAAACATTTGTTTGTATCATAATTTACAGTCGTTAATATTCATTGATTTTTCAAATAACGCAAAGCCATTAACTTAATTTACAAACGCATAAACAAGCAATAAAAATAAAATTGTAAAAACATAACGTAAAAAAGTACATAAAAATGCGACTGGCAAAAATGCAATTAATGCATTTTTATCGCGGAGTGTGTGTCTGGCCTAAATCTGCTGACACTTTGGCATCATTATTTAAAGATAATTACGCAAATGAAAAACTAAATTTATATATTTTCTTCTTTAAAATTTAAAAGGCTCACAATTGTTTTTTGTTTAGTGAATTTCAGAATGGATATTGTGACTCTTCCAACTAAAATATACATTTTTTTTTAAATTACAACTTGTAAAATTATTTGAAGTACTAGGTACATACAATCAACAAACAAAGACAAAAATTTTATAAATGTTTCCTTATGCAATGGAGTTTTGAAATGTTTTTTGTTTTTTTTTGAAAAAGTGAGGCTGAATTTTTGATATCGACCACCAAATTTTCGAAGCTCTTACGTGCTAATTCGAAGTTAGAATTTTTTTTTGTATTTATTTGATTCTTCCTACTAGTTTCTATTTTTCCTCTTGGGGTACACTAGTACAAAAAGAAAAATGCTACAATAAGAAATTCTGTATTTTTGTAAGTGATTTTTGAATTCAAAACGAAATCAAAATTTAGATTAGAAAATTTAATCCACGAGATAAAAACAATCTAGTGTCTTCGGAACCTAAGAAGATTGTTTACTTTCGTTTCGTTAACACAGACGAAGTAAAACAAGAATATATCATTAACGAAAACAGGTATATGTAACAATTAATAATTAACGGAATGAAAGTCAGTGCCGGGGCAATGATAAATAGCCAAAAACAAAGGCGTCGGAGATTTACAAAGTCGAAGACATAATGCCGACGCAGATGCCTGTAACAATTTTACAATGCCAGTTTGTTTCAATGAATGAGCAACAACAATAAAAATAATAATGAACATATTTCTAACATATGATTAATGTAACGTTTTATATAAAGGGGCGTTCCCTCGGAATTAAAATCGAATATATTATCCCGCCATGTGCCGCTGGGCCATTTGCGTCCAGAAAGAATTCCAGTCAAAGAGCGCCGCCATTGGAAGCCATTTTGTAATGAAGATTCTCAAATATGCCGATGATAATAAAGACGTGTTGAGGCATATTTTTTCTCATGGGTATACACAAAATCAATTACAACATAATGAATTAAACATATATACTTGGATTCTTTAATTCATAGAATATGACGTATACAGATACGTGGGTTATTGTCTTAGAAAAAAAAATGGCAAAACAACATTGATTTTCCTTAAGGCAGTTCAACTGCAAAAAAACGGAATAGAACGCAAATAGAATCGAAAAAAGTTTATTGTCTTAAAAAAAATATGGCAAAACAACACTGATTTCCTTTGAGGCAGTTCAACTGCAAAAAACAAAAAAAAATTGAATAGAACGCAAATAGAATCGAAAAAAGTCCACTCGAAAAAAATTATCATATCATTGTTTTAGTAAACACGATTTTATTTTAAATAATATTCGAGTTACAGTTATGGAAGACGTCCTTGGAAAGGGGCATAATAGTAGTAAATAGTAGAAAATATTGCTTAGCGAGAGTGAATCTACAAATATTTAGAAGTGAATATATATGCTGAGCAACGATGATACGTGAAACGTTCTTATAACACTTAAATATCCTTTTCAGGCGAAAAGCACACATTTGACAAAGGAATCTCGCGTCGTTACTGTCACGACATCTGTTAACTTAATTTTACTTATTCTGTTTACCTAACAAACTTAATCGACGATTCTTTACCGAACGGGAACAACTTCTTTTAAATAATTTTTTTTTTTGACAAGAATTAAAAAAAAAGTAGGAAATTATTTTTTTATCGTCAATTAAAAGTAATTACAAATTTACAAAACATATTTCAGAAATCATTCGATCGGAGAAACTATGTTCATTGTGTTATACGTTATGTTTAAATACGAAACAAGAAGATTATAAAATAATGATTATTTTTTTATTATTATTTATTTGTATAATTAAAATTTAAATGTGACACGCTTGATTTGATATCAGGTGTATTTTTTTTTTGAGCGCCACATCGTAGAAAACAGTATATAGCCAAGGTGAACATAAAAAGAGTGTAGAAGTCATTAACGATCGAAAAAGATTTAGTGGCGGCAAGAAGTACTCGAGTCCATCAAACTGTCGAAGAAAACGGTGAAAGATACCTATCTTCAAAGAAAACGGAAAGATGTTTTCAATTTTATAGTGTCTAAGTGGTGGTCAACTGCGGACACGTCCAAAGAGACTTGACTAAATGGATTTTACCAGGTACAATAAAAAGGATTTGGAAAGATTATAGATAATATTCATATTTAAAATAAAGTAGTTTATGCTAATACACTAGTCGTTTACTGTTCCAAGTCATTTTGTGATCTCTAACAGGTGAATATTTTAATATTTTAACACTTTGGTATTAATTATACGCTTGTTATTCAATACCAGATTAAATTTATTGCACCAAATGATTAATATAATCCAATTTTAATTCTTGAAATTCTTCATACAGTCTTAAACGATTTTAAAAAAAATTTAACACTTTAGTATTGATTATACGTTTGTTATTCAATGCCAGATTAAATTTATTGTACCAAATGATTAATATAATCCGATTTTAATTCTAGAAATTCTTCATGCAGTTTTAAACGATTTTAAAAAATTAAAAACTCTATCACCTTCGTCTAAGAAAAAAAAACCGACTTAGATAAAATTCTAAGCTTTTATAAAGCAAATGGCAATTAATTGACTGTGACGCAAGTTCAATTAAAGTAGTGCAAATTGGAAAAGCCGACAACTTATCACGCGTTTTGAATTCTTTGAAATAAATCAAAACTGAACTTGAATGATACGAATGAAAAAAATAGAAACATAAAAGAATTAACGCAAAAAACAAAGAAACTTTAATTTGTTTAAAAAAAACATGTAATTTTATGAAATGATTCTTTGAAATAAACGAAAATGAAAACTTGAGCCAAGCACATCAAACAAGAAAAGAAAAAATAGAAACATAAAAGAAACCACGCAAAAAAAACTTAATTTATTTAAAAAAATTACTTTTTAAATGTGTGGATTACAGTATTTAAAACTACATTCTAAAATGTTTGTAATAAAAATTTTAATTTAGAAAATTCACACAAAAAATGCCATTTTTAATTTAAATTGAAGTCCTCTAGCATTGATCATAAAAAATCATACAAACCGACGGAAAGTCTAAGAAATGTTAAACAAATTCAAGCATGGTATTCCCAAAGGGTCTAAGTGCCAAAAACGTAATTCCTAGAAAATTAAGGAAAATGATCCTTGTTGTTGAGCCATCTATGTATAATTATATAAAATATTTCCACATCAGATAGACACTTAGAACCTTTTCTAATGTATGCAGTAAGGCATATAGATAGACCCTTTTATAGAAAAATATGAATTTAGTAAAACTTGGCACTTAGACCCTTTGGGAATACCATGCTTCTAATTTAAAAGAAAAATTGAAAGTTTTAGATTAAATCGAAATCTTCTTGTATAAACCATGATATACAAAAAAATAGAATCATAAGAAAGTTTTAAGGAAATTATTTAAAAATAAACAAAAATTAATTAAATACAATACATGTTATCCAGTGAGTCGAATATCGCAGCAACAAATAGAATCTAGGAAAGTTTAATTTAACAAAAAAAAAATTAGCCTAAAAAATACGCACAAAATTTCCAAACTTTAATTTAAATAGTGTCCTTTTATAGACCCCCACGCAAGAAACTATGAAACTCTAAATAATTTATAAGGAAAAGTAAACGTGAACAAAATTAATGCAATTTTATCTGGTGAGTTTGAAGATCGCACCAAAAAAATGGAATTCAAAAACTTTTGGTTTAACAAAAATAGTAGTTCAAGAAATTTATTAAGAGACTACAAATTATAATTTAAATCGATGTTTCGTTGTACAGAGCTTGAAATAAATTAAAAATATAAAAAGAACCGATGCAAAAAAATTAAATAAATTATAAAAAAATATATCCTATACAATAATAACAATTTTATCTGATAAGTCGAAGTTTCAACCAACAAAGCAGGATTTAAAAAGACTATTTAACAAAAAAGAAAGATTAAAAAATTTGCAAACTTTGGTTTAAGAAAGTTCACACAAAAATTACAAATTTTATTTCAAAAATTTACACAATTTACACGTTATTGGTATTTTTTTAAATAATCTAATATTAATAAGCAAGGAATTCATAGAAGTATTTTTTTAAATATGTTGTAAAACTCGTTTAAAATGAGAGGCTTTTTTAATCTTTGGTAATTATACAGGCGACGGCGAAAAAACGACACCGACTCTTCTGGAAAACGCAAAAAAATTCAATTAATTTAATTATAGTTTTGGATTTAATTAATTTAACTAAAAATTAATTGTAATTTTCCTACATTTTCACTTACATAAGCCCAACATTCAGCTTGAAATTATGCAAGCTCTACGATTTATCAAATTTCCTCCTACGTTTGTTTAACTTACATAATCAAAGATTACTAAAATTACTTCCGCGAATTATTTTTAATTCTTTTTCCAACCGGCGACACAAGAAATGGAAATTATGTATTTCATTCGGAACTGCACAAAATTACGCAAAATTTGCAGTCGTTACGCAAACGTTCAAATATATTGGGCAAAAAAATCGGAATTATTCATTCTGATTTACAAAGAAAATTTGAACCAATCGAATTGCTAAAATTTTTGATATTTTGAGCTGCTTTCTTTTCTAAATTTAATTAAATCGAAAATTACTGTAGATAGTACCTCAGCTCAGCTAATTTAATTTTGATTAAAAAGTTTCAAAACCATTGCATTTAGTAAAACCCAAAAGAAAATCAAGAACAGGCATGTGTCCTGGATATTACGAAACCCCCAATAATTTCTGACACGCTTTGCACAAGGCAAGCCAAGACTAAAGTATGTAATAATATGTAGGTATAGATTTTATTTACTTGGTTTGTAGACATTGCCTTCTGAGTAAATTAAAGACTTTGACTTTTCCAGCTAAAGTAAAACCTTAAAGCGTAAACGTAAATATTGTGAAAAAAAATTAAAATTCAACGAAATTTTCGCAGACTGTTTGTCTGTTTAACTACGAACGAGAGCTTGCATAACTGCAGTAATGTTAATACTAGACAAACGATCTATCTTGGTTACTTTGCTTTGTTAACACCAATTACATGAAATTAACACAGAATTTTATCTGTCTATTAAATAAATGTACTGAATCATTTGTTATTTCCAGTTAAAGTTTGTGTTGAGGAGGCCCAGTCTGTTTTGAACGTGAAGCGTCGCGACGGTTCTTAAATTACCAGCCAAAATAAATACAGAAGATTATTGTTTTCAAAACGAAAAGAAAGGAAATTTTAAAAGACGTTTAATTGTACATCAAGTGAATTTGTGCTTGTGTAAGAAGTAAATGATAAATAGATTATCGCAGTGATTTCAACGCCGGCCGTCGGATCGTCGTTATCCGCCATTTTAATAAGACTTGTGAAGTACCCAACTGATCAAATATTGATAAAACAAGCTCGCAACGTCAACAAAAGGCAAAAAGTAATTAGTTTTTGTGTGTGTGTGTTTAAGCCGAACTGATTTGAATAATATCGAAGGCTCGAATGACTTCAGAAAGTAGTTTTTTAGTTTATTTGATTGGGCGAGAGTAAAATATACTTATTTATTTACCTGAAAATAAGAAGCGCATTGCAAAATTAAAAAAGGAAACGCTGAATCTATCTGCCATGCATAATAACTATAGTAGATTCTGATTTGGTTCTCTTAAAATAACGGATTTTAAAATATGATAAATACTAGAGAGGGAAAAAAAAAGAAATCCATTATTCAAAATTGAAAAAAACAAAATTCAAAGTCATGCTTCAATTCCCCGGAGTATACCTATCCCTGATATCATTAATCATACATTGGGCCACAATAAGATTTTTGACATTCATCTCCGAACTAGAAAAATACGACAAACAAAATTCATTAATATTTTATGTTAAGCGTATTGTTGTGTCCAGGTCATATTCCCAATACCCGATGCCACTCGCAGTCACAAACAGTCTTCTTCGTGTGTAAATAAATGCATTGCGTACCTCAGACAATCAGAGACGGGTAACTCCAAAAATTGTTACACACTATATCCGTTCGAGCATATGTCCTGCCACTCAACAATTAAATGTACGTCCAGTCATTGTTGGTCCTCACATAAAACATTTTAAATCGACACATCACCGTAACAATGAAGAGCAGACAGTGAACGTGTGACGGCTAAACTACAACTGCAGGACTCGAAACGGGCAAAGCCAATCAGGGCCAAGCCCAGCGGAGCAACTCAAGCTAATATGGCTGCCACGTAGAATGCTACAGACAATGGGGGCCAGAGAAAGGGAACTTGCACTAGGGAGGCAGGGGGCTTCGCTATACTCTGAGGGGGGAGAGGGGAGATGAACCCCGATTTCTTTTAACCCCGGACTATGATACCAAACCATGCTGCAAGCTTTACTTATCTACTGTCTCGATACACAAAATTACCCCCGTAGCTAAAACTTATCTATGCGTATCGAACCCTCGGTTAACAATTTCACGATGATAAATATTTAAAGAAAAAATACTGAACCGTAACAAAAGAAATTTTATTTTCAAATTAACACACTTCAAACGCATCCTGACAACCAAAAATAAATGATGGTCAATTTTAATAATAACACCACCGCTCAGGTATATGAGATCCCATTGGACATTGTCTTAAAAAGTGGGGAGCAGAAAGGAACAAAGGCTCATTAACAATAGAATTCAAAATGCTAGAGTCCTTAGGCTCACTCGAGTGGTGCTAGGTCTTAAAAATTCCTAACAAAAGATGGGATCTTGACTTTTTTAATCCACTTAAAAAGGTAGCGACAGGAATTTCTTCTCTCACCACTCACTGCCCCGCTTTCAATTTTTTAAAATTGTATCGACCATGTAAATAAGAACTTTATTTTCATTTTTAATCCGGTCGAAAGGAACACTTTTGTAAATCATAATTTCATTTTGCAGATTCAAAGATCCGAGCAAGCCGAGAGAGTTTTGTGCGCAACATGAATGTTTAACCGCCCAGTTTCCAGACAGAATCATTTTTCATTCCCCTTCCTTTATGCTACACATCCGACCACTTAAAATCTTCAGAATGCATTTGCATTACTTTCGGAGCTGATAATCAATTTTATGCAAGGATCACTGTTCGATATTTAATCAAAAATTAACAAAATTTTCATTTTTTTTTAACCACTCGGTTTTAAAGGGTGCGTTCTAAATCAAGACGACGTTATAACTGAATAAAAAATGACATTTAGGGGATTTACAAAAGCACTTGTTTGGCTGTTTGTTTTCTTCTGATTATATTGCATAATTTAATTGCACAATAATTAAATTTGTTTGTGGAAGGTATACGTATAAAAAAAAATTGCCCATAGATGATTAAGTCGTATAAAAGAATGACTGTGTTCGTGTAAATATTATAGTAAACGTAATAATCGGATTGGTGAATTCTTTGAAAATAGCTAGTCATGTCAGTGTAGTGCGTCTGAAACTGACCAGTGAATGAATTGTGCTTACATTGTTTATTATATCACCTGAGAATCGTGGCGTCATGCACTAGGAAAACATGGTAAAGTCTGGAGTCATGACAACTTGCAAGGCATCAAAGTGGCCAACATTTCTGGTGGCAAGCGTCTAACAAAGAACCTTTTCTAATTGTAACACTCGTGCACTATTGACGAGGTCTCGTTCAGCTATAAGATATGCTAATTTGTGTGACTGCAACAGGTGTACACATCAGTAAAAAAAATTACAATAATAATAAAAAAAATCACTTTTACTATTACTACAAAATAAACGTCAACTGTAATAATTTTAAAAACAAGCAACGATAGATTTGTGATTATCAAAGATTGAAATCTCTGTGCAGGTAAAACATCAATCATTACTCATTGACAGATGTACCATTAGTCACTATTTGTGAAGGCACCTGTCTAAGTCTTGACCTGACCTAGGATAAGAAATATGAAACGCACACAGTTTAGATTTTTACCTAAAATTGAAAATTAATTAATGACAATGACCTCTCGATGAAATGTGGCCGTCAACTTTTCATAAATTAAACAAAGAAAAAATTTTATCGAGCAAAGAAATTAATACGCGGGATAAATTTTAAATTAGGTAATTTAAAGGCAGGTGCCCGATATAAAAAGAAATATTCCAGCCTATAGTTGAGTTTTATTTGAAACGGCATACTACATGACTAAACATTTTTACGTTGCACTGGGAATGTTTCCAAGAAGACCCACCCCGGCTAGCGTAGCCCCAACGTGTTTAATGCGGAGCACCATTTCAACCATCAGGCAAGCACACACATGCAGGATGTTATAATTAAATGGCATTCGCTGTCGGATCTTTCATGTAGAGGTAAAAATTCAGTCGTATCCACACACGAACCTTTTTTTCAAATTTCAAACCCGAACAATAGAAATTTTTGCCGACCTCATCTGAGAGTGAACTTAACTGTCGGCTGGAATCATTACTCATAACAGTAAGCTATCGCTGGAACGTTCCAGACAGAGAGTACAGAATCTAACTTCTATTGTTCGGTTATTAATCTGACTGTTGCGAGTGATGCTTTCCATCAATCTGAACAGCATGAAACGGAGTGTTCTTACATTAAGATGAGGGGGTTACATAGGGACGCATTATTTTGTTATTATTCTCGACTGCTCCATTTATTTATATTTAAAACCCTTCAACGTGATTGATTGATAGATCTCATTTCTTCCTAATTAAAAATTTCATCTAAATTACAAATTAAAAATACACAGCCGCTCAAATTATTCGATACAACAACACGCATCAAATAAACAAAAACGTTAATCTATATTCTTTTTTAAAACATTTTATTCTTCACAAACACACATTACATACCGTGCACACAATAATAAAATTAAAACACAAAAAGATTTCGTATACTTTTTTTTTCTGAGGGGGCGAAAGACTTTACTGTGCAATACATTCATGCATTCTTGAATCACTATAATTATAGAAGAAATTTAATAATAAATGAAATGGCTACCACCATCCCTTCACCACAAGATTTAATAATTTTTAAACATAGAACATCTACAGTATTCTCTACATTTAATAAAAGCAAGTAACATGGACACCTGTATATGGTTACTGA
This sequence comes from Dorcus parallelipipedus, assembly GCA_958336345.1. Taxonomy (NCBI): domain Eukaryota; kingdom Metazoa; phylum Arthropoda; class Insecta; order Coleoptera; family Lucanidae; genus Dorcus; species Dorcus parallelipipedus. The sequence goes on along the minus strand of OY284479.1, from coordinate 3,960,186 downwards.
GATTTCGATGGGGTAAGTTTGATAATAAACTAACGCTTACAGGGAGAATAATTTTTAAAAAATTTATAAAACTTAAATTTAAATCGAATTTGGATAACAGTAACAGTGATTGAACTTTTTTGGTAATATCAAATAAAAAAAAAATGATAACTTAGTGTAATTAAAGTGAGAGGTGGTGAAATGAATAGAATATAATTAAGCTGAAGCATAGTTTTGGCGAAGCTATTATATAACGAGATAGAGTTACAGAACGTCGATAATTATTTAATAACGCAGTTCTAGTTTTGTTTAATTTAAAACGATTACTATTCTGAAATTGGATTTAATTAAAAGATTAGTGCGGGATAAAAGATTGTTTTTAAAAAAGTGCCCAAAGAAATAAGCGAATGAAGAATCTATTCATTTTTGAGACGTATTAAACAAGAAATTAGCATATTAATTGAAGAGCAATGATTACATAAATTATTCGATTTTTTTCCCCATCATGGTCGAAGCCGCGAATGTTATGTTTCTTACCAGTAACAAAAATAAACGTCTGGTGTGATGATATTATACCATCACACAGATTATCATGGCAATTTAACTTCAAAGATTAGTAGCAGTACATGTTAAATACATGTTAAAGCATAAACGCACAGCTGTACGTAATTAAAATCACCAACATTGACCAGTGCAGGAAATGTGCTGTTAATGAACACAAACCAACGCGACCAATTTTATGCAAGCTGGTACTAACCTGTTTCGGTATCAATCGTGTAATTCAATCCTGCCCAAGGATCTATTTCTTCATTGTTTTTTGGTTCTGCCTGAAATACAAATATTTTAATGCAAAAGCACCGACACTCCAAAAAAAAATTAAATGCAGGCAATTTTTTTCTGCCCCTTCAACTTACTTTGATTGACTCATCGTTTATAGCCTTCAAAGTTTTGAGCTTTTCGATGTCATCATCTTCGGGGAGAGCTACGGATGTCGTTGGCTGTATCACCGAATCGTGCGTGTCTGAAGGTTTCGGTTTTTCTGTCAGCGAAGGTGTGGACATGTCTGGGGCGAAACCCAAATCCACATCTTGCTTCCAAAGCACCTCAATCAAATCCATATCCTGAAAAATCAATTAATTTTAATATCGAGAGAATACAAAAAACTATATATTTCTTTAGTTTTTAGTTTAAATCTAAAGCAAACGAAGAATTGTAAAGAAGATTCTTATCAGTCTGTTTGTACTTTTAAATAAACAAAGTAATTAAATGATTGTATAACGACGTAGTGTAATGATGTGCGTTAAGTTTCACTAAAAATAGTACGGTTTAATTTTATTTAGGTATTACTTTTGGTTCTCAAAGAAATAATTTTGCATTTGCAAAATCTAATCAAAATTAAGCAATCATAACTAATGCGGAAAAAAACTAGTTTTTACAATACCCGCGTATATTTCGTAAATTCAATTTCGACTTGATTGAAATATTTTAGGCTTGGCCTGGGCATTCTAGTTAATTAACAAATCCTCGCTCGAATTTCTGTGCATACATGTATGTATGTAACACACACATGACAAACAGATTAATCGATTATGTTCTACGCTAATATCTGTAAAGAAGTAACAAGTAATAAACACAATACAATAAAAAAATTTGCTGTCACGAAGCTATCGCGTGTAAATGATTTTTGCTTTGCCTTTGGAAAGATGTTTTGTTTCAAATCGAAAGTAAACGGAAAGAAGCAAATAAGTTTTATCACCCGCCAGACTATTATTAAAAGCAAGATTCGCATCAATTTTGTTATCGCAAATATTATATGTGGATTAAAATATAACACAGTAACCTTTGGATGTGTGATAAGGTGTAGACTACTACGGCCTTTATTTAACGTTTGTGTCAGACTTCATAAATAAATTCAAGTATATCTTTGTTTATTATTTTATTTTTCTTTTAATTATTAAACAGGAATTGCAAAATTATGTTAAATATTTCACTAGTTTAACGGAGTAGGTTGTACTTTCGTCTAAATTAAAAAAAATAAAAGAACTGTGAAGGTAACAGACTCTGTCAAGATTCTTTTTTAATTCTTTCATCATTTTAGTGGTCGTTTGTTTAAACTAAAAATGACATCTTGTTTATTATTTTATTTTTCATTTAATTAATAAACAGGAATTGCAAAATTATGCTAAATGTTTTACTAGTTTAACGGAGTAGGTTGTACTTTCGTCTAAATTAAAAAAAATAAAAGAACTGTCAATGTAACAGACCCTGTCAAGATTCTTTTTTAATTCCTGTCATTTTAGTGGTCGTTTGTTTAAAGTAAAAATGACATATATAATGCATATCTAGTTTAGATTCTAAACCATTAATTAATTGTTTTTACTCTCAAGTAGTTTCGTATACTTTTAACTTCCATTTTCAAGAAAATAGCTGTTTCTTCCTAAACGTAGCGACTCTTGAAAATTAAAGCAAGGACCTTCCAAACTAATTGATAATAGAAAGTATTAAGCAAATAACTAATTAGTGCTCAGACGTATACTTATTCCTTACTATTTCTTAATAACTTTTTGACGTATGTCAACGTTTGCGACGGGTTTTACCCAAAACGACACGTACGCACCAAACTTTATTTTGCTTTTTCTCCAAGTTTCTTTTTACCACAATAAGTAAAAGAAATCATAAAACTTTATTCTCATGAACTTACTTATCCAATCATGGAAAGATTTATTTAATTTTTAGGTCTTTAACAATAATTATCATATCACTTATTGCAAAATATTATAATAGGTTAAGATATCTATTAAAAATATGGGAAAATTTAATTAAGTCAAAGTTTTTAACAAAAACCTTACGAATTTTAAAATTTGTAATAATTGAAGCAAAGGATCGAAGCGCCAAATTTTACTAAATTAGAAATATTTTATATAATTATACATAGATGACTCTCTCTCGCGCGCGCCTTCAACAAGGATCCTTTTCCTCAATCTTCTAGGAATTACGTTTTTGGCACTTAGATCCTTTGGGAATACCATGCTTCGATTATTATTGATCGAACAGTTGAGAAAATCGACGTTTCGCTGTATGTTTGACCGCTTCTTCGGGGTAAATTTATTTATCTTGAAGAAGCTACAGGGTTTTTGAACAGTCCAATCAATTAAAACTAAACGCTAGGGTTGAAGAGATTCTAAAATTTCGAATTCATTTGGAATTCGTATTAAACACAAAGCCATTTATTTAAATATATTTATTCTTATTGATTAAAAAATACTTCGTACCTATATATTAACTGGGACATTGAACAATTACAACAGAACATTTCTTACGCCTGTTTACTTTTAAATGTCATTGCATTTATTTTTATGTTAGCTGTAGGTACTGCATTTTATTAAATGGAAAAAGTTTCCAAATTTCGAATTCATTTAGAATTCATTTAGAATTATAATGGATTCCATTTTCTTAAAGAATATGTACGTGTATTCTTATAAATAAAAAATAAAACTTTTGTGTTTATTGACAAGGCAATTCTTTTGCTCGTTTATTGTTAATTGTCGTTACATTTACTTTATTTGCTGCATTTCATTAAAAGGAAAAAAACTGTTTTTTCTTAAGGTTTTCAATTGTCGAATTCATTTAGAACTCGTATTAAAAATAAAGGTACGAACCCCAATTTTTAAAGAATGTATTCTTATTGATTAAAAAATGTGTTAGATTTAATAACAAGTGCGGCAATTACAATGCGCAATTCATTTGCACGTTTATTGTTAATTGTCGTTATTTTTATTTTTGTGTTAATTTTACTGTATTTTATTAGATGAAGAAAGTTGTTCTGTACGGTTTCCAATTTTCGAATTCGTTCAGAAGTCGTATTAAAAATAAAGTAACGAACCTCTATGTATTCTTCTTGATTAAAAAACGTTACATTTATCAATAAAGACACAAAAAAATTACAATGCGCAATTCTTTATTAACTGTCGTTGTATTTATCTTTGTATCAACTTTATCAATTTTCGAATTCATTTAGAACTCGAAAAAGTTGTTTCATAAGGTTTCCAAATTTCGAATTCATTTAGAATCCGTATTCTAAAGAATTCTTATAGATTAACAAATATTTCTTTTATTTATTGACAAGGACATAGGACAACGACAATTACAACGGGCAACTCTTTTGCTCATTTACTGTTAACTGCCGTTGCATTTATTTTTGTGTTAACTTCACTGTATTTCATTGTTTTGTAGGGTTTCCAATTTTCGAATTCGTTTAGAACTCGCATTAAAAACAAAGTAACGAATCTCTATTTTTAAAGAATGTATTGTAATTGATTAAAGAACAATGAAGCCTTAGAACATTTACAAGGCGCAATTCTTTTGCTCATTTATTGCTAACTGTCGTTACATTTCTTTCTTGTGTTAATTTTACTGTTTCATTGGATGAAAAAAGTTGTTTTTGTAAGGTTTCCAATTTTCGAATTCGTTTAGAACACGTATTAAAAGTAAAGTAACGAATCTCAATTTTTAAAGAATATATTCTTCTAGATTAAGAAACATGTTACATTTATCAATAAAGACATAAAAAAATTACAATGCGCAATTCTTTATTAACTGTCGTTGTATTTATCTTTGTGTCAACTTTATCAATTTTCGAATTCATTTAGAACTCGAAAAAGTTGTTTCATAAGGTTTCCAAATTTCGAATTCATTTAGAATCCGTTTTCTAAAGAATTCTTATAGATTAAGAAATATTTTTTTTATTTATTGACAAGGACAACGATAATTACAACGGGCAACTCTTTTGCTCATTTACTGTTAATTGCCGTTGCATTTATTTTTGTGTTAACTTCACTGTATTTCACTGTTTTGTAAGGTTTCCAATTTTCGAATTCGTTTAGAACTCGCATTAAAAACAAAGTAACGAATCTCTATTTTTAAAGAATGTATTGTAATTGATTAAAGAACAATGAAGCCTTAGAACATTTACAAGGCGCAATTCTTTTGCTCATTTATTGCTAACTGTCGTTACATTTCTTTTTTGTGTTAATTTTACTGTGTTTCATTGGATGAAAAAAGTTGTCTTTGTAAGGTTTCCAATTTTCGAATTCGTTTAGAACACGTATTAAAAATAAAGTAACGAATTTCAATTTTTAAAGAATATATTCTTCTAGATTAAGAAACATGTTACATTTATCAATAAAGACATAGAACAATTACAATGCGCAATTCTTTCGCTCATTTATTGTTTTTAATGTTACCCGTATTTTATTGGACGAGAAAAGATGCTTTTTTAAGATTTACAATTGTGGAATTCATTTAGAATTCGTGTTAAAAATAAAGTAATGAAATCCAACTTTCAAAGAAAGTATTCTTTTAGATTAAAATTAAAATTCTTTTGCTTGGTTTCTTAACTGTCGTTATATTTATTTTTGTCTTTAATAGTACTGTGATTTAGTGGATGGAAAATGTTTTTCTGGAATAGGTGGATTGGTACTTTTTTTTGTAAGGAGGGACTGTAACAGATGGATTACGCTTATGTTACGCTTTTCAAAGTAAATATTTTTAAAGAAATATTTTTGGTCTTCCGTCCTTAAGGATGACTTGCAACAACCACGACATCTGTGGGGGTATAACATTTTCAATTTGTGAGGGATTATTAAAAAAAAATGTTTGAAGTTACATAACTTGTTTAAATAAAGTGCAATCGCGCAGTCAATGATATTGGAGAATTCATCTGATGAGAGAGGAGAATAGAACGAAATAAAAAAGGTAATTTCTCATTAATTAAAGTGCATTATTTCTTTTGATGATCAAAATAAAAGGCACCTGTTTTAATATTCGAATAAAATGACGGCACGGCGTGAGTTAGCGATGAAAAAAATTGTAAAAGGCGCGCGAACTCTGCGGGTCGACAAGATGGCGTCCTCGAAACAACGCGGGAGACTAAAGGTGTGGTTCATGGCTACCCTACTGTTAAGTTAACCAAACCCATTGTCTTTTACGCTCCTCCCAGTTTAATCATATATCCGTGACCACATTTTTTACCACTTCGTTAATTTCAAAACGAACCGGGACCTTTATGCATATTTCGAAATTATTTTCGAAGCATCTCCTCCTACGTTCACTTACAAGACGTCACCACTGCATCTCCTACATCAATTACAGAATACCAAAAGGACTAATTCTTGATACGCAATTAAAAATTAAAATTTCGTCGCTCGGCTTTTTTTTTTTAATTAAAATACTTTCGCAACGCCACATTTAGTCAACTTAAATCATGCTCGACACAATAAACGAAAAAATCGGGATGATTGACATTATTAACACGATTACATGCTATGGATATTGTATTAATATTCTGCGTTGTAACAATGATTTTCGATTTTCGTTAGCCGTGTTTAAAAACCAACTCTTCTTTTATATACACGTACAATATTAGGACCGATCAAAAGCTAAATACAAAGCAAACAAAAAAACGCACTTGACAAGAAATTATTCACAATTACCAATCATAATAACAGAAAAAAAAATGATACCTACAAATATGAACGTTTTGAACATCTCCACAAATAGGAAATTATTTAGGAAGACATCCCGTAAGGCAATTACCTACTACTCCAATAGGGTACTTATTATCAGATTACTTCATCATTACATTCTCTTTTTGCACCGCTCTTAATTTTGCTAAAATTTAAAATCTTTAATAAAGAAATTCGCAAATTCACGCTGCGTTCATAACTGAAATTGCTAATTACAACTATAACATACTCTGAAACTTCATTATCCGTTGCAAAGGAATATCTCCGGATTCTAAAATTATTCAAAAAATTTTACCCAAAAACAAAAACCCACAATTATTTCATTAATTAACTTCCAGCATATTAGAAATTAGGTTTTTTGCTTATTATCCCGAGTATACCAAGTAAAAATTTACTTAAGGAAATTGCAAGGAACGACTGCGAACGGGGAAAAAATGTCCTGATTTTATTTCGTTCAAAGCTGAAACCAACTTCTTGCGTAGTACGTGATTAAACTAGTAAATTGCGCTGAAAAAGACTAGGCACTTAATTATACGCAATGCGCAACGTTATTTATTTTGCGGTGGTTAAAACAAATAGAACGTGGAATTTACATCAAAAATTCTGAAACAATTAGAGACTACTTCATTTAAAGAAAAAAAGCTCGCTTCTAAAGAACACAAAACTTAAAAAAAATTGTTGATAATAAAAAAAAATTATACTTATGGTGATTTCAAGCGTCAAGTTTTGAACGTTTCATTTGTTTCAACAATCTCTAAACCAGTAACAAAGTTGTTTGTTACTAAAGTAAATAAAAATAGTAAAAATGCAGGATGCACTGTGAACTGTGTCTAGTCAAGGATAATATTCGATTCGTGCCAGAATTCATTCTATTGTTTAAACTCACGTGTGCGTTAAACCACCTGTATGTAAATTATTTTAATTTTGCTAAAAATACAAATCCAAACAGGAACCTATGTACCATATGTATATGTCCAAATAAATTTTTGATAAAGGTAGGCCACGAAAGACAAATTACATTAAAATATTGTCTAGTTTTTGAGTAGTTAAGTTCATTTTGCCACATTTTACAGCTTCAAAAACCGCTTGATGTTGTATATACTTACAGTTCCATGACCTACCCTTATCAAAAATTTATTCGGACTTATGGTATATGCACAAGTATATATAAACTACAAATCAAGAGCAAAACATGATTCTTTAACCTATCAAGCAAACATTTGGGAAAACTATGAAGTGTTCGCTGACTAGCAGGGCAATTAGGCCTTTCTATGTTTTGGGGGTGAGATGAGGGCCTCAACTAAAAATTTGCACCATGCCCTCCAAACATCTTTAATATCACTCAGTTCTCAAGGTTTGCTGTTTCTTGAAGAACTGATTTAGTGAAACGTTGGAAGTTAGCGACTTTAAAGTTGTAGATATCAGAATGTAATCAGAAGATTAAAAATGCTTCTAAACGCAACAGCAAACTATGAAGTGTTTGATGACCAGCAGGGCAATTAGGCCTTTCTATGTTTTGGGGGTGAGATGAGGGCCCCAACTAAAAATTTGCACCAAGCCCTCCAAACATCTTTAATATCACTCAGTTCTCAAGGTTTGCTGTTTCTTGAAGAACTGATTTAGTGAAACGTTGGAAGTTAGCGACTTTAAAGCTGTAGATATCAGAACGTAATCAGAAGATTAAAAATGCTTCTAAACGCAACAGCGAACTATGAAGTGTTTGATGACCATCAGGGCAATTAGGCCGCTTTATGTTTTGGGGGTAAGATGAGGGCTCCAGCTAAAGATTTGCACTACTCCCTCCAAAAATCTTTAATATCACTCACTTCTCAAGGTTTTTTTTAAAGAAGTAGCATCAACTGATTAAGGCCCAGTTTTACAATCGTGGAATAAGGAAGGAATGTTCGCTGAATATCCTTCAACGTTCCTCCATATCTACATCATATCTAAGAATAACGCTTATCCGACGATTGTAAACTCGAGCCTTAGTGAATGTGTCATGGAGTTAGAATTAGAATTGTAGTCCAAAGAGGTACTACTTAACTGTACAAAATCGACAAAAATTATCTGTCACCGAATCACATGCGTTTACATTCTGTGCTACTTTCTCTCGCTGTCAAAATGACAGGTATTTATATGACTGAAGCCAAAAGTGAAGTTACTTGTTGGTACTGACAGTTGTGTAGTGGATGTCCGAAATTTTGTGTCAGCAACTGTACAAAGAACTTTTATAGCATTAACTTTTATCAGAACAGATTTCCTTCTCAATTCTTTAGTTCTAATTCTATTAGTTCTAATATCTGTCAGATTGTGTTATCACGTATCAACATGAACAAACTCGAATATCGAGCAGTTATAAAATTCCTAACAAAACAAGGAAAAGCTCCAAAAGTTATTCGTGAAGAAATGTTGGCTGTATATGGGGATGATTGTCCTTCCAAGTCGAATGGTCAAAATTGTTTAAACATGGTCGAGAATCACTGGATGATGATTCCCGACCAGGTCGGCCTGTTGACGTGATCACTTCCGATGTTATTGAAAAAAACCGAGCGTTTGGTACTGGAAGATGCAAGATTAAAGAAGCGACAATTAGCAGCTTTAATAGGAGTTTCAGAAACCACGGTTTTCAAAATTTTACACGAATACCTTGGAATGACAAAGGTTAGTGCGAGATGGGTTCCACGAATGCTTTCGCCGTTCCAAATGGAGACATGTGAACAATTTTTGGCGCTTTGTGGAGACGAACCAGATTTAATTATCAATCGACTTGTCACCGGAGATGAAACCTGGGTCCATCATTTTGATCCTGAATCGAAACAAGAATCGATGCAATGGCATATTAAAGGCTCCAGCCCTCCCAAGAAGTTTAAAGTCACCCCTTCTGCAGGAAAAATAATGGCAACTGTTTTTTGGGATTGCCAAGGAATTTTAATGATTGACTATCTGAATAAGGGAAGTACGGTAACAGGAGAATATTATGCAAGCTTAATGCATCGCCTCAGAGATTCTATTAAAGTGAAAAGGCGCGGAAAACTGACGCAAGGTGTCCTCTTGCTCCACGACAATGAACCACCCCACAAGTCAAGACTTTCCAAAGCTGCTGTTGCTGAATGTGGATTCGTAAAAATTGACCATCCGCCTTACAGTCCAGATCTAGCCCCCTGTGACTATTTTTTCTTTCCAAATCTCAAAAAAACATTAAGGGGAACAAAATTTAGGGACGATGACAAACTGTTGAAAGCCATTTTGCGAACAAACCAAATGAATATTTTTACAATGGATTAAAGATGTTATTGAAACGATGTAATACTTGTATTCAAAAGCAAGGGGCCTATATTGATAAATAAATTTTTGTTGCCGTTCTAATCTTTTCTTTTCATGCCTAGTCCGGGAATATAAAAACGACCCCTCGTAAAACGTACATTTGTTCTAAAAATTATTAACAAACAGAAATGTTTGCAAAGCATACACAAAACATGTCAAAAATACAGTGGAGGATACAAGTATTTAAAAAAAATAAAAACCAAGTTTAAATTTTTCTTTTGACGCTTTCTTGTTTTTATAAATCGATCAGATCTTCATTTATTTCTTAAAAAAACAATAATTAAGTTATGCCCAAAATTTTTGACAATTGTAATTTGACGAATTAGGAATTCTAAACTCAATCTAAAATAGAAAATTTATTTTTCTGCCCTTGATTATTTTTTTGTTCTTTTACATACCGTTGAAAAGCTCACTTTATTTCTGTTAATACAAGACTTTTAAGGTCTGTTTTATTTAATTTAAAATTAAATTTCTATGTAAATTAGATCTTGAACAACTTACGTAATTTTTCGTGATTTTAACACAAGAAACAAAATAAACGTCCTCGCGCATCTCATCTCACAAACTGTATTTAAATGTTTATTCATTTTTCTGCAACTACCCCGACGAAAAACGCCACGAAGACTGTTTCCTAAAATATTTGGTAGCGAAGAAACTTTTAAACCGCAAAGTTGTAGAACTAAGATTTCTAATCCCCTTAAGTACAATAAATATGTCATTAGGTCTATTGGAGATGACAAGTACAGATTATGGTTGGAAAGCCGTAAACCAAAGCAGAGAAAAGGGTTTGAAGTGTGCGTTAAAAGGGAATTTAGGCGCAAAATTCTCTCGATCTATAATTGCATTCTGCAATTTTAAATGTAACGAGCTGCTCGGTTTCGATTTTTAATCTTTTCTTTCGCCGTTGCAGATTAAACGTCAAGATATGCACTCGAAGCTGCATTTATAATTATTAAACTCCGCCTAAGATCTATAATATATAATCATTATTTTTAACTGCATTATCTATTGATTGCCGCCGCTACTTTTTAGTTTTAATTACAAACATTACTTGATTGGAAAAAAAATACGCTGGTCTTCAAACATGATACGCCCAATAATGTTTCTTCACTGCCATACTTATATATGAAATCGTACGGTTCAAATATGGCCGGCGTGTATAAACCGAAAGTAAATAAACGAAATTAAAATAAAATGTAAACAACAATCAAAACATTCCTCTTCGGAGCTGTTGACAATGCGTGCCGTTATGCGTACTAACTACAAGTAAATGGTTTTTAACCAATGAAGACGGTCGATGTAGCAATTCACAGAGAACTGGATTCCTATTAAGAGCTATCATTTATCATCTGTCACCCTGCACGACTAATGCATACATACATACATAGGGTATTACAGATAACAACCAAGGGCCGTATTAAGTTCCATTTCGTCTGGCTTCAACAATTTTATAAAATTTAAAAGGGGAAAGTCAATTTGATTAAATAAAACTAAACGCAAGTCTCTACGAAGACAAAGCGAATTATCTCCTATCAAAATAAATGGGAGCGACGAACGATAACGAAAACGGAAATGCCAAAACTAGCGAACAAAAACAAACGCTATATAATTCTGATACTACGGATTTTGCGGGTGCTACAATGACTTACTGATAAGCTGCCACTTATCAAGTAAACAACTACACCCTTTTCTTTTCCTCGCAAAATGAAAGGACGAAGGAGCCACGAACGATAACGAAAACAGAAACAAGAAATCTTAGTTTAAAAAAAAAATCTAATTTCTGGGTTTAATACCTTTTATGGACGCGGAGTAAATATGACTAATAGGTACAACTGATAAGGCGGTGCTTATCATCGGAAGGTTTTTTATCTTATCAAATTCTCTCTTTAATTTTAAACCTCCAATCGAGAAAAAAATGATTTACGAAGATACTATGTAGACAAGGTACTTCACGCTGGCTTACAGACACGCGCAAATTTGGAAGCTGATAAGTCCTCATAAATCACAATTAAAAAACTTTCTTTTATGTAATCTTTTAGGTTTTTAATTAAAATCTGCAATAAAAGATTTAACTTTGTCTGGCAAACGGAAAATTAGTCTAATTTTGATTACTTTATCTAATTAAGATGAAAATCAAGTGATTTAAAAAAGTACAATCTCATTAAATTTTCCATAGAAATGAACATTACTCTGATGTATAAAAAAAGAATTAAGTGAGATCTACATACTTAGTAAGAATCCAGATATCTTCACCCATAATCTCTTCAATGTAAAACGACATAGAGAAGCATGGAAGTTGATAAAATATAAGAAAGGAACATTCCAGGTAGGCTTGAAAATTAAATAACTTGGATGGTACTCGCTTGAAAAGGAAAAAGAAATTTTGAAAGTCTCCAACGGGATTTATCGGCTTCATCTAATTAAAATCAAGTTATTTTTTTAAAGTACAATCTCATTAAATTTTCTATAAAAATGAACATTATTCTTACGTATAAAAGAAATTGGGTGAGATCAACTTAGTGAGAACCCAGAAATCTTCACCAAAAGAAGATTTTTCTAATCTCTTCAATGTAAAGCCACATAGAAAAGCATGGAAGTTGATATAAGAAAGGAACATTCCAGGTAGGCTTGAAAATTAAATAACTCGGATGGTACTGGTTTGAAAAGGAAAAAGAAATTTTAAAAGTCTCCAACGGGATTTATCGGCTTCATCTAATTAGAATTAAAATCAAGTTATTTTTTTAAAGTACAATCTCATTAAATTTGCTATAAAAATGAACATTATTCTTATGTATAAAAGAAATTGGGTCAGATCAACTTAGTGAGAATCCAGAAATCTCCACCAAAAGAAGACTTTTCTAATCTCTTCAATGTAAAGCGACATAGAAAAGCATGGAAGTTGATATAAGAAAGACATTCCAGGAAGGCTTGAAAATTAAATAGAAAAAAGATTTTGAGAGTCTCCAATGAGATCTATGGAAAAACAGAAATGATTTCAGGGAAATTATTTTTTTTTTGAACGACTACCTGAGTTTACTGAAGATTTAGACAAGCTACTTATTTTAAACAGAACATTTTTCGATAACAAAAAAAAAAAAGTCAAATGATTTCAGAAGGTTATTCCATTATTAACTTCGTTCTTACACAGTTCCAGACTAGTTTCAAACTATCAAATACAGCTTTATTCCTACACAGTTTCGAACTAGTTTGAAACTGTCAAATATATTCATATAGCTTTGCTCCTACACAGTTCCGGACTAGTTTGAAATTGTCAAATATATTCACCCGTCGAATTAATCACCGCTTTCAACACCTGCGTTAAATGTGAAACTTTGATCGGCGCATGCTTTTTACAGTTTCGGACTAGTCAGAGGTTATTGTAGGAACAGGCATACTATTATTGAAACTGAATTAATATGATTTTAATTTAAATCTTGAAGAAATGAGGAAACAAAAGCAACTATTTATAAAAGCAAGCTTGTTCGGAATGACGCATTTTGTTCAATGTTTGAAGTGTACATTAAATTTTAGATTTTAACATTACTGTTTAAAATACTTAGGCCCGATTTTATAATCGTTGGATAAGCATTATTCTTAGGAGGAACGTTAAAGGATATTGGGCGAAGTTATTCCGTCTTTATTCCACGATTGTAAAACTGGGTCTTAGTGTCCCCATAAAACAAATCTATTGTGAGTTGTGATTTTGCTCTCAACTGTCTTATTGTTTTGATATAAAGCTAGGTAATTCCCCGAAAAGTGTACGAACTACAGAGGCAAATCTGCTCAAGAATGTCCGAATCTTAAAAGTGTTGTATGTACGTACACACTGTCAAAGTTATTTTATCCCTTGATCAAGCCATAAGCCTACAAGTCCTGAATTATATGAACGTTTATGAGGTTATGTCACGTTAGATTATAAACAAAACATAACAACTATTTGACAACTATCGTCTATCATTCATTCAAACCTCAATAGGTTCAGGAAGTCGCTCTATTTCCTCTCATTAAAAAGTCAAAACCAATTTAATGCATTTTTCTATTGAACGCTCGTTACCATGTGTTCAAATAAATTTATAAACGTAGTAGACGCGTGATTGTTGGCAATAATGAATAGCATCGAATTTGAATTACTGTCAAATAAGCTATTTTGAAATTGTTGAGAAATAAGGAAAACCTTGTTACGCATTAGTGTTAAACAAATTTCCTATCATTCTCTTCTAACTGTTTTACGATACTATAAAACCAAGGCATTAGCAAATCACAAGTCTGCCCACGAACATGGTACTTTGTCTAATTATGATTTGCCTCTCTGAGTTACTCTTGGCCTACTCCATAAGAACCACCCTTTAACATTTAGTGGATGCTAGACCATGACCAATTCTTGAAGCATTCACTGAGATTTGTGTGATTTAAAATGAATCCTAAATGAAACTATTTCTTTTTTTTAATCTGTCGCCATTTTGAAGATTTGTTAGCGCTGTAGTACTTCACGTGTGTATTTAATTATAATGGAATATGGAACATAATTTATCTGATTATAGCAATGAGTAATTTTTATCAGAGTGAACGTTAATGGGTAAAAGTTGCAATTAAATGACATTTTTAGTGAAGTATGCAAGCGATAGATAATTGGTACTGGTAAAGCAAACGATAAATATCCGATAACAAGTTTTTATGGCGAGTCCGTTCCTGCATAAACGCGCCCCGCTAGGATACCGCTAATGATATAAGATAGAGGCAAGTAAGCGGTCGTCCTGTTCGAGAAAGCCGCGATCGGGCGTACCCAAGGGGATCTGACCTCCCGCCGTAGGCTTTGTTAATCGATTCTTATTTAGCGATATGAAACCGATCGTGTGTTCACGGTATATGAATAATGAGATTGTTATAAACTATTAGGAACGGCCATTGTTGTTGCGATAAAGGTTAAGGCTTGCTTAGTTTTTTCTGCAGTTAACATCAGCATCGTCTATCAAATTAAATCGATCATATCTTTTGTATACAATCACGACCAATATCGAAGCTATCAGTTGTTCTATTTATTTATTAATCACTGACGAAAAAACAACAAGACCCGAGCACTTCTTTTTTTAATCGAACAAAAATATAACTCCAGAGCTTTCCTCCTTTGGGTATTAACTAGTTTTCCGTTGTCATAAAATTCATGACATGAAAAAATAAATTAGTTCCACAAGGCTGTTGAAGTTATGTTGAATGCAGAAATAATAATAATAAAGAATTTATTCAGTAAGCGCGAAGTGTATCATGTGTAAATCTTGAAATATCATTTAGTAATTAACATAATTAATATCAGTTTAAATCACATATGTTCAAGTTGTGTGAACTGTATGAATAAGTTTGTACCAGAAGCAGTATTAATTGTTGATGAGGGAAGATGTTCTGAGATATGCATATGTAACATTGGGGAGTTGAGTGAACAGTGATGACATATCGATATGGTTGGCTCAAAACGCTGGTCATGCAACCGTGAAATTCTTCTTTTTCTTCTTCCTTTTCTTCTATTAATGGAATTACACTTTTAATATATTCATTGCGTCCCATCTATACTGACATTCGTTCATCTCACATAGAGCATAAATTTTACGGATTATTATTATGGTAATTTATCCCTACTACACATGTACACATCTGATATTATTTAATCATTTGTTGTAATCTACGCAAAAATCTGCCCTTGTCGATTTACAACAATTCTGCGAATTCCCGGTAACTTCGTTCTATCGTTTTACCGCGTACATGAATTCCAAACATAGCGACGGTAATAAGGCAATTTACATTCGAGTTTTTCCAGAAAATATTAACGTACATAAAACGGAATTGTTGCTTTATCGACTGCCGTTACGTTACTTTTTTTAATCTAATTTATAGTCTTGCTTTCATGTATGTATTTATGCATCACTTCTAAATAAAAACATTGACATTAAAATTAAACTTTCTTGAATAGTTCTAAAAAATCTTCTGTATTATTACTACTTAAAAGGAAAGTAAAAATTATTAAAAATCTACATACTTAAATCGAAAAATGAGAATAAAATAGTATGATTGAAAATTGAAAATTAAAAAAATAGTAAATTGGGGTAATGAGTTCAAAATTTCGAAGCAAATACGTGTCATCAGTTTCTAATTTATTACAGTTACTAAACAAACATTAACGGTGGATGTTGATTTATGCAATTAGGAACCTGTCACGACTGTACTAACATACTACTCCACATAGCTATAGTTTTAAAAAATTGTGTTTCATACAAGAAAGAGATTGGCCAAATTATCAATTTCATTTTTGGCCATTAAAGGCTTTATGGCACGAACATATTTATTACAACAAATCTGTTAACGAAACAATGAATCAATTAAAAAAATAAATACACTACTAGAACAATATTTCTAATAATAATCTGACTAACTGCGTTTTACAAAGTTTTAGGTAACATTTTGTTAGATATTATCGGTTGATGTACTTAATATATTAAAAAAAAATTGCTTTTGATGAATACAGCTGCGGTATCAGATTAATAATTGATAACAGAAAAAAAAACTTAGTGGTAGACCAAAAACAATTTTAATCCTTAATGTAGGAGTTACGCCGATTGTGCGTGCTCTAGACATATTTTGCAAGGAGAATAAATCACGTTAAATTTCCAAAAAGGCCGTTTGACACGATAACATATTTGTTATAAGATTTATTACGAAATTTGATAGTTTCAGACGTTATTAGAGTTAGGCTCGGTTAAGTGAACTTACACAAAACGTCAAATAAACCACGTGACTAAATCAACGATTAATGGCCGATTTCTTCACCGTGTTTAACCGAAGGTTAATTTATCTGTCAGTTAGAATGTGACACATAGTTTGTGTACAGTCAACTCCACGTCACATTCCATCTGACAGATAAATTAACCTTAGGATAAATACAGTAATTAAAGCTGATTCTTGTCCGATGAAAATTGTATCACAAACTCTTTTAAACGGACACTAAATGGCGCACAAACACTTAACGTTTCGCAGTCGTTCGACAGCTTCGTCACATGTTTATATTTTTCACTTCTGACGAAGCTGTCGAACGACTGCGAAACGTTAAGTGTTCGTGCGCCATTTAGTGTCCGTTAAAAGAGTTTGTGATAAATACAGTGAAAAAATCTGCATGTGGTTTAGTGAAACCGTTGACTTGACGATTTTGTCTTAACGCAACTATAAATTCACAGTGTATGAAATTTGTATGTATACAGGGTGGGTCAACAGTGCGTGGGCGGAAGATTGTGGCTTTATTGTTGAATATTTTTAAAATCTGTGTACGCATTAACATACATATGGTTAGATGCACAATCTAAAATTATTTAGACAAATACAGGATGTCCCGTAAGAGTGTGGCAACCCTAACTTGTGTTTTTTTAAATGGAACACCCTATATATTATTGCTCGATTCGATAGCTCGTCATTAGTGGATGAAAATAATATAGGGATTTTTTGATCTAAAGTTTATGGTTCTCGAGATATTGATGATTTATCGTTAAAAAATGGCAACATTTGTGCCTCTGTAAATTATTTATTTTTAAACATTTGACTTTGAAATTTGGTAAATACATTATCTAACTATTGGGAAATAGAAAGGCATGCACAATCGGAAATTTCTTTTAAAACTTTATACAGGATGATGCATTACGCAAAAGACCATTTTTCTAAAAAAAATTAAATAGAACGCCCTGTATGTAATCACACTATTTTAAACACCTTTTGTTGAAGTTTCTCACGGCATAAGTTTTTTTATGATTGGCTATTAAACTTTAGATGTAGGAATTTTTTAAAATTATAAATTTAAAAAACGAAGCTATGATTGTAATTTAATAACGAAAACCTAAAGTTTCTTTGATTCATATTCGTATATGACGGCAACAATAACAACAAACTAAAACTTAACTAACAAAAAAAACTTAATTAAAACACTTTCTTGAAAATTATTACAGGATTTGTAAATATTTTCTATTTAACTTAACATTTAGAAATATCAATTCTTGTAAAAATAGTAGTTCAGCATAAATATTACCCTATTATAAACTTAAATTTCAAAATGAATTTTAATAAAGAAGAGTTGATTGATATGATTTACATTCTGGGCGAATGTCGAAGAAATGCCTTACTAGCAAGTCGAGTGTATAAAGAACGGTATCCAGAGAGACGTCATCCGCGTGAAGAATCTTTTATGAATCTTGCTGAAAGATTTGAACGAACGGGCAGTGTTAATTACGAAAAACATGAAAGAGAAAAGACTCATTTGACAGAAGATAATGAACTTCATGTGATATATTCCCTAGTAGAAAATCCTCAATGTAGTACACGGCAGTTGAGTAATGACTTAGATTTAAGTAAGACAACAATAAGAAGAATAATAAAAAAACATAAGTTTCATCCGTACCATATTCAATTACATCAAGAATTAGTTCAAGAAGATTTTCAAAGACGCAGGACATTTTGCCAATGGTTTAATGAGAAAATTAATGCAGAGAATAATTTTGCAAGTAAAATTTTATTTACTGACGAAGCGATTTTCCATAATAACGGAACTGTAAACAAACATAATTTACACTATTATTCAAACGAAAATCCGCATTTTTTACGAATTGTACATAACCAACATAGATGGTCCGTTAATGTTTGGACAGGAATAATAGATTCACATATTGTTGGTCCCTATTTTTTTCGATGGCACTCTCACTGGTCCGTTATATCTACACTTTCTTGAAAATGAATTCATGCAATTATTGGTGAACATCCCTTATAACGGAATTGAAACAATGTGGCTTCAACAAGATGGAGCGCCACCACATTACAATCGTAACGTTAGAGAGCGGCTGAACCAACAATTTCCAAATAAATGGATAGGGCGCGGTGGACCTGTGAATTGGCCAGCTAGGTCTCCCGATATTACTCCCATTGACTTCTTTTTGTGGGGCCACATTAAAGAAAAAGTTTATAGAGAGTGTCCTATTAATGTAGAGGATATGATGATTAGAATAAGAAATGCATTTGCATCGATAACTCCTGTAATGTTATCAAATGTAAGGAACTCTTTGCGTCGCCGAGTTCAAAAATGCATAGAGCAAGATGGGCATCATTTTGAACATCTTTTAAATTAGTTTTTTTTTTTTTCATTTACACAATTAGAAAAATGTCAATGTTTTGCTGTACACTGACAGTACTTTCTAAATAAGTGCAGCAAGTTTGATATTTACAAATCCTGTAATAATTTTCAAGAAAGTGTTTTAATTAAGTTTTTTTTGTTAGTTAAGTTTTAGTTTGTTGTTATTGTTGCTGTAATATACGAATATGAATCAAAGAAGCTTTAGGTTTTCGTTATTAAATTACAATCATAGCTTCGTTTTTTAAATTTATAATTTTAAAAAATTCCTACATCTAAAGTTTAATAGCCAATCATAAAAAAACTTATGCCGTGAGAAACTTCAACAAAAGGTGTTTAAAATAGTGTGATTACATACAGGGCGTTCCATTTAATTTTTTTTAGAAAAATGGTCTTTTGCGTAATGCATCATCCTGTATAAAGTTTTAAAAGAAATTTCCGATTGTGCATGCCTTTCTATTTCCCAATAGTTAGATAATGTATTTACCAAATTTCAAAGTCAAATGTTTAAAAATAAATAATTTACAGAGTCACAAATGTTGCCATTTTTTAACGATAAATCATCAATATCTCGAGAACCATAAACTTTAGATCAAAAAAACCCTATATTATTTTCATCCACTAATGACGAGCTATCGAATCGTGCAATAATATGTAGGGTGTTCCATTTAAAAAAACACAAGTTAGGGTTGCCACACTCTTACGGGACACCCTGTATTTGTCTAAATAATTTTAGATTGTGCATCTAACCCATATGTATGTTAGTGCGTACACAGATTTTAAAAATATTCAACAATAAAGCCACAATCTTCCGCCCACGCACTGTTGGCCCACCCTGTATATTGGTGACATCAGTTCCGATAAAATTGTGCGTAACATACTTATGATGAAAACAGAACATGTTCTATTTTGCATCGCAGATTTGATAATAACACCTATCAGTTTCCTGTACTAGACAGTCACCAATTTCTGCGATTACTGTCGTTAAATACCCTTGTTAAAGTTACCTGATTATATCTTCCTTATCTATTAATAGATTTTTTTGTAAGAAAAATGACGTGTCATACAACCTTCAATACCCTAGTAGCTCCGCCAGGCCAAATTATTTAGAAGTGAAGCATTAAATTTTAAAGCCCAATTCACAAAAGCAAAAAAAAACGCAGCAAATACACAGATTATTTTTAATAGTAGAGTTCCACTCTAAAACGTTCAGCAGTTCAAAACAGTCGAATGTTTTTTGTTGGCTGATCACCATTGCTAAAAGTGGTCCGATCTTCTCTAACAAAGGGTGTCTCAGCAAGAACTTGAATTTCGAATCGCGCGCCAATTCCGTCTGTCAATTGTTGAGTCGGCCATATTTGGTATTTGTTTAATTAAAACATTGACATTTACAAAAATGGTGCGTTATAACTTGGAAGAACGTTTTACTTTCTTGAAAATAATGAAGGAGCCACCGTGATTGTCGACGGCAATCGTTATCGGGCCATGTTCACAGACTTTTTCATGCAAGAATTGGACGGAATGGACTTAAATGAGATGTGGTTTCAACAGGATGGCGCCACCTGTCACACCGCACACGAAACAGTTTCCAGGTCGTGTCATCTCTCGTTTTGGAAACCAAAACTGGTCGTCAAGAAGTTGCGATTTAACTTGTTTGGATTATTTTCTCTGGGTTTTTTTGAAAAGTAAGGTCTATGCGAACCACCCTGAGACAACTGAGGAACTCAAAGAGGAAATTGCACGCCAAATTCGTGAAATCCAGCAGCCCTTACTGCAAAATGTACTGCGAAATTTCGTCAAAAGAGTAGATTCCTGCCAACAGAACAACGGTTGCCATTTAACTGATATTTTGTTCCATGTATAAATGTCATTACTACCTTTGTACATATCAAGAACAAAGTGTAAATAAAACATTAAATTAATATATTTTATTAAGTTTTTAAAATTCTTGCTGAGACACCCTTTACATATTATTTTTTATTATATTGCTATGCAAATAAATAAATAAATAAATAAAAACCTAGTTTATGAGAGAACGTACCACAGAACTACGAATATTACGTTGTCTCTCATTTTCCGGAACTGTAGAACAACGTGCCAGCAATTATATACGTTGCCTTATTACATTTTCCACGAAAAGAAATAAAATAGGTAATCAAAATTTAGTTGTTTAATGAAGATTCCAGTTGTTGTATGATTTACAAAGAAATTTACGGAATTGCGGGAACAATAAAGAAAACAACAGACCAACAAAATGTCAGAATTACAAAAGAATAAACGAACGATTCAAAATTACTGCTATGGCAACAATGGCAACAACAGAAAATTGAGAATAACACAGTTGTTTAGTGAAGATCCTAGTTGTTGTATGATTCACAAATAAATTAACGGAATTGCGGAAACGGTAAAGAAAACAACAGACTAACAAAATTTCAGATTTACAAAAGAATGAACAAACGATATACAGGTGTCCCAACAGTGTGTTCTCGGGCCATATCTCCATAACTACTGAAGATACAAAAAGATTTTCAACACAATTTCGTTTTTAATTTAAGAGGTCTACAACACAAAATTATTTTCATCTATACAGAGTGAATCAAAACAGTGGTGCCGGACACAACTTCTTTATTTCAAATGGCATACCCTATACACGAAACCAAATTTGGATTGCCCATAAAATTCTAAATATTTTCTGCATACCATTGCCTATACCTAAACCTAACCGTTCTTGAGATATTTAACATTTTGTCTAAAAACTGCCATTTGTAGCCACTATTTTATTTATTTTTAACTCTAAGAAAAAGATTTTTGGTACAGATGTAGTTGATACATAAGCTTATCATAAGCCATTATTAAATGTATTTTATCGTTACAGGTGGTCATGGTAATAAACAAAATATCAGAAATTTCAAAATGGCAAAACACAATTTTCTTAAATAGCAAGCTCTATATTTTTCTATCCTAAATTCTTCGTTTAATAAAGTACTTTCATTTTTCTTAAGTATGTCTTATACCTATCTGCGATATGTTTTGAGATTTTCAGATCTATTTGAATTATTTCTGTTGGGACATCCTGTATAATTAACAATGGCAACAACAAAAAGACAAAATTTGAGAATAACGGATGAACAGTAGCTGTTTACTGAAGATCTAATTGTTTAAATCGAAACGCTGAAGAAAAGAGCAGATTTACAAAATAATACCCACGATAACGATAAAGGAAACAACAAAATTTCGAATGAACAAGTGGTGTAAGTACAGTGGTTATTTACTGAAGAATGTTCGAACGGAAAACGCCGCCGAATATCCTTTAATGTTCCTCTATATCTACGTCGGACCTACGTCACGTTATTCCAAGAATAATGTTTATCCGACGATTGTAAATTCGGGCCTTATAAAGTAATAAATACGATAACATTGGAACAATAAGGAAAAAAACAGAGTTGCTTATTAAAAATCCTTAGTACATATTTGAAACGAAATGTAATAAACATGATAAAAATGCGAACAAAACAGAAAATTAACGAGTAACAAAATTTGTAAGTTACAAAAGAATGAATGAATTGTTTGGAATGAAACACTGGAGAATGAAATTCAGTATCCATATTTTATTACATTTATTTTTTCTTTTCTTGTTTGATAAATTGTTATGTTCTGGGAAATGCAATAAAGACGATTATTATTATTATATGATTTGCGAAGTAATAAATAAGATAATAATACAAAACAACAGTATAATAAAATTTTAGAACCACAAAAGAATGTTGTTTATTGAAAAACACCATTAGAAAAATCTAAAGTTGGACGTTCAGTCAAGTAACAAAAATAGTGGATTTTATAAAATTGGATTTTCGAACTATTTTAATGAAATAATAAAAAACGGCGGGATCATATCACCTGGATTGACAATATGGAACTTCTGTAAAAGAATTGACAATAAAATTCCGTATTTTTTATCTGGTTTGACGATTGGTTTGAATGATGTAAATATTTGTGTTTTTCCAAACATGTTTTGTTCACTAGTGTCTTATTTTTGGATTCATTACGTTGAGAGAAACACGCGCTAAAAATATTAATATATGTTCCCACTTGGTTTTAAACCGAAATAGTAGATTTTTGCGTTTTTCTCGCGACAATGTTAAAATGAAAACATACTTTGCAACGTTTATGCAATGCGGAAGGTATTTTTTTAAAAGTAATTATAAAGTGAATGCAAAGATTTTTACGATGGTTATGGTTAAAAATTGAATGTGAGAGGCACGTGCTGAAAACGTTTTACGCAGAAGAAATTGCAAATTTTTTTGTATTTTCACGACGGCAACATTAAATATGGTTCTTTGTTTAACCTGTACAATGCGGAAGGAGTAATTTTTTTTTTAAGAATTAAATATAAAAATTAGTTTCATGAATACAAAGATCTTATTTACATAGATTTAAAATTCAAGTGTTGCATGATCAAAAAGACCGCGCGGGGATAAAAAATCGTACTTATTAAAAAAAGTGTAATAGTAAGTTTTTTGTCGTCCTGTTCCCACATACAACAAAAATAAATTCCAGACATGATATACTTCATAGCATCCGGTATATAAATTAAAAATTATCATGTAAATAAATTAATACACTTCTGTTCTGAAACAATTTATCAAAGCGAATACGTAGAGCACGCAAGGAAAACATTAAACATGGTTGAAGGCAAACGTACACCATTTGCTTACGTGTAACATTAGCAGAATGTATCAAAATTAATGAACACAGAAAGGCGCAACATGGCGCAATGTTGACCTGTTTCACAGTGTGGGGTCGCACATAAAAATGGAGTCTCTCCTCTAAGCTGTCCCGGGTTCAATAGTCACGACATTAATATTTGATAGCACTGTAAGTTATACATTTTCGTGCTCTTGAACAAGATTGATTGATCATTTTCGTTACGTGCCGAAGAAATTCTTTTTTTTTTCTCTTTGAAATTTAGATTTTCCTCTCACCTTCTCTCTCCTTTATAAATTATCACTTAATTTGACAAATTCAAAACACCTCAGCAGATAATACTCTTTTTAAGATCTTGATACGATGTAGAATTATAAAAGAATCCACTATGGTTTTTTGTTGTGAACAAAGAAACAAAAAATGAAATTAGAAGAAGTGGAAGAATTTCAAAATTTAAAGAAATTATTTAAAGATAAGCGTTTTTCAATGGCATTTTGTCACTTGGGGCCATTTTTAATGTGCAAATAATAAATTCCAATTTGCACTTTAAACGTTTAAGAAAGTTCATTAGGTAATTAGCTAATAACAAAGTATGTTTTTTTCCGAACTTTTTTTAGAACGTGAACCTCGAGCAAACAAAAAAAAAAAATAAAAGAACGAAATAAGTATCATTGTGTAGGGACAGATATTCGATTTATTCTTTTAATGCATTTGCAGACCGTAAGTCTGACAGGTTCTTTTGAATATCAATTTCTATGATTGAAGTCTATTGATTTTGAAAATTTCGGTGCGCAGCTGAAAAAAGCGGCGGAGAAGTTAAAATATAAAAGGATACGACAAAGAGGGCAGACGAATGGTCCGGAGGTCAGCAGACGGAAAGAAATGAGGCATGACGATCTAACAAAAGAAGCTGCCGACATAATCAATGCTGACCAATCAGCGGCCACTTTTATACCAGCCAACAACACTGATCAACCGATCAAACCAGGGTTGGCCAGACTGAGGCGCCGTGGACATCTCCGTCAAGAGCTATTGTATATACCTTACATACATGTTCAATCAAAATACTCAGAAATTTATTTCAACGTTATAAATTATTTACTCACTTAACATACAAATTATAAAAAACAAGAATTCCATACCTATGAATGACAAATCTTAATCCAACAGATTTTTTATAATTCAGTCGGATCGGGCATGTAAAAATTTCTGTGGATCATCACACTTTAAAATATTTTAACACCTGTGTTAAATTCATCCAAGAATCATAATTGAATTCGTCATGGATAAGAAAATTCGAATAAAACAAAGCAAGGAGAGGCATAAAAATAAAGAGGCAGTGATCGATATGGTTAACGTCGCTACGTATTTTAATTGTTTAATACGAGGTGACTATTGAAAGTAGAAGTTCACGGTATCGTTCGAAAATCGTTCTGGTTTTTACAACCGAATCACTAACGACATTGGGCCATTGTTTAATCGAATTATTCTGCATTCTTAAAATATTCCGTCTCACGATTCATGTATATTCGGTAAAGAAAATTTCTAAGAAAAGAAGTAGTTAAAAATGACGAATATATTCCAACTACTTAACACCGTTCCAAAATCTTAGAATTTATTTTACTCTTGTAAGCACAAAAAAATACACACAAAAAAATTAAAATTATGCTAGAAATAGTGGTGTTACTTGCGGTAAGGTCTTTACAAGGCAGCACCCTGTAAGAAAGGGTTGTAAAAGATAAGCGGTGTGGTGAGGCTATTATTAGAACGGAGTAGACAATCGGTATTTGACAAATGACTTTTTCAAGTTATCGGGTGGTCAAAAATTGAAAATGACAAATGAGTGTTGGGACAGATCTCAGCACTGAGTTTCTGTACAATGACGGGACCACCTTTACGTACAACCACCGACATCTTCAAAGAAAATCTTTACTTCTTCACCTGCCTTACACGCTACTATCTAACAATATTCAAATTTGAAGATTAAACGCAGATAAACTCCGAATCTGCCAGGAGACACGTAAAATTAATCGGGAGGGCTTATTTTATTATTTACTTTTCGTTTCAAGTAGATAAGACAAGAGCAAATTTGTTTGAGATAAATGCAGCGGTTTGAATAGCTTTGACTGCATAATTAGATAATACAAGATTTTTCTAAAAGCGGGAAATTACATTTCTGACAGGCTCATAATCGTAACATAAATAAATACAACATAGTAGTATTAATTAATAACCTACCAAATTGGTTTTAAAATTTTAGAGCTATAACGGTGATTAATCTACTGAAGATTTAAAAAATATGGGTTTAACACTAAAACTTAACTAACTACTTAACTTTTGCAGAATTAGATAATAAGAAGGAAAATATCAAGTACGAGTGTTGGAGGAAACGAAGAAATTAAATAAAAGAAAAGAAAGAAAATAAGTAACAATATCAAGACATTTTGAAAATTGACAAAAGATTAATGAAATAAATAACAATTAAACAGTACAAAACATATATTAATTAAACGAAACAAAATCCGAACCAATTCTATATTATTAATGTGTTCTATGTTCTATGATAATAGGTCAATCATATTCCAAAATTATCATGAACTTAGATGCTACGTAGCAAACAATGTCGCAGTGAATTTAGCAAAATTATTACGTATTATTTTTTAGGAGGAACACTTTCAGTAAATTTTTATTGAAATCGGTCAATTTAATATGTACTTTAAAACCAGACACACGAGTATAATTTTTGGAAAATTTTAATTTTTTGCATCGGCAATTTATACCTATTTTAGAAAAAATAAATGTTGTATTTTCAAAATCATAAATAAATTCATTTTATTGTTAATTAAACTAAGTACAAATAACAACTTGGCTAGTAAGAAATA
Source organism: Dorcus parallelipipedus (assembly GCA_958336345.1). Classification (NCBI taxonomy): domain Eukaryota; kingdom Metazoa; phylum Arthropoda; class Insecta; order Coleoptera; family Lucanidae; genus Dorcus; species Dorcus parallelipipedus. The sequence continues at coordinate 3,933,622 of OY284479.1, read as the reverse complement.
AACTGCAGCCAAACTATAACGACAAATGATATTGTATTAACGAGAAAAGGGGAAAAAATAACTGATATTACAATTTCATTTACTTTTTATTTTTATGGGCATTTTGAAAAATGTTAAAATTAAACACCAACAAACGTCAAGTACCCAAGATACTAACAAACCCCATTTGGAAGAAGGAGTTATTAAAAGAAGAATGGAGAAGATGATATGAAAGGCATATGAAGGGAATTAACGATGGAGACGAGAAATCAAAAAAATCTGTGACAAGTCAACTATTACAGTTATTTAGGATCGTTAGGACATGTGTTGAAATGCTAAGAAAGATATGATTAAGGAGAAAACAAGGCAAAAGAAAGAGACGATTGTTGTAAGTATACAGCTCTAAGTGGAAGAAAATGTCGAGAAAGATATAACGAGGAATTGACGAAAGGGACTAGAATTGGGGGAAATTGACAAACCCAAAAGACAGGAGAGCACTTGGCAAGCCAATTATTACACTAATTAAAGCTCAGAGTGAGATGGTGCAGATGCAGCAGCACAAAATGCCAAGAAAGTTATTGTCAAGAAGAAAACGAGGCAAAAGAAAGAGAGGAAGCAGGAAGTATGGCAATTTATTGAAGCCCAGACAATTGGATGGCTAGAAAATTTGGAGCAAAATACATCATTATTAAAAGAGGAGAAGGAGACAGAAAAGAAAGAATTATTAAAGAGTTATTAAAAAAGAAATGGAAGAATAGAGAAAAAGATGATATGAAAGGCACATGGAGGGAATTAACGATGGAGACGAGAAATCAGAAAAATCTGTGACAAGTCAACTATTACAGTTATATTTGGGATTGTTAGGGCATCTTGTGTAGCAGCACAATATACTAAGGAAGATGTCTTCAAGAGAAAAACAAGGCAAAAGAAAGAGACGATTATTATATGTACGGAGCTCTAAGTGGAAGAAAATGTCGAAAAAGATATAAGGAGGCTAGAGGCGATAGAGGCTAGAATTGGAGGAAATGGACAAACTCAAAAGACAGGAGAGCAACTGACAAGCCAATTATTACACTAATTAAAGCTCAGAGTGAGATGGTGCAGATGCAGCAGCACAAAATGCCAAGAAAGTTATTATTAAGAGAAAAACGAGGCAAAAGAAAGAGAGGAAGCAGGACATATGACAATTTATCGACGCCCAGATAGTTGGATGGCTAGAAAATTTGATTCAAAACACATCATTATTAAAAAAGGAGGAGACACAAAAGAAAGAATATTAGATGAAAATAAATTTAAAGAGGAAGGAAGGAAAGCTAGGGAAAAATGGAACAAGAAGTGGAAGAAAATTAAAGAGACTATAAGGCGTATTCTGTAACTTATTAACAGGCCGTTAAAATTTAAGGATACGTTAAAATTTAAAATAGAGTCTTGTGATTGGCTGTTACTATGGTAACAAAATTTAACAACCCTTTAAATTTAACGTCTCCGATACAGAATAGGCCCTTATAGAAGCCAAATAATTGAAGGATTTAACTTGGGTAATTCAAGCTGGTAGGTATGAAGAGATGAAGGTAACACTGGACTAGGTACTCAAAAGGCGACTCTAGAAAATCTTATTAGAATTATTTTTGTATTTAGTTTTATTTTACCTCATATGTGAAATTTACTCCGATATTCTAATTTGGAAAGGACGAAAAATCCTTGCGCAAGTTCCCAGCCAGAATCAGTTACCAACTGCTACTTATCAGAATGTTAATAACCGTCGATTGTCAATATTGAATATTTTTCATAATTTCTACAGAATAAAAAATTTTGAAGTGTAATACCAGAAGTATCAACCCATTCTATATGAAAAGGAAAACAAATAAACACCGATTATACAAAAAAAAAAAGTAAAAAATAAACAAATTACAATTTCCAAAACGAAACTGCACCATATTTACAAAATAATAAAGTGGAATAACTAAAAATAAAACATTTTTTTGCGATTATCTTGAAGCTTATTTTTGTGTACGTTCTATTTGCAGTAAGGTCTCCACTCTCATTGGAGACTCATTATTTCAATAATAATATTTATTTTTCAATCGCGCTGGAAAATTTATCAATCAGTTTAATATCGACAATGTGCGTATCAATACTAATCGCTATTAACCATCGTTGTATGGGTATGATAATAAATTTAAAAAAAGTATTTCAATTGATTTGCAACTACACTTATAAAAAAGTTGTTATTTCTGCGAATTTACGTAGTATTTGCAAGAATGATTTTTTTGAGTATACAACTAGTGGAATTGGTCATCTATTGGTCAGAAGTCGTAACGTAAGTCCAGTCGCAAACCATTCATTGATTGAAGTAGTAAACTTCTGGGAGTTTCAAGACGTAACAGGCCTCCGAGTCTGTAGTCTGTAATGTCCAATGTTCATTTTTTCCATATACGTTCTTAAGGTCATGATGTCATCACTAATTTTACACAGAAAACGCAGAAAAAATCAATCGCCTTCAGTAAATTACACAATGAAGAACGTAGTTACGTAATCTTAGGGTAGAAGTTATACAATACACGCACATTAAATTTTATCTCTTGCGTGTTGTGAACAATTAAAATACTTATCCAAGATAACGATCGTAAAAGATAATGAGAGTTGAAAAACAAGCAGCAGTAATATTGTTTTTCAATCAGTTACTTAAATGTCAATATTTGAGTTTGAGCGATGGATTTATTCTGCATTTTCTGAACTATTTACTGCTTGATTAAGCGAATAAATAAGTAACGCGAAGTAAAAGTGAGGGAAAGTAAGTGTGTATTTTAAGTCTTCCGGCTCGATTATTCTCGTCGATGAAAAAAAAAAAAAATAACTAGAAAAATCAGGACGGAACACCGTTAGTGTCCTTGTAAATGTTAGAGCAACATCATCGAATTTATTATTTCTTAATGACTATTAATTAAGTGGAGACAAAAATAAGTACGTATAAAAGTTTTCGATATGTGTTCGAATAAATAACGCGCGTGAGTCATTACGTATTAACTTGATGTGGCATATAATGACGCAATTGAAAGAATTAAATTGTGAGAAAACTTACCATTTTCGAATTGTTTAGTTTAATATCCAAAAGCACAAAAACACGACATATCTACAACAGCGGCACCACAAAATAAAGTGTGTTTATTAGAAACCAGGCAGAGATAAAACTTTAGTGATAACAAGACTTAAATAAAATACGCTAGAAAGCGCCAGTGGACAATCCAACTAAATATCCTTGACTTTCGTATGGAGTATAATTACGATTTAGAACCAACACGCGGTTTGCACGATTAGAGTGGATAATTTGTTGCTACAACTTGCTCGTGCACGCCGAAATCATCTTCGTAAACGGTGCGCAATCGAGGTTTACTGATTACGGAGAATTACGTACACGTCATGGGATATACCACAACCGGCCAGCTATGAATTGAATTTATTTACAACTTAACGCAAAAAAAAGTTGTACGCTACCTATTTATTTATGCAATAAACAATTCGCTGCGACAGAACTAAACGAAATGTTCAACTTTTACAAACAGGTTACTTATTGTTACTCATTTTCATCAGCGCAAGGTCAATAATTACCAGTTTTCAATGTAAGCAAACAATGTAATTATAATTAAAAAGGCAAATGTTGAAGTATTTTTTGTGGAAAAATTCCAACATTAACTAATGTGACATCTACTAACGCATTAATCAATGAAACGCCACAGCTTATGCCGTCGATCCCTAGATGGCGCACACTCGCATTATGGCGGATTAACAACGAAGCACCCAATTCAACAACAAAAATACCCCTAATTATAAAATAATACGCTTGATGTAAAGAAAAATATAACAAATTACCTTATTCCAATAAATTAAATGATTAACTAAACACTGGAAACCAAAATGAAAAATTCCAAAAGATATGCAACACATTCAGCACAAGTACAAAGCTGGGTTGCCTATACTTCATTCATACTATTATAATGATCTCTCGTGAATTTAGAAATAAAATTCATAAAGTTAAAAATGAAATGATTTTTAGTTAATGGCCGCATCAATAATTACAGGAGGTAATTAAAAAAAGTCGGCAGATATAAATATGACAAAACAAATTCCTAAGTGAAGATAAAATGAAATATTTATGCGATGATCTGCGCAAAATATCATTGCCACCACTGAGATAACGCGTTACTTATTAATCACGCAATAGTAATTAATGTAATGTACGATAAACAACGCCCTCTGTTAGTACGAGCAAAACGTTTTAAATTGATTGAACTTACCAGTGTTAACATTGTTTGCATTTCTTAATTAGCTCGAACCGGCTAGGAAAAAATCGTCTACCACTGAACTAACAACAATATTTTTATTCGGCTACTAAGTAAAAATCACAACGAAAGAGAAGAACTTGTGCAATTAAATAAAAAAATTATATATGTATTATGTTACGCAACACCACGTAATAATTTGGTAAATTACTCATAATCAACAGGTAAGATTCTCTAACATCAAAACCTGCAAGTCATAAAAAGCCTTCTGCGATAAATATTTATTTATTTATCTATTCAAAACAGGTTTTTCTCGTCGCCACGTACACGCTCGAAATCTACTAAAACTTGATGATGATAAAAAGAAACTAAATTTGTAGCAATTATTTATTCTCAAGCGCTTGACGCAGATTAGCAATTATATTATTATTAATAGCATGGCAGTAGTCCGATGATTATTACATTTAAAAAATCGCCTAGAATTTATAGTTTGTTTAAAATCGATGCTATTGGCTCGTACTGACCTACCAAAACGTTTTAAAAATAACCAGAGTATCGACGACTTTTATTGCGGTGTTTTTTCTTCACGTGCCAAAATACTAAAAAATTACTATCAATAAATAACTCGCGATCAGGTATTTTTTTTACGCAGAAAAATAAATACACACAATGAAAGATTAGAAAAATATTTTCAATGAAAGGAGGAATCATTGGAAAAATTCAAATGATCTGAAAAACACATTTTTCAATTCTCTTAAATTAATGGCCACGTTTATCATCAATGAAAGTAAACCAAATTCAGATATTTTCACTTGAGAAATATTTAAAATTGGAAAACAAAATTTGTAAAAATTTCCAAATAATAAATTGCATTAGGTACAGATGTAAATAGTCAGGCTTACAGTTAGGTCTATAATTAACGAGAAAGTCAAAGATTAAATGTGACCAAATTAACTAACACAGGCAGCGAATTACAGAGAAATAAATTCTATCAAAATTTTGGTCCACGATTGATAAATTATTAAATTCTATGAATTGCGACAGTGGGGGTGCAGCAAACGCACACAATGCCAAGGGAGCCCATACACATCTGAATGCAGATTTTATCCTATTCTATAGAGTTGAAGATAAATGTATCTCTTTGAAACCAAAGTTCTAAAAAGGCCCAGCCTTATATGAATTCTCTGAACCTTCTGAATTCAAAATTTAAAGAATTGTTTAATTTAGCCGATTATGGTTTTCATACCCAATCAATCCAACCCAACCCATTCGGGGGCAAACAATCCAATTCACTTCTTGCTCTACCACTGGTGATTGAAATGATTCATCTTTCCAGGGTGGTCATCCCTAACTAATTACTTGGGAATACTTCAAAACTATGTGTCTTTTTAAAAACGATATCCTAAGAATAATGAAAGGTAATTGAAATAATTAATAAGTAAAAAAAGAAATTATAACTTTATAAACAGCTTCAGTCTCTTTGTGTCTAACTATTTATTTAAGATTTAAAATAGAATCACTATGTAAATTGTATTTTTTAAAAAATCCAAAGTGCGTGTTATAATTTATAAAATATGTTGTTCGTTCCAAGAAGTTCGAATGATTCGGATATATAATTAGCAACAATTTTTTACGAACACGACGTGTGGGTTTAAGGTCGTAGAGACGCTGGGGCGATGCTCTTAAGACGACGGACGAGGCGTCGCAGGCTCTACAAGATGGTGCAAGTGCACACGGCAGGACGTCGGTGTTTGTCAAGTTTCGTTTGATGTTTACGAAATTATTTTTACGCGACCTTCGAAACCACGCGCGTATTATTTCAGAATAATATACACGCTGAGGTCACTACACCAAGTCGTCTGGGTTGAATACATTTCAGGGGTTAATGTGTTTTCGACGGCCTTTTGTTTTAAGCTCGGCCGCCTAAAAAATAAATTAAGCTGCGACGTTTACATAAAAAGAAAAAAGGACGACGCAGGTGGGTTTGTTTTCCTCAGTTTTCTTAATAATAATACTGTCTCTCTTTTCTATAAAAAAAATTAAGCTTCTATTGTGAAACATGATGAAATTTTTGAATTTTGAAAAATAACCAATAACAATAGATTGAAAAGACAAAAACACCTAACTCGAAAGGATACAGTTAGGACCTGCAGGGAAAGAAATGAAACAGTGAAATCTCTTAGAGTGTAGTCGCGAAAACGTGAACTATGTAATTAAGGACAGTGGTATTCACCTTTGGATACTAATTACATATCTGCTTATAATTCATGTATATGTGTAATATTATAAATATTTAGAGTACGTACTGAAAAACCTCAAATATTCATGAAGCAATATTACTCTTTCCTTACAAAATATGCAGCTTGCAGAGTATCCAAACTAGGTGTTCATATTATGGGTCGTTCACGTTATAGAGACTACACTGTACTTATAAATAATAAATAAATAACAAGGGACTTAACTTTAGACACGTGACATTTCCCACAAATCAATAATCACCAACTTACTTATTTAACTCATTCATCTCATGGCATTTCAACTGTATTAAAAAACAGTTTCAAAAATATTATTGAAATACAGGGTGTCCCGTGACGTAATGTCACCACTTCACCTACGTGATAGTCAATTTAAACTAAGTAAAAACTCTAATAAAGGTTTGTTCTAAAGTAAACCGTTTAAAAAATACTGGGTGTTTAATGTTTAATTTTTTTTAATTTTAAAGTTCACCTAATCATTTATCTGTTCACCTAATAATCAATTCAACTTAAAAAAAAGGTCTAATAAAGCAAAAACCATTATTTTTCAACAGTACGACGTGTTTTGTAATTTTCAGAATTTTTAAACTTTATCTCAAAAGGTCTTCAAAGGCAACTACATCTCTTTTGAAGCATGCCAGAATGTGTTTAGCAAACAACGGGGGCTATTTTAAACACCTTTTGAGAGTTTAAAAATTCTGAAAATTACAAAACACGTCGTACTGTTGAAAAATAATGGTTTGCTTCATTAGAGTTTTTTTTAGTTTGAATTGATTATTAGGTGAATGGATAAATGATTAGTTGAACTTTAAAATTTTAGAAAATAAAAAATGAAACATTAAACATCCAGTATTTTTGAAACGGTTTACTTTAGAACAAAACTTTATTAGAGTTTTTTACTTAGTTTGAATTGAATTACGTCACGGGACACCCTGTATAAGAAACAGTTTCAAAAATATTAATTAATTAATTAATTAATATATTAATAAATATAAATAAAAGCGAATTAACAAAACTTTTATTCAAGAAATAATTTATTAGCTCAGCAAAACAAAATAACTGAGGACACACATGGATTTACCATGAGTCACCTTTCGTTCTTATTGCAGAAAACCTACGTGGTGTTAAACAAAATCTGCTCCTTCAAGTTTATTTAGATGTAATTTAATTAGCGCGCGCTATACTTTGAAAAATAAAAATAATCTGATGCTGTGTGTACTTTGTTCGTTTGGAGTGAATGATTGGCCACGACGAGATTTTCGTTCGTCCAATGACTCCATCGCAAGTGCCAAAATGCTAAAAAGATTTGTACATGTGCGTTTCGGCAGAAAACGAATTCGAAAAGAATGCCAGACTAAAATAAATCAAAACGACTTTCACGGGAGACTTAAAACCGTTTTATATCTTTCTTATTTGTTCAATCAAATTTACCTAAATTTATCTCAAAATTCGCAATTTTTATTTTTACAGGGTTACAATTAATTAAAAGACTGTGTGGATGATCTCGTAACTATACATTTTGGGGTCTTTAAAAATATGCCAAAAAATCTTTTCTATTTTAAACATTCTCTTTGTTTATTATTGCTTATTTATTATTTAAAATTCATGATATTATAAAACCTAACATGTAATAGTATTCTTGCAACTATTATTATACAGGGTCTCTCAAGGTTAAATGTTTTAGAATTGTCTCTTAGATTTTTATATGTAAAATATTTCCATCATAACCTTACTTCCGGTTTTACAGGAAGCCGATATTAATTTATTATCTTTGTTATCAAGAAAATAATAGTTCACATAATTTTTAAACTTTGTGATATTTGCAAAAATATGTATTACAATTTTATTGAAATTTTTTTTTCACAACTGCTGTTAAAGTTTACTACTATCTAATTTTTTAGTTTTCATTAAAATATGATCAAAATGTATTACATATCTAAAAATTTCTGGTCATTAAGGTGGTCAGTGTTGTCATTTTCAAAAAATTGAAAATGACAACACTGACCATTCAGCCAGTCATGTCGATGAAATCAGTCGATTGCAGTACTAAAAATATTTCCGCCCAGATAATTAAATCGATTAATTTTTAATTCTATTGTCTGCTCGTCGCAGTTTGAAAACACAATTTTTTGGTGAAATTAAAAAAAAATTGTTTATCTTGAGAAAGTCACTACCACATACCGAAACACAGACATTCCAAGCTTGACGAGGACATTCTTGGTATTAAATTAAATCTTCGCCTTGGAAGCGTGGAAAATAAATATACCAAAGAAGAAATGAGAAGAAGAAGAAGAGAAAATGATCTTTTTAAAGAACCTAAAATAAAACGAAAAGCTCTCGCTGTGTTCGGCTCTATAAAGCGAAGCTATTCTTTCGGAATTTCAAACGTGTTTCTTTTAATAAAATGTCTATTTACCCCCGTATATCATCAACAAAAGAAACTTTAAGGGCCAGTTTACAGAAAATTTAATTGCAATCAAATTTTAATGACGTTGTTAATTTGACAGTTCGCAATGTAATTCTTATGGCAACTCAATCGTGATTAGTTTAATTCGAAATTAAATATTTGATTTGCTTTCTGTAAACCCACCCTAAGAATATTAAAGAAATATCCGAAAAATGTTGATCGCTGTTAGCTTCGTTTTGCTCAGATCTATAGAGCGAAGCTACACTCAGATTTGTTTCCTTTAATTAATAGTCTATACACTTCCGTTCACCGTCAACTAAAAAAAAACTGCGTCTGGAAAATGATTGTAAATCGTACCGTTAGCTGCGCTGTGCCTAGATCTACAGAGTGGAAGAAAGAAAGTGGAAGAAAGGAAGAAACCCTCTACAAGATTTCGTGTAACACAAAATCTCTTTGTGAGAAGAACTTGTCACTTTGCAATCCGTGTTCAGGGCTATAGAGCGAAGCTATGCTGTGGGATTTTCAAACTTGCTTCTTTAAATGAAAATTCATACATCATCAATAAAAAAGCTACGTCTCGAGAATAATTGGAAAGAGTAAGTTAGCTTCACAGATCTATAGAGCGAAGCTAAATTCTCAGCGATTCAAGCTTCAAGGAAAAAACCCTCTACAAGATTTCGTGTAACATAAAAATCTGTTTGCGAGACGAAAATGTCGCATATTCGGTTAACTTTGCCGTGTTCAGGTCTATAGAGCGAAGCTATGTCCAAACTTGCTTCCTTAAATTAAAAGTCTATAGACCTTCGGATATTATCAATAAAAAATCTTTTCATACATCATCAATAAAAGAAGCTACGTCTCGAGAGTAATCGGAAATCTATAGAGTGAAGCTAAATCCTGAGCGTTTCGAATTTCTTTACTGTAATAAAAAATCCCCGCACGTAGATTTCGTGTTCCATAAAATTCTAAAATGTTGCAACTTTTTGTTGCTATCTTCGGAGCTATAGAGCGAGATTATCAATTATGTTCAACCAACGAACCCCCATACATAAAAAAAAAACTTGTACCTCGAGAGTGATTTAAAACAATGTACTATGGTCATCACCGTGCCCAGCTCTATAGAGCGAAGCTAAGTACTGAGCGTTTCAAGTTTATTAACTTCGTGTTTCATAAGAATTTTAAGTGTTAGAGGAATTTATCGTATTCACTGTTCTTCGTTCGGCTCTACAAAGCGTAGCTTTACTCTGAGAATTTTATTAAAATAATAAATAATCATTAATAAAATGTCACAAGAAAACTAAAGAAATATCCTTAAAATGATCACTGTTAGCTTCGCCTTGCTCAGATCTATAGAGCGAAGCTATACTGAGGTTTGTTTCCTTTAACAAAAGGCCTGTACCCTCTCGTACACCGCCAACTAAAAAAAATGCATCTGGAGAATGATTGCAAATCGCACCTTAGCTTCGCTGTGCCTACATTTATAGAGTGAAACTAAATTCTCAGCGGTTCAAGCTATAAGATTTTATTGTCAATGACTACGTTTATTTCGTATGTTTAATCCAATTGAAACTTCAAGCGGATTCGTGAATCTGAACTGTTTTTGATCATCTATCTCAATCCGCTTGAAATATTATTTCAATCCTAAAAAGAGACAACGACACGGTAAAAAGAAATGCATTGAGTTGCTAACTTAACATTAGATTATGCATTACATGCTTATAACGGACAATAAATGACAATTATCAACCATCAGCTGTAAGTTTGTGTTTAATGTTAAGTTAGCCAGTACTAATAATTTGAATCCGTGTTTATATCGCTGTTTTTCAAACGGCTTCGTCAATCCAATCCCCATTTTCAGACGGATTGAGCTAAATTCTCAATCGAATTGAAATTGAATTACAAATGAATTGAAATGACAAATTAGATAAGTTTATGTCGGGATTCAAACATTATTATTTCAATCGATTTAAATTTCAATTCAATCGACTGAACGTGCGAGAAAAACGTAGTCAATGTAAAAACTAAACTATTTTACAAAGAAAGTTTAATGAAACCCTGTATATTGTATTTTAATGGAGCTTTCTTGGTAGCAAGTTTTAGAACGATATATCATTTCTATCAAACTGTTAAAAAAGGGTCGAAAACTGGCTTAGTTTGGTTCGAACGAGAAAACCAAATTTGTCACAATTTCTAACAGTTAATTTACCATGTTAGTGCAGGTAAAGAAATGGCAAATAACTGAGAGTTTGAAAATTTGACGTAGTTTTTACCGCCGACTCAAGATTTCTAAATATTTCATTACTTCGAATCCTGAAAATTAGATAAAAATAACTTCCAAAATAAAATTATTCTAAGTACCTTCAATGTTTCATTTAGTCTGCCAAATTACGCAGGTTTTTAAATTCACAGAAGGCTCAATTTTTCTTTCAACTTCTAAACATTTTAACTTGGAATGTTTCTTTAAAATTGCGGCAGTTCGGTGAATCCTTGAAGACGTAGATTTCTAAACAATTTTGACACGGTTTCAAATTTTTTTTTTTTTGCTTTCGGGACTGAACACGTGTGTTTATTTTGATATGCTTTTATTGCTATTATAAGAAAGTGGGTCGCTTAATTTTGTCCAAAAAGTTTGTTTCGTCGTTGCACTTGCACCCAGTTAATCTAATTGACAATCAAAAATAAACAAACAACAAATTTGAATCTTGGCCAATTATGCATGCAGCACAAAGGTCTAATATCCGCCAGACATGCAACAAAAACGTGTTGTGTTTATAGTACTATAACCTCAAAACGTCGAAAATAAATCCAAAACGTATTCCACGTTGTTAAAATGCACTTCGTTGCCCGGCAAAATAAATATCCTTGCATTAAAAAATTAAATTGCATCCTTGAGCTACTTATGTATGTATTTCAGAGCAAAACACACGCCCAAATAATTCTGATCACCAGATGTCAAATGAATTTTGCTGTATTTAATACAAACTTAGTATTTTCTAATGGTCGACTTCTGTGAGTTTATCGCATAAAAAAGCGATAAAACAAACCAAAGGAGCGTTATCAGAAACTAATTTTAACATTTATTATTTTTATTTTGGTTCACCCTTAATCACAACTTGGTTAGTTATCATTACCAGACAACACTCTTGAAGAGATAATATTCCAATGTGGTGGAACACACATAATTTTTGAAAATTCGAATTATCTGTACAGTGAGAAAAATTATGTTAAATTGTGCGAGCTGTAAACTAAAGTACAAGCGGTCAAGGTAATAGGTTCTCGCGATTCTCATGATGACGTTCATCCATGATATCGACAAGTACAAATGGCAAATATAAACATTTGTTTGCTAATTTGATGATAATGAAAGCATATCAGACACACGACAAGATAAAATGAATGATGAAAAATTGCTAAATGCACGTTCTAAAAATGAAAACAATTTTTTTCTTTGAAAATAGAAAATATCTGTACTGGGTGTGACAATAAAATAATAAAAGAAAGTAACACGTTTTGTTTTATCTTGTTACTGATGCCTAATATTTCTTTTAAAAAAATATTTTATTTATAAGGCCGTTTTAGACCACTTCCCCTATTTCTTGTACAAGATTTGTTTTAATTTCTACTATGTATAAACATTTGGAAGAAGAAATTTTTGAGCTGGAGATACGGTTTGGAGATAGAACATGTTCTATTTTTCTACTTAGTTTTATTGTTTAAGAAATCGAACCAAATCTTGTATGAGAAGACGGTCTATTACGATGCAGTAGTATCCTCTAGGTAATTTGTATAAAACGAGATTCGAATTAGAACGAGATTTAAAAAATTCAAATCGCGTGTAAAAATATGACAAACACATTTCTAATTTATAAATACATAATTCAAGACGTTTCTATAGAATACCAAGCATATTTTAAATGAAAAATTCAAATAGGTTTGGACGCTTTGCCTCGCGAACAGGTTGTTTAATTAAGAAAAATTATCATCCCACTTAAAAACAAAAAGCGTAATTCTCCAGTATCCTTAACACGTATATATAAATTTTAACGTGTCCTAGATAGCTAATTACAATCATTTTACTATAAGGACAAATTAAATTAAACTTATTTGGCGCACGTAGGCTCCAGGTTTCACATAAACACCAACAGAGTTAATGAGCTAAATGAATAAAACGAAGCATATGCTTTTACTTCAAAATTTTCAATGAAAACTACAAATAAATACATATATGAAGAAAAATGAAATTCTAAATAATAATTCTGCCTATAACATAGTAAAAATTTTAACAAAATGAATTGTATTATTATCTATTTGCAATAGAAATTTTTCCACGTATCTAAATTTTTTAAAAATTTCCGACAGAAGTAAAAGGATATGCTTCGTTTCATTCATTTAGCTCATTATCAAATAGACGATGGATAAGACTATCGTCTGTGTTAATTGATAGACTATCATTATCCAAGTTTGTGTAATCCTGCATTTCTTTTTAAAGACAGTCACTAAACAAAGCCTTGTAAATATCAATAGAGAGAGCATCGCAATCATAAACAAATTTTTTATAAACACATTAATCACGAGTGAAATGTAACGGTACAATTATGAATCACGTTGAGCACCTATATTTAGAAGAGACAATGATTTTTGCAACGCAAAACATTTTCTTTGTGAAACAGATAAACTTTGGTTATTATCGGACGCGAGATATTACAAAGCCACGGGATGTATGAATTAAAAAATAATCAAAAATGCAAAAGGGAAATCCAATTTATAAATGAATTTATTTCTTCCATCCTATACTCTTCTGTACTTCTGTAACTATGTACATACATATATGTATTTGTTATATTTACTTAGACTTTTTAGGATTTTTAAATATATTTCTCTTTTTAATGTAGGTTTTAAAATGATGTCATTTCTCAACGTTTCACTCTCTAGTGTTTATTTAATACGACATATTTACCTACAAACCTAACGAACTTGTATAGTATAGGTAAATACTTTATGTATTTTGCTTAACTTAATGATAGATAAGCAAAACGTAAATTCAAATAAACTACAGCTACACGGACGGAGGGCACTACCACACTTGCATCATTAACCTAAAATTACATTTGCATTTATAAACTCATTAAAATACAATGGTATAGACTACATCCATTGTTTGCTCGTGGAAAGTATCGAAGTCAGTAATTTTTAAGATTATTATTTAAAAAAAAATTGTAATATCAAATAATACGTGGTTTAAAATTATTTTACTTTTTGCTGATTATGAACTTACTGGTAATTTTTCCATTGCTTAATTAGTCTGATTTTTTTCTTTAATTGTTTTTTAGAACTTTCACTTTTCATATTTAAATTTAAATTTCTATTATAAAAAACTTATTCTTTGTTTCGGTTTCATCGCTTTTTTTATTTCTATTTTTTTTTTAATATTTCATACATTTAGGGCTGGTCTTTCCATCTTCCAGTTAAAGTTACCTGGCGAATAATTTGATTTTTATGAATGGTTGATTGATTTTTGTGAATTGTTTCCATGATAGTTATCCATCAGTTAGTTTATCAAGAGGTGGAAGGACCGGCCCTAATTGTATTATTCACATTAATATAGTATAGGGATATTTTTGCTAAAAAAGAACTAGAAAATGAACCAAGAAAGTGAAAACAAAGAAATCATCTATTACATTAAGATTTTTTTTATTGTCAAACTTTCATGTTTTTTTTTATTATTCAATAAAATAATAATGATAAAATTTCAACATTTGAAGACTGATTTTGTTTTAATTTTTTAAAGATAACTCTTTTCTTCATTCTCAAATGAATTTTTTTATTACTGTTTGTTTCAATGAGAAAAACTCTGTTAATGTAATAAGATTGAAGCCAAACATTTATAACACTACAAGCACCAAAAAATTCTCTTAATCACTTATTTCATCGAATTATTTTTCAGCAAATTATAGATTTGCAAAGAATTTAACAATTTTGTCATGTTATAGTAAAGAGTCCAAATTAACAAACTTTTAACTTTTTAATTTAATGAATTACTGGTGCTAATGCCATTACATATGACTGAGGAAGTAATTTAAATATCTTAATTGTGAATAGATGATATACATACCTCCTGTGTTAATTCTAAACCTAAATCTAATGGGTCAGTATTTTCTTCGTTGTTCGTGGCTGCGTTTTCTTCAACGGGAGGTTGTTGTGTAGCTCCTAACTCAGGTAGAGTGGCTAAAGGTTCTTCAGCAAGTAAATTCGGTCCAGATGTACGGTTGACATTGAGTAGATAAGCGGTAATATCGGGTTGCCTGATATCGCTTATTCGATTATATCGACCCAAGGAATTTAAGTCGGCGAATAATTCTCGTTCATAATTTAGCAGCACAGAGTCAAGGCTCTTGGGATGGACGTAATGTGCTCGTAAAACACTGGGCCCCAAAGACCTCCAGCTGGTTCCATTCTCTAAATCCAAGTCGGTAACATTAAACAGATCATTTTCGAAGTATGAGTCCGGATTGACACGAAGCAAGCTCAGTATCAAAGCTAATTGCAAGAGTTCATCTCTATACACCTTCTTTAGACTCAACATTGTGTGTTGTTTTGGATAAATACAAATCAGATGTGAGCACTTAACCTAAAAATTTAGGAGGTACAGTACATGTAAACGCGGATTTCTTGACAACAAAGTCATCGTGTTCATCACGAAACCACTCCAATTTCCATTTTCACGTTCGTCTGATAATGTTTCATAATTAGATTTTACTTCACTGCAATAATTAAATTTTACCAATCACTGGATTTGACAGTTCATGTACACACACGCACCGGTCACTAGAACAAAAGTATAAATAAAAAAAAATGAATCTGACGTACTTTTGTATTAACGAAGTGTTGTTTTACCGTTGCAACTTCAAGTCAGTTTAATTCACGTTATTATCACTTTGTACGAGAAAATACAGTAATTATCCTCAACGCACGTTAAACCGCAACCAAATAATCCTAATAATGTAGGTATCAGCAATCAGCACTGCGCGCAATGTTGGGAAGAGTGGGGCATCCCAGAAAGGGGTAACAGAATAGCCAATAATAGATAAACAAAGGATGACTAAATTTAAATTACAGATTCACGTAAAAACAAATCTATTTCATTCAATTAAATATAATTTAAAATAGAAATATTTCGCGCGCCTTTCTTCATTTGTTTTCCCCCAGATCAGAAAATATATTAAAAAATTGTCCCTAGTCCCTACACATAAAATATTAATAATAATTAAACCCGCGCGAAACTATTTCGGCTAATACATACGCAACAGAGACAATTTGAAAACAAGAAATAAATTCAATAACGTAGTATTTATTTACACGTGTATGACGTTATAAAACTGCGTCCGTCGTATTTGCGTCCAAACAGTGACATTCTTGCCCCCGGCTCTATACATCTAGTTAACCCAACAATCGTACCGACCAAACCAACACAAAAATAAAATTGCAACATATCATTTCGGTCAGATAAGTCGACAATTTAAAGGCATTAGTCACAGGTGAATCAGCGAGCGCAAATTATGCATTTCAAACGAGCATCTTTCCCAGCGCGTGCTCTTCCTTTCATAAAACAATAAATAGCGCAGGAGATTTTCAAGTGAAACGAAACTGATTCAAAAAATACTTTCCGGCAACCTTGTATTACCAATTTAGAAACTTGTTTTCCAACTGCGTCCAATTATAATTAACAAATTATACGTAAAATGCGTCAATACACCACTTCCCCAATTTTACATTACAATTCCAAGTGCGCCATCTACCGACGAGTAGCGCAACGACACCAGCAGTAAACTGCAAATAAATTTCAAAATTTATTCAAATTACAAAGTTTATTTTACAAATTTCTTTTACACAGTTTACAAAGCAACGACAATACGTAAACAACAAACGATAATTTTTCTGTGAACAAATCAGATTTAGAATAAAAACTGTCGTCTTGCGTTTCACTCAATTTATAACCAGAAATGAATTTAAATAATTTACAAGCAAATAATCTAATGGCATTTGAATCTGTTAAAAAATATGTACTTCCCACCGTAAAAAGCCATTTAATACAATATCTTAAGGATAAACTTTTGCCAATTAAATACAGAAAGAATTCGTCTATCTCATAAGTCTCTTCCACTTTTATAGCCAGCACTATCAATAAATATAAAAAATTAATTTTGTCTTTGTCTCTGAGCAATACAAATAAGTCTTTTAACATGATAGAACATTGATAAAGCTCGTCAGGTTTGCCAGTCTCTGAAATCTTAACACAATTTGATGTAATTTTTGAGACGTTGTCCCTTTCCTCGTTGGTCAATTTTAGTTTGTAACCACACACGACTAACCAAACGTGCTGGGTATAAATATCACGTTCACAAATATCACTTTTTAATCGAACAAGTTTATCGAGTGAATTGCTTTGCTTTTGCAAATCGAATAGCAGCAACATTATCACTTTGTAAAAGTTAACAGTGAGAGACGTGCTTGGCTTACTTAATGTCATCAAAAAATCTATCAAAATTACTATTAAATCTGAAAGAAAACACTCGTACTTAGCACTTTTGCTTTTCTCGATTACGCTATTTAAACATTCGTATAAAAATAGCTCGGAGAAATTTTGTCTAAAACAAATTCGTAAATATTTACAAAATTTAGACGGGGGAGCATTATTTAAAATAAATATTAAAGAGTTTTCACTATATACATTAAGAGCACGTGTTACAGAATGTGGGGGTATTTTAAATAAATTTGTTTCGATGGTAAATGAATTATTACATGTAATTGCTTCGTTTAAAATATGAATATTTGTGTGATCGGGGAAATACAATAAGAATTTTTTGTATAACTGTTCGATGACACATATTCTATAATACTTTTCGTTAGTTAACAAATTCATTTCACGCAGAAGTTTTACTTCTGTTATAATTGTATTAAAAATTTCATCTGAAGGACAAACAGCTACATAGGCCTGGACAGCAAAGCGGGCAATATCAGAGTGACAAAAGAGAGATTTAAGTTTATTAAAGTTCGACGTGTTTGTTTCACAGTGCATACACTTATTGTAGTCACTCTCGCTCAAGAAACTTAAAACAGCTATTTTTGATATGTTTTCACCTGAATTTGAAGTAAATAATTTGCCCAGCATTATTTTCCTAATCTCAGGATAAAAGAGAAAAATTTCAACTGCCGATAAGGGTCGCCTTCCCTCCTCCGATTTCTGCCCCAGGAGCCTTGTGGTGATCGCTTGAAACAACTGCATACTAGCATTTCTAAAATTAGAAACATAAGTTTTCCTCTTTTGCATTCTTTGCTTCATTTACGTACTTGACTGCGAAATCAAAACTATCCAAATTCTTCAAAGAGACACTTAGAAGTTCCGGGGTATATACAACCATCCTAGATTTAAAATTTGAATCAAAAATTAAACTTTCTAAGGTGTGTAAGGCAGCAGCTACAGAATCTGAACTGTCAGTGTGACTCGATTGTATTAGAAATTGCACTGTGTTGTTTAAAAAATTCTGTAAGAAAATGCAGGTGAGTATTCCCATTTCAAACGAGAGTCCTACTCACTTGGTTTTCAATTCCACGTATAAGAGTGTGCAAAATTAATCTCGTGCCAGGTTTCCTTCTGATTTTTGTATTACGCTTTGAATTAGTTTTGAAACAACTTTCTTGCATGTTGTAAAAGGCCATGTAAAGCTCCTTGTGCTGGGAAGCGTCACGCAATAGCTGCTCTAGTTTTACAGCTGCATGAGATACAGGTCTTTTCATATTAGAATCAATTATTGCTTTCTCTAGAACTTCCAACATATTTTTACAAAGAACTTGTGGAAACTCCATGTTTCTTAAAAGAGCATGCATTACATCTATGCAAATCTAAAATAGCGAGTTTAATTAGAGTAATTGCAATACGAAATACTTAATACTTACGATAATACTATGTTCTACAGCCTTGCTGCTTTTAGATTCCAGAAATAAAGCCTCACTTTCAAGGGCGCCCACATTATCCAAAATGTAAGTGATGACTTCTTGAATTTTAGTAAATAGTGATAGGCATACTTCGTACTCTAAATGTATGTAAGGTGTTATGTTTAAAATGCATTGCATTACAATAAACAGAGGAAAGTTTTCAAACTGTTTGTTCATGTCTCCATTTTTAATCTGAGTAAATTGCAAGTGAATGAGCGATGACATTTTCTGTAGTAGTTCCTTGCATTTGGCTTCATCTCTGCTATAATATTTTAAAATTACATCGATATAATAAAGACTTCGGTTTCCAGCATAACAGTTCGAAGTGAACAAGAGGGACTCCAAATTATTTCCCAATTTGGTTATCTTGGATCGATCGATTAGAACCAACAGGTAATTTGAAATTATCTTCGACACAACCGGCACATAGTAATCTCTATTTATGAATTTAGTCAAAAAATTATGAGCGGTGTATTCGGAAACGAAATAAAATTTGTTTCGCTTGATTAAAGCGAGGTAAATGGGATTTTCATACGCATTAAAATTTCTGGTTTTAGGCAAATTATAAGTAAGTTTAAGTTCTTGAGAGGAGCCAGTTAATATCTGTAGGACTACATAAAATATACTGCCAAAAATTTTAGTGTTTTCCTCACAATCCTTGCTTAATTTTACTAAACAAAGTAGATATAACCAAGTAAAAAATTCTAAAAACCGTTCATGGTTACACTCATTTAGAGTAACCGACAAATGTGATACAAAGTGTTGAACGTTGCTTATAAATGAGCGATCGTACTTTTCAACTTTTTTAAGAAAAGATTTGATATATGCAAATTCTGATTCAGAAACGATGGTATTCAATTTATTGTGTCTACATAAAATACCGAAAGCAATTTGAAAGTTTAATTCATCATCGGTTTTCATGCAAGTTTCCACTACTTTCATTATATACTCCGACTTTGGGACTGAATACTTCAAGTAATTGTATGATATTAAATTCAATAAGTAAGAAAGGTTTAAGTTTGGTAAATGCATGCACATCTCATAGAAATCTACTCTATATCTATTTGAACATGCGGGTAGGACATATTTTATAATCGAACAAGAAAATGTCCTACAAAAGAAAAATCATTGTTCTTATGAATTCGCTTTCATAAAAAGAGAAATGTACCTATTACAGATGCTTTCTTCTTCCAAATATTTTTGAAGTATCGGAAAGATTTGTTGCTTAAATACTTCAAAGTCACTTTTATTTATAAGTGCTGTGAATAAAATACTTGCTGAATGGCTTGAGTAATTTGAACTTAGCCCTTTAACAACTTGCTTGGCAGCTACTTTATAAAATTCCTCCTGGATTGCACCACCGTATTTATCGATTAATTTCGCAACCACAAAGCAATTATGATTGTCCCAATTGATGGTGTTAAGAAATTTCATCAATTCTGCTTTAATATTATCATCAGACAGCCAAGCAATCACAGTTATAATAACCCTTTCGGCAGCAACTTGGATTTCTTGTAACGGCGAATAAAATAATTTTCTTATCGTAGTCATGATGTTAGAATACAATTCTATTTGAAATTTTTCTTTGTATAATGACTGCAACCCCACAAGTATGTGCCTCGTTTCATTCCGATGCAAATCAATTTTGCTTAGTAATAACAAATGCAAATCATTTAAAGTAGGTTCATTTACGTTATTGCAATTCACATACTTTAGGGCATTATACAGAACAACTTTTGCACTTTCATTGTTGCTAACGTTACATTTTGTGGATTCAACCAGCACAGGATTCACCAACATCATTTTTGTAATCTTTTTTACAGCTTTATCATCGTCATAATCGGAAACAGACAGTAATGAAGCATAGAACTTCCTACTGTATTTGTTGATGTCTTGTTCCAGATTGTTTAAACTTAGTTCCTGAAGTAAATCATTTGCTGCATCCTACGAATGAATAATTAAACGAGGTTAGATTTGATTCTAAAAGATAGTTTAAATGTTCTTAATTAATTTATTCAAAAAATTACGTACCATATTAGTTTCTAAATAGAAAAATCCGATAAAAATAAACCAAATAATTTAAATTAAATGTAACATATTATTTTAGGTTATGTCGCATGATTTAAATAGCGCCATCTATACAACTTAATTTATATTTTGAGCTTAAATATACAATTTGGAATCATTTTGCGGAGTATTAACGTAAATTTCTGAATAATAAATATTAGTAAATAATTTAAATAAAATTTAATAGAATTAAACATGTTATTACATGACATTTGTTAAATTGTTTAAATAGCGCCATCTGTACTTTGTCACTTTTTAATTATTCGTGAATTAAAAACTTATTTATTTAAGAGACGATTAATTGGATACCACTCATCTCAAATTTTTTCAAAATTGAAATATAGTTACTTAATATTTACAATAAACATATTATTTTGATTTATATTTCGAGCAATTTTATTGCTAGCGCCATCTGTACATGAAATTCTTAAATACAAATTATGTTTAAGTTGACGTGTGATGAATGTCGTAAAATTAATACTGTAAATTAATTAAATCGCAAGATGTTTTTAGCTATGGGTGTGACATAAATAACGTTAATTAAAAACCATGAGTGCAAGGAATACGCAAAGTGAAACATCCTGTGGAAAAATTCTTAGACCTTGCTCTTTCTTGATATCTTATTTGAACACAGGCCATCAAATACATCCAATAGACCCAAAAGGACCCAAATACAGCGAATTTTTGGTTTTGAACAATAAAAAAACCTTGCGAATTTTACATTTAGTACCAGAAGTTCGAAATAATCTTGAACGATTAATTTTAAACGAGTGCAGAGTGGAGAAAAGGACTAGTGTGAGTAGGCTTTCTCTAACTGAAGAGTATTGGTTTACAAGGTGGAATAAGCCTTTGCAAGTGGGCATTTGCAATTGCTCTTTCAGAAGATCACAGCAGTCCTCAAATTTATTGCCATCGAGTGCGCGTAGTTCAAAAAGAAGCTTTTATAATGGGAGTATCCTTTTGAATGATATGAACAGAGACAGCTTCTCAAGTTATGTTGTACCTGCTATAAAAATAGTGAACGTCGAGACCTTTGTAGAAAGACTTATACAAGATACGTTTTTTGAAGCTTTACAAGAATATTTGATAAAGAAAAATATAGTCTTGGGAGAGAGAGGGATCGATAATTTTGGCTTTAATCAATCCAGTGAAGAATTAAGCAGTGTTATTTTAAGAAGAAAATGTTATCGCAACCTGAATAAAGTTGAAGATGGAACTGATTTTAACCAAAGTAAAATCGTACAAAATAGTAAGAATATTCCAGCAGCAACAACATTGAACGATGCGTGTTCACACAAGGCTGAAGATATTAAGCATGTACGTGTGTTAAAAATTTGATTTATTTCATAACTGTAAATTTGTATTTACCCTTAGAAACCACTAGTGATACTTTTACATGGTATTGGAAACACCGCCGATATATGGTGGAAAATCATCAATAAATTATTGAGTCGGGGGTATGAAGTTATAGCACCTGATATGTTGGGGCACGGATATAGTTCTGCTCCAAATCATCCGAATTCATATAAATTTAAGAATTTATTAAACGATCTTCTTCAAATATTTGATCACTACATAATAGCAAATGATAACAGAAAGGCTATTATAATAGGACATTCTTATGGGTATGTATTATGTTAAATAACATTAAATTTATGTGAGTAATTGTAATTCCAGGTGCAGTTTAGCGACAGCCGTAGCCAGATTACGTACACAGCAAGTTGTTCAACTTATTTTAATTAGTGGTGGTGGACCAACTCCATTGGCATCTCCAGTACAAAGTGATGAATTATCGATTTTAAGTTGCCTTCGGACTCTTTTGAGTCCTTTAATATTTTGTGGCATGAAAAGGTTTGTTATTTGCATTTTACAATTTGAAACTAAGATGTGTAATAACTTCCAGAAGCTTTTTCTACTCGTCAAGAGGAAAACATTTCAATCCTTGCGAGTCACACAATGGCATACCTGAATATGTGCTAAAATACATTAAAGATGGACAGAATTGGCCTGAAGGTGATGCTGCTTTTCACAGAAGAATACTTATACCTACGCTTTTGGTGCATGGTTTGCAAGATACAAACGTAACTTTGGTGCAAGAATGCGAAATGGAACGGGTAAAATTAATGTTATATTTTGTTTTGGTTAGAAATTAACGAAGATTTTTAGACGATTCCAAGAGCATTTCTGGAATTAATTCCAAATGCCGGGCATTTATCAATGGTGGAAACTCCCGAGCATTTGGGGCATATGGTTTTGTGTTTTATGGATTGGTGGAGTCGCTAGTTTTTGTTGAGAATGATAAGATACAACACTATCAACATATAATTAAAGATATAAGTGAGAACCGCAGACTGTCAATCAGATTATGATATTTTCTTTTTGTGTTTAAAAATGTGGTGCATTTACTCGCATGTGTATAATCATCTAATTAATTTCGTCCAGTCTATAGAATTAATGTGTACAGTATTATTTTCATGAAAGCTTAATATTATTTATTGTATTTCTAAGTAAAAAAAAATGTCCGTCCAAAACGAATGCCTTGTTGAGGCTTGTGTGAATTCAACTTAAGAGTGCAGCTACCTCCGAATTCAGTCAGAATTAAATTAACTATGGCGACTATAAATACAGAGTATTAAGAAAAAATTATATATATTTCAGGTGACATTTGATTAAAATAATAATTGTCTTAAAGTTTTGCACAGGCCACAAAGTACGGTTTATAACTTTAAGACCATACTGTATTGTTGCAGTTTTGTTAAGTTTGACAAAGTGCAAAATTTTTGGTACTGTGTTCATCATAATGTAAAAGACTCGAATTAGTATTGTGATTTATATTATCTGGGTGACCTATTTCATGTCATTTTTTATTTAGAATTTTTCACTTTTGAATCTAGAAAGCTATAAATAATTTAAAATTAATAAAAACGAATCGAATAACATTAAGAAAATATAAGTGTTTTGTCTCTAAATTTAAAAATAATAAATTTCTTGTAACTATGACAGCCACTATTGATGAATTAGATGTTTCTTTTTAATGTTTAAATTGCATTTTTAACAAATTTTTGCAACTTATAACAAACTATGGAATTGGTCGCCCAGTATAATTAATTTTTAAGAAATATTTAAAAGCTATTTTACATATAAACGCAAGTCAATTATAACTGTAAATAAGATTTGTTATTATATTTTTCTAATTGAAAAAATATACACTTTTATAATCTCGTTAACAATTGTGGGACGCCTTTTTATAAACCTGTTTAACAATATCTAAATAAAGGATATTATATTTTGCCAGAAGTTTTATTATATTAGTTCTTATTACTCACAGCGAATTTTATTAAATACAGCATCATCTATAGGTGTGTCACATAAGCGTGCTTAATGAGTTATATTTTATTCATCGGATTCTCCGGAGATTTCTGCCATTCCTTGAATATCATTTGCTTCAGCTGAGAAAGACGTAAAGATGGATTTTCCAGTTTTAATTCGGCCAGTCGCTTTTCCTCGTATGCTGTATAGGCAGCCTTCAAACGTTTCTCTGGATGTCTATCTTCTGCTTCCGTTTTGAAGCTTAAATATCATCAAAACAGTAAATATTATTATTATTAAATTAATGTGACTCTACCTTAAAACTGAAATAGCTTCAGTGACACTTCTAGCTTCTTCGCCATCGACAACAATTCTATTTATATTTTCTTCTAATGGAACAGTGATATGAGTCTCTATTTTTTGCTTTTCTTTTTCTTTCTTCTCGTTAATTAATTTACTGGTTTCTATTTGTGCTCGTGTAATTTTGGTAGGTGGTGGTATGCTTTTGACAGATTTCTTCAGCTCTTGTAGTTCTCTTTCAATCAATGCTTTATTTTCTGCCTTCTTTTCTAAAGCAAGCTGTTTCTTCCGTTCTTGTTCATCCTAAAATCACTGTATAGAAACGTAAAGTTTAACATAAGTACCTTGAACCTTTCTTTGTTGTTTTTTGAGGATCTGTTTGTTGTCTTCTTTCCAGGAAGACTCTTCGATTTCCTTTTGCTTTTTAGCAACCTCCGCATCCTTTACAGCTGTCTTTCGAGCTCTTGCAGCTACAGCCTTGCTATTCTCACCAGTAAACTTCTTCGGCATATTAATTTCAGTAATTTACTTGTTGGTGATGTGGCTAAAATTCGTGCAACTTCAATACGGTTTTATGTCAAGAATTATTGCGTTTAAAAGTGTAATATACAGATTTTCACCAATATTTAAGCCTCCCCTGGGGATACTTTACAATTTTACATCAATGTCTAAGCAAAAAAAGTTAAAAAAGAGGAATGACACTTCGGGTGGTATCGCACCTGAGGTAAGCGTAATTCTCCAAATATAAATGTAAATATGAATATAAATATAAATAAAACTTACTTTTATTGTTGACGCAAATAATATGCGTAGAATTTAACAAACATTTTGAAAATATCTATTTAAATTTATATAACCTAGAATTCTTGACAGCGTGTCTACCAACGTCTAAAAACATAATCTCCTAAATTATGTGTTTCAGGAAAAGACTTCTCAGCAGAGTTTTGTGACCCTAGACAAGTCGAATAATTTACTGATTCATGTTTTGGCTAAACCAGCTGCGAAGCAAAATAAAATAACCGGTATAGTATATTTAGAAATTACTAAATCTGCCGGTTATATCATGCGAGTGCTTCTAGATGTCACCACTGAAGGCGTGGGGATTCAAATAAACGCGCCACCGACAGAAGGCGAAGCAAATATGGAATTAATAAAATATTTATCATCTGTGCTTGGCATACGAAAAAATTTTATTAGTCTGGAAAGGGTAAGTAAATTCTTTAAGTGGAAAAATTATTTATTTCATTTAAAATTTTTAATCTCTACTACTTTACCTACATTATTTTGGAATATAATATAAGTTTCTTTATTATTATTTATTTATTTGTTATCATTGGACTTTACGTTTTATTTGATTTAAATTACGTTTGCGCCTTATGAAAATTCTTTCTTTTAAGGGTTCTAAATCAAGACAAAAAGTATTGAAAATATCGGGAAGTGGCGTTACTTTAAATGAACTAAAAGAAAAAATTGCTAAAGAAATCGAAGAGGGTAGAACTTCTTAAGTTTTAAATAAAATAAAGCTCCTCTCTTTATTCAATGCGTTTTATTTATACTTTCACGATTCACGTCATTAAGGTACAAATAACAATTAGCCTAAAGCAAAAGGTGGCTGACCGTTCGTTTGCAAGAAATACACCCCACGTGCCCTATAAAAAAAGTAAATAGAAAATAGAATTATACATATATATTTATTTTTTGGGTAGTGACTTACGTTGTATCAATCGGCCATCCTATGAACCAGGACTGGGGGTTCCCAGCGCAATTTCCAGCCAAATAATTTTGGTAATTATCGCAGATGGTGCCTATAAATCCACCGTCTAAAACAGATTCCGGAGCGAAATCCTTTACGAGGAAATGTGAACAAACTCCAATAAGATCCAATCCACAGTCAGTTTGTTTAATTCCACCGTTAGGCCAAAAATCTGCATGCCCGCAATTATCTCTGAATCCAAGGAATCCTGCGTTTGTGTGAACCACTTGGACAAAGACCGCGTCGCTTTCGTCCAATCTTTCTTCTAGAACATCTTCCGGAAACATCGGCCCAGCTGGATCTAATCCAATGATAACACCCACTTGGCCATCGAGTTCATATCCAACCCTTGCAACCAATTGGCCGCCAAGGCTGTGCCCCATCAATACAAAGTCCGAGGGTTGTAAATTATAATGTGCTATCATATTTCTGATGAAAGCTGCTATTAAATTAGCCATCGTGTTCACGTGCCCTCTCGCTATTGTATAAAATAAATTAGCCACCCCTGCGTAGTCAACGGAAAATACGTTGATATTATGAAGTTCTAGGATTGCATCTTTTACTAGTTCCACGCTCGTACTACTTGCACTTCCGGTCCAACCGTGTACCGTAAAGAAATTCGGCCTAGTTGGATCATAATGCTCGAAGGCCAATAATTTTTCAAATTCGTTAGCTTTTACTATGTAGCCCTCGTTTTTGTTGTAGGGGGTAAAAATGTGGAAAGTCACGTTGTTGCCATCGATTGGTTCCACAGCCTTCGGTATGTATCTCAAATCAACGAAATGGAGGTTTCCTTTTTCATCGGGGATGTAAATGAATTCTGGATCTCCTTCTCTTAGATAAGGGCTTCTCACTAAAACAACAAGAAAAAATCAAATCTTTTTTTAAATTTTTTCTATACTGAGCTTATCCCAATCAATTTTTGATTAAGGCCCGATTTTACAATCGTCGAATAAGTATTATTCTTACAATAACGTGACATAGGTGTGACGTAGATATGGAGGAATGTTAAAGGATTTTCGGCGAACAGTTATTTCGTCCTTATTCCACGATTGTAAAACTGGGCCTAAATCTACTTTTTCGTTTTAAGCTTGTACTTACCCTGATCGGCAAAAGCAGTCGTTAAGACCGCTGCATATATGAGGAACATCATCATCATACGTGTGACCACCAGAACTTATCAAAGCACAACAGTAAATACATACTTTGATTGTTATCTTTCGTTAATCAAAAAAAATAACATTTTAAATAGGTATCAGTCGACGTCAATTATTCATTTACATAATGCTGTACATCTGGTAGCAACAATTATGATTGCTATCTTATGATTGGTTTAATTAAATCAAGATTAATTACAGGAAAAAGAAATAATTGCAATTAATTAAATTATCTCACAGTTTATTTAAGTGAACTTCAAGTGGATAAAGTCTGTGGTACTCATTTTGTTTTTTTTTTATATATAATGAGTAAACAACAGTTTATGAAAATTGCAATCAAATAATGATAATAATAATAATAAATGGACTTTATTTAACGTATATGGTTAGAATAGTACACTTATAAAAAGGCTTTCATAGGCGAAGTTCAGTTCAGTGCCTGTTCTTCCACTTAACCTATAGTATAATATAGAATTAGCAACTTACAGCCGAAAACTTATACATAATTTATAACAAACGTAACGAAAGAAAAATAATGAAAGTATAGTATGATAATTAAAATATCCCCCCTCCCACCAAGAGAGGGTTTATTTAACTGTTCTTAAAATTTGAAACGAAGAAGATGTTTTAAATTTTAACTTTTTTTTATTAAAAATGTATTTGAGTTGAAGTCTATCGAACAGCTTAATTTCGATTATCGTTCTTTTTTTGTTCAATTAATTAATTACGTACAGAAAATTAAATATTTATCTCGAAATATCCTACGCCATAAACAAGAAGGGGGAGGAGGGTCGTTGTATATAAAACTTTGGCCTAACAAGAATATCAAACCTATTTTGTTGTTTATTTTCGTTTTATTTTGGGAAGCTTTTAATAATACGTCTTTTTACGCCGACGTAACTTCCTGAGCGAGATAAATCAAAGCATATCGCTATCAGAAACCTTAATCCTACCAACCAGTGCGTAAGACACTCGTGGATCAAAGTGACAAGAAATATAATGCGAGAGAGAAAGTTTTCATTTGATTAGCCCTGATTTTTCGTACTGGCATGTAACACATATGCTTTTTGTCGTGCGTATACATCAAAAAAAGCTCCTCCGACTGTTTATTACCCCAACAAAGTGACGGCGGCGTTAAATAAATAAAACTACATCAAATAAGCTGTTAACGAGAATTTGATTTATTTTTAAAGAAAACACACATAATCGCGTTTGTTTATTCCTTAGAAAAAGGAGAAGACTCGTACGTGTCAAGATAATAATCCTCATAAGCTCTGCAACAAAAGAATTAATTAATTGCATTAAATAAAGTTGGGGGGTCCTTACGTTAAATCAATAGGCCATCGCCCCAAGAAAGATTCTTCATTCCCTTGGCATATTCCACTCTGGTAGTTTTTGTAACTATCGCATTTCCTCGATCTAAATCCGGCTGTTATGAGGGATTCTAATCTTCAGCTCTTCCATGTGAACACGAGCCAGTATCCCCTTCAAAATTAAAGAAAGCTGAAACTTCTTCCAAAATCAACAAGATCAAATTCATAATCATATTTATAATTATAAGAAAGTCTTAAATTATATTAACATGATTCTATAAGATCCATGGGGTACTAGTCAATTCAGCACACGAATCATGAAGCCAGGAGGAAGAAAGAATTTCTCGTTCAACCCCCATAACGAGTGATTAAAAAATTAGGGAAGAAAGAACATCAACAATCGTCGATCTACTGACATTCTCTTAAAAGCCAAAGGAGGCCAGAAGCATCTGATCAGAAGATTGAGGGAAAAAGGCAGAAGTTTGGTTTCAATCAGAACATCATCATGGAAATGCTGATATATACTGGAAAATGATAATAAGAATGTACTGGAGAGGTTTTAAGGAAGAAAATAAGAAGTTCCTGAGCCTAAATAGAAAAAGCCAGAAGAATTTATTTGATGAGCTTGAGGAAGAAATTGTGATATTCAACTTCTTCCAGAGCAAAACCAAACGCATAACTAAAGCAAGGATTTAAGTCCATTTTTAGGTTATGACTCATCTTTTTAGTTGGGGCGTACGTGTTGACTCATGACCTAAAAATGTACCTAAATCCTTACGCTACTCATAAGCGATAAAATGAACTCAATCAAACTGTTTTGATGAATTAGATTCATGTATTTAATTTGTTGAATAGATCCTCTGCAAGTATGTCAAAAGTCAACTAACGTATGCTGGAAACAAATGGAAAAGTTTTGGTACTACTTGTAAGTTTATACGCAGGTCTAAATCATGGTTCTGTATATTTTAAGTTAATAGGAAAAAAATGCTGCAAATTAAATCTGATATTTATTCAGTATTTAACATTAAAATTAGGTCGACCTAGCTTATCCCTTATAAGAAACTTCTTTGAAATTTTCTGTTGTCTTAGTTAGAACAGTGGAGACAGACCCATTTGTTATCTGAGCTACATAGAAATATGCACCAATTGCATCCTTTCTGGTGCCAAATGAAATCTGAAAAATAACGAATTAGTTAAAAAGTTTTCATATACTTGACGATATTACCGTTTTCCTTACACTCCCCTTCTTGTTCTATAAATCAAGAGTTAGACAGCAATATTTTTACATATAATTTTGCATTTAACTTACT
This sequence comes from Dorcus parallelipipedus, assembly GCA_958336345.1. Taxonomy (NCBI): domain Eukaryota; kingdom Metazoa; phylum Arthropoda; class Insecta; order Coleoptera; family Lucanidae; genus Dorcus; species Dorcus parallelipipedus. The sequence goes on along the minus strand of OY284479.1, from coordinate 3,903,499 downwards.
CGAGTCTTCTATGCTTTCTTCTTCTTCCTCCGCTTCAACCTGTTTTTCGAACTGTGCTAAAACTGAAATTGTTATGAATAAACTAATACTGGAATCGTATTAACTTGGATATTACGTTTTTCTTTTTGTGGTAATAGCTCTGCAACATATTGTTTCTAAATAACTAAAAAAACTGATTTTTGTACGAAATTACCTGCATGTTCAAAAACCAACAGAGGATCTGAAATATTATTTGGGGGTTACATTAATACAATAATTATCAAAGGGTGGTCTACTTTTAACTTACCCTTCACTTTTTCTTTGATATGTTCGACTTCTTCAAGTACTAGAATATACATAAATGAAATATTTTATTGCTGTGTGTGAATATTTGCAACTAAGGCTGCGTTGTATAAAAGGTTTAAGCCACGAATAATTTTAATCCTAAGTTAGAATGTGACACTTGTTATGACGTACATCACATTCTAACTTTAATCCTGGCTTAAACTTTTTTACAGCGCAGCCCAAGACTTACTGTGTTTTTCCAAAATTGGCGAAGGACCTGAAAACAATCAATAGATTGTCCTAAAATATTTCGATTCACCTATGAAATGTATGTACTTACGTGGAATGCACCAAACGCCATGGCCAATAATGATAGCCGCGAAAAATATGATCACCTGCATTTTTTTTTTTGAGTTTGATTGACTGTTTTTCCCTAGGCTCGTTTATATACACATGTAGATCGCGCTTAATCTTTATGCGTTTCGTGATCCGCGTTTTTATTTTGGTTGCACGAAAACCGTATAATTTTACACTTTTTTTTTCAAAGCAACGAATACAATTTAAAAGCAGTGATTAAAATTGCAATCAATTATATAAATAAATCTTGTCCACTTTTTTCAAAGCACCTTCACCATTGGTTTCATCTATTCGACTAGTGGCCGATTTCTTCACCATGTTTAACCTAAGGTTAATTTATCTAACAGTTGGAATGTGACGTACAGTTGGCCGTACACATACTATGTGTCACATTCTAACTGACAGATAAATTTAACCTCAAGATAAGGCGATGAAGAAATCGGGTATAGGCCATTTACGGAAGCCCCAATACAACCAGCAACGTTACCACCAAGGCTATGCCCTACCAAAATAAAGTCTGAAGGGTCGAAGTTGTAATGGGTCATCAAATCGCCTGTGATTTGGCCTACGATGGGCACAGCCAAAACAGAAACGGTATAGTACATATGTATTAGCAGGGCCACCCCAATCGATGGCGAAGAGGTTTACAACTTCCCCAATTTGGAAAAGAGCGCGACGAACCTTCCAGTGTATTCCACTAATTAGCCCCCCCCCCTCTCCAACCATGTGCAGTAAACACATTTTTCCGGTTAGGATCGAAGTAGGTCGAATTTAATAAGTCTTCCAAGTTACCTGAACGCAGTGCATCACCATTTTCAGGGTTCTTTATAGTATAGGGGTGGAAAGTTACATCAGAAGGAGACCTCGAATTTTTTTGACTTTTGCTTTAGGTTGCTTCTGATGAAAATGAAATGCCTGTCTGCTATTTTTTCTTCCTCGGGGGCGTAGCGTCGACCATTCTTTGTTATTATAACTAAAGACACGACGTTTTTATTTATGCAAATTTTGGGGCTATTTTTACTTACTTCTGGTTGAAGTCACGTAGCTAATCATGAGTACTATAATTATTGTTGGGGCCTTGATATTTGCAACTTAAGAAACTACGTGTAGAGTGTTCCTACTTATATGCCTATTGTTTTGTTAATTAAAAAAAAGCTCCGGCGTGATAAAGAAATAATAATTTGATAAAAAGATTGAATACGTAAGTAGCCCCGCTTATAAATTTATAATTTAAAAAAAAATGTCGCGCGAACTTCCTGCTGATAAAGACTTACGGAAAATCGTAAAATCGTTAAAGCATTTTCTTCGGAAAATTGCAGGCGGCACTTAGCTTTTCCGCATCGTAATGTTCTCGGTGAAATATCCCCTTCAAAATTAAAGAAAGCTGAAACTTCTTCCAAAATCAACAAGATCAAATTCATAATCATATTTATAATTATAAGAAAGTCTTAAATTATATGAACATGATTCTATAAGATCCATGGGGTACTAGTCAATTCAGCACACGAATCACGAAACCAGGAGGAAGAAAGAATTTCTTGTTCAACCCCCATAACGAGTGATTAAAAAATTGGGGAAGAAAGAACATCAACAATCGTCGATCTACTGTCATTCTCTTAAAAGCCAAAGGAGGCCAGAAGCATCTGATCAGAAGATTGAGGGAAAAAGGCAGAAGTTTGGCTTCAATCAGAATATCATCATGGAAATGCTGATATATACAGGAAAATGATAATAAGAATGTACTGGAGAGGTTTTAAGGAAGAAAATAATAAGTTCCTGAGCCCAAATAGAAAAAGCCAGAAGAATTTATTTGATGAGCTTGAGGAAGAAATTGTGATATTCAACTTCTTCCTGAGCAAAACCAAACTCATAACTAAAGCAAGGATTTAAGTCCATTTTTAGGTTATGACTCATCTTTTTAGTTGGGGCGTACGTGTTGACTCATGACCTAAAAATGTACCTAAATCCTTACGCTACTCATAAGCGATAAAATGAACTCAATCAAACTGTTTTGATGAATTAGATTCATATATTTAATATGTTGAATAGATCCTCTGCAAGTATGTCAAAAGTCAACTAACGTATGCTGGAAACAAATGGAAAAGTTTTGATACTACTTGTAAGTTTATACGCAAGTCTAAGTCATGGTTCTGTATATTTTAAGTTAATAGGAAAAAAATGCTGCAAATTAAATCTGATATTTATTCAGTATTTAACATTAACATTAGGTCGACCTAGCTTATCCCTTATAAGAAACTTCTTTGAAATTTTCTGTTGTCTTAGTTAGAACAGTGGAGACAGACCCATTTGTTATCTGAGCTACATAGAAATATGCACCAATTGCATCCTCTCTGGTACCAAATGTAATCTGAAAAATAACGAATTAGTTCAAAAGTTTTCGTATACTTGAGGACATTACCGTTTTCCTTACACTCCCCTTCTTGTTCTATAAATCAAGAGTTAAACAAAAATTTTTTTACATATAATTGTGCGTTTAACTTACCCGAGCCTTCTATGCTTTCTTCTTCTTCCGCTGCAACCTGTTTTTCGAACTGTGCTAAAACTGAAATTTTTATGAATAAACTAATACTGGAATCGTATTAACTTGGATATTACGTTTTTCTTTTTGTGGTAATAGCTCTGCAACATATTTTTCCTAAATAACTAAAAATACTGATTTTTATACGAAATTACCTGCATGTTCAAAAACCAACAGAGGATCTGAAATATTATTTGGGGGTTGCATTAATACAACAATTATTAAAGGATGGTCTACTTTTAACTTACCCTTCACTTTTTCTTTGATATGTTCGACTTCTTCAAGTACTAGAATATACATAAATGAAATATTTTATTGCTGTGTGTGAATATTTGCTGAAGGCTGTGTTGTATAAAAGGTTTAAACCAGGAATAACTTTAATCCTAAGTTAGAATGTGACATTTGTTATGACGTACATCACATTCTAACTTTAATCCTGGCTTAAACTTTTTTACAGCGCAGCCTAAGACTTACTGTGTTTTTCCAAAATTGGCGAAGGACCTGAAAACAATCAATAGATTGTCCTAAAATATTTCGATTCACCTATGAAATATAGATACTTACGTGGAATGCACCAAACGCCATGGCCAATAATGATAGCCGCGAAAAATATGATCACCTGCATTTTTTCTTTGAGTTTGATTGACTGTTTTTCCCTAGGCTCGTTTATATACACATGTAGATCGCGCTTAATCTTTATGCGTTTCGTAATCCGCGTTTTTATTTTGGTTGCACGAAAATCGTAAAATTTTACACTTTTTTTTCAAAGCAACGAATACAATTTAAAAGCAGTTATTAAAATTGCAATCAAGTATATAAATAAATCTTGTCCACTTTTTTCAAAGCACCTTCACCATTGGTTTCATCTATTCGACTAGTGGCCGATTTCTTCACCATGTTTAACCTAAGGTTAATTTATCTAACAGTTGGAATGTGACGTACAGTTGGCCGTACACATACTATGTGTCACATTCTAACTGACAGATAAATTTAACCTCAAGATAAGGCGATGAAGAAATCGGGCATAGGCCATTTACGGAAGCCCCAATACAACCAGCAACGTTACCACCAAGGCTATGCCCTACCAAAATAAAGTCTGAAGGGTCGAAGTTGTAATGGGTCATCTAATCGCCTGTGATTTGGCCTACGATGGGCACAGCCAAAACAGAAACGGTATAGTACATATGTATTAGCAGGGCCACCCCAATCGATGGCGAAGAGATTTACAACTTCCCCAATTTGGAAAAGAGCGCGACGAACCTTCCAGTGTATTCCACTAATTAGCCCCCCCTCTCCAACCATGTGCAGTAAACACATTTTTCCGGTTAGGATCGAAGTAGGTCGAATTTAATAAGTCTTCCAAGTTACCTGAACGCAGTGCATCACCATTTTCAGGGTTCTTTATAGTATAGGGATGGAAAGTTACATCAGAAGGAGACCTCGAATTTTTTTGACTTTTGCTTTAGGTTGCTTCTGATGAAAATGAAATACCTGTCTGTTATTTTTTCCTCCTCGGGGGCGTAGCGTCGACCATTCTTTGTTATTATAACTAAAGACACGACGTTTTTTTTATGCAAATTTTGGGGCTATTTTTACTTACTTCTGGTTGAAGTCACGTAGCTAATCATGAGTACTATAATTATTGTTGGGGCCTTGATATTTGCAACTTAAGAAACTACGTGTAGAGTGTTCCTACTTATACGCCTATTGTTTTGTTAATTAAAAAAAAGCTCCGGCGTGATAAAGAAATAATAATTTGATAAAAAGATTGAATACGTAAATAGCCCCGCTTATAAATTTATAATTTAAAAAAAAATGTCGCGCGAACTTCCTGCTGATAAAGACTTACGGAAAATCGTAAAATCGTTAAAGCATTTTCTTCGGAAAATTGCAGGCGGCACTTAGCTTTTCCGCATCGTAATGTTCTCGGTGAAATATCCCCTTCAAAATTAAAGAAAGCTGAAACTTCTTCCAAAATCAACAAGATCAAATTCATAATCATATTTATAATTATAAGAAAGTCTTAAATTATATGAACATGATTCTATAAGATCCATGGGGTACTAGTCAATTCAGCACACGAATCACGAAACCAGGAGGAAGAAAGAATTTCTTGTTCAACCCCCATAACGAGTGATTAAAAAATTGGGGAAGAAAGAACATCAACAATCGTCGATCTACTGTCATTCTCTTAAAAGCCAAAGGAGGCCAGAAGCATCTGATCAGAAGATTGAGGGAAAAAGGCAGAAGTTTGGCTTCAATCAGAATATCATCATGGAAATGCTGATATATACAGGAAAATGATAATAAGAATGTACTGGAGAGGTTTTAAGGAAGAAAATAATAAGTTCCTGAGCCCAAATAGAAAAAGCCAGAAGAATTTATTTGATGAGCTTGAGGAAGAAATTGTGATATTCAACTTCTTCCTGAGCAAAACCAAACTCATAACTAAAGCAAGGATTTAAGTCCATTTTTAGGTTATGACTCATCTTTTTAGTTGGGGCGTACGTGTTGACTCATGACCTAAAAATGTACCTAAATCCTTACGCTACTCATAAGCGATAAAATGAACTCAATCAAACTGTTTTGATGAATTAGATTCATATATTTAATATGTTGAATAGATCCTCTGCAAGTATGTCAAAAGTCAACTAACGTATGCTGGAAACAAATGGAAAAGTTTTGATACTACTTGTAAGTTTATACGCAAGTCTAAGTCATGGTTCTGTATATTTTAAGTTAATAGGAAAAAAATGCTGCAAATTAAATCTGATATTTATTCAGTATTTAACATTAACATTAGGTCGACCTAGCTTATGCCTTATAAGAAACTTCTTTGAAATTTTCTGTTATCTTAGGAACAACAGTAGACACAGACCCATTTGTTCTGTGAGTTACATATAAATAAGCACCAATTATATTCTCTGTGGTACCAAATGAAATCTGAAAAATAACGAATTAGTTAAAAAGTTTTCATATACTTGACGGTATTACCGTTTTCCTTACACTCCCCTTCTTGTTCTATAAATCAAGAGTTAGACAGCAATATTTCTACATATAATTTTGCATTTAACTTACCCGAGCCTTCTATGCTTTCTTCTTCTTCCTCCGCTTCAACCTGTTTTTCGAACTGTGCTAAAACTGAAATTTTTATGAATAAACTAATACTGGAATCGTATTAACTTGGATATTACGTTTTTCTTTTTGTGGTAATAGCTCTGCAACATATTTTTCCTAAATAACTAAAAATACTGATTTTTATACGAAATTACCTGCATGTGCAAAAACCAACAGAGGATCTGAAATATTATTTGGGGGTTGCATTAATACAATAATTATCAAAGGGTGGTCTACTTTTAACTTACCCTTCACTTTTTCTTTGATATGTTCGACTTCTTCAAGTACTAGAATAGACATAAATGAAATATTTTATTGCTGTGTGTGAATATTTGCTGAAGGCTGTGTTGTATAAAAGGTTTAAGCCAGGAATAACTTGAATCCTAAGTTAGAATGTGACACTTGTTATGACGTACATCACATTCTAACTTTAATCCTGGCTTAAACTTTTTTACAGCGCAGCCTAAGACTTACTGTGTTTTTCCAAAATTGGCGAAGGACCTGAAAACAATCAATAGATTGTCCTAAAATATTTTGATTCACCTATGAAACGTAGGTACTTACGTGGAATGCACCAAACGCCATGGCCAATAATGATAGCCGCGAAAAATATGATCACCTGCATTTTTTTTTGAGTTTGATTGACTGTTTTTCCCTAGGCTCGTTTATATACACATGTAGATCGCGCTTAATCTTTATGCGTTTCGTGATCCGCGTTTTTATTTTGGTTGCACGAAAACCGTATAATTTTACACTTTTTTTTCAAAGCAACGAATACAATTTAAAAGCAGTGATTAAAATTGCAATCAATTATATAAATAAATCTTGTCCACTTTTTTCAAAGCACCTTCACCATTGGTTTCGTCTATTCGGGTGTCTGGATTTTCCAAACTAAATAGAGGAGACGCTGGATCTAAACTGACTCTATACTCGACTAGTGGCCGATTTCTTCACCATGTTTAACCTAAGGTTAATTTATCTAACAGTTGGAATGTGACGTACAGTTGGCCGTACACATACTATGTGTCACATTCTAACTGACAGATAAATTTAACCTCAAGATAAGGCGATGAAGAAATCGGGCATAGGCCCAATACAACCAGCAACGTTACCACCAAGGCTATGCCCTACCAAAATAAAGTCTGAAGGGTCGAAGTTGTAATGGGTCATCAAATCGCCTGTGAATTGGCCTACGATGGGCACAGCCGAAACATAAACGGTATAGTACATATGTATTAGCAGGGCCACCCCAATCGATGGCGAAGAGGTTTACATCTTCCCCAATTTGGGAAAGAGCGCGACGAACCTTCCAGTGTATTCCACTAATTAACCCCCCTCTCCAACCATGTGCAGCAAACACATTTTTCCGGTTAGGATCGAAGTAGGTCGAATTTAATAAGTCTTCCAAGTTACCTGAACGCAGTGCATCACCATTTTCAGGGTTGTTTATAGTATAGGGGTTGAAAGTTACATCAGAAGGAATTTTTTTGACTTTTGCTTTAGGTTGACCAAATTATATTTTCCGTCGTTGCTTCTGATGAAAATGAAATGCCTGTCTGTTATTTTTTCTTCCTCGGGGGCGTAGCGTCGACCATTCTTTGTTATTATAACTAAAGACACGACGTTTTTATTTATGCAAATTTTGGCGCTATTTTTACTTACGACGTGAAGTCACGTAGCTAATCATGAGTACTATAATTATTATTGTAGCCTTGATATTTGCAACTTAAGAAACTACGTGTAGAGTGTTCCTACTTATACGCCTATTGTTTTATTAATTAGAAAAAGCTCCGGCGTGATAAAGAAATAATAATTTGATAAAAAGATTGAATACGTAAATAGCCCCGCCTGTAAATTTGTAATTAAAAAAAAAAATGTCGCGCGAACTTCCTGCTGATAAAGACTTACGGAAAATCATAAAATCGTTAAAGCATTTTCTTCGGAAAACTGCAGGCGGCACTTAGCTTTTCCGCATCGTAACGTTGGAGGTGCCTTCGCAAATGAAAATGAGTAGCGCACGCAACTGTTCCCAGTTTCTTATAATTTTTAAATGGAATAAGATGCATAATACATAAGAAAAGTTGCTTTTGGCATGTGCTTCGGAATTACATTTTATGTTTATTTCGTTATACCTATTTGAAATCTCGCAAACACAATTTTCTTGTTTTCCTTCGCATGTTTTTACACAACACAGATATTATATACTCTGTATAATTTTAAATACATACATATATTAAGTATCTTTTAAATTAATTAGTTCAATTAAATAAATAATTAAACAGTTTCAGTTTGTTCAAATTAAATTCTTTATTTATTGCTGCAAAAATTGAGCACAATTAAAAATTAATAAAATGAAAGGATATAATTAAAAATAAAGAAAATGTTCATTTGTTTATTATTACATTGTACTTAATGAGGTAAGTGTTTGAAATATGCCCTGTCCTATATAATAGAACTATAGAGTCTTGAGGGTGTTTCATCCTAAGGCGAATGGGTCGGAATTTCCGGTGTTCAAGAAGTAATCACCTCTAGCACTAAAAATTCAAGTAAATGGTTTAGAAAAGTTGCTGGGAGTGAAATGATTGCTTACGTACCTTTTATCGATTGCCCATTCGCCCATGAAAGCCCAGTGATTATTATTGCATTGTCCATTGTTGAAAGCTGAATGCGAATTACACTGTCTAGCTCCAAATCGGCCGGTCCTGATGGATTCTGCCATGAAGGCATGGGCACGAGAGTGCGCGCAAGTTCCGACCAGGTCAATCCCACATCCTGGTTGGCTATTGCCACCATTGGGGCGAAAATCAGAGTCCCCAATTGAGGTTCCAAATCCAAGCAAGTTTCCGTTGGTGTGTATGATTTGAACATAATCGCCATCGGTGGGGTCTATACGATTGTCTATGTTTCCTATGGTGTATAAAGGACCAGCAGGATCTAATCCAACTATGTAATTTACGAGGCCGTTAACTTGAGCACCGGCGCAGCCAGCAACGTGTGCACCAAGACTATGCCCAATTAAATTAAACCTGGCGGTTGTTAATCCAAACTGAGACATCATCCTGTTAATCCAATCACCAACAATGATACCAATAGTTGGAACAGCATTTCTTGCCGTGGTGTAAAACTGATTTGCAGGTCCGCTCCAATCAACCACGAACACGTTCGCGTTATATCTTTGTAAAATAGCGCTCCTGATGTTGGTGTTGACTGCGCTTCCGTGGTAGTTATTCCATCCGTGCGATATGAAGACGTTCTGGCGTGAGGGGTCAAAAAATTGGGAGGAGATTAGGGCCTGGAAATTGATGGCGGGAATAAGTTGGGGATTGGTTGGATTTCCCGGGGTGAATAAGTGAAACGTTACATCCGACACAGAAACTTTTGGCCCCACTGGTTCTTGCTTGAGGTCTACGAAGTGGTATTTGCCATTATCATCCTGCATTACTATGAAGCGCCTTCTGTCCGCATTCTCTTCTTCCGGGATGTAAGTCCTCGGCACAAACTCATCCCCTTCTCCTAAAAAGAGCGACCAAGTTTCAAGTAGGAATCTATTTTTGATTTTGATTTACTTACTGGGGATGGCAGCGACGTACGTGGCCACAGCTAAGAAGACGATGACGCCCTTCATCTTTGTGTAACCACTTTTGGTTTTGCTTTGCTTATATACACGGCCATATCTACATCTCACAATTCCCATGCACTATCATTACGCAAAGATATCGCACGATAATATGTAAAATAAATTGATTGATTTACTTCTATCAATCCACGAATTAATAAATAATAAAGAAAACGCTCGAGTAGATACTTTTTTTTATTGATTAAATTCGTTTTGCGAAAATTGATTTACAAATCTTAGCTATTATTACTTTGTTTGTTTCATACTTATTTCTTGTGTTTGCAAAATTGCAAAATTAATTTTAAGAATGTTAAAATCCTTAGATGTCGAAAGAAAGGAAGAGACAAAGGTATTTCCTAGAATTTCTGTGTGTTTTGTGATAAGTTTGTTTAAAAATTGCATGAATGTTGACGATTTTGAAACGCCTTTTGGAGTTTGGATCTACGATTTGCAAATTTCCTCATCACATAAAAGTATTTGTATTGATAATACATTTTTGATATTGTATTCAAAAACTCCGCACGTCATTTATATAAATAAAAATCCAAATTTAAAATCACTTGAAAACGTACTTATAAATAAACAAAATAGTGGTGTACATAGATGTTTGATTAAGATCAGAGTCCACTGCTTGAGATAACACCAGAATTCTCCTCGATAGGATCACCTCATTATTGTCGTTCTTGTTCAGCTACTGAAAACATGATTTTTTATTGTTGCAATGTATTTATCTAGTTGTGCAACTTTTTTTTTAATCGGCTTGGGAAAACTTTTCGTTGGAGATTTGGGGCCCGTAGTAAATAAGCGGGTATGAAAGTAGGTATAATTCGTTTCGACGAAGTTTTAACGTCCCTTTACAAATCCCTAAAAGTTGGCCAGCGCATATAAAGATTTAGAAGGTTTATTAAACTGTCTGCTCGTTTGCCATATCACACTCGACTAACGGCCAATTGCAGAAATCTATGTCCCAGTTAAATGGAGTGTTAACCTTAATATACCGAGTTTCAAATAAGACGATCTTTACCAAATTGGCTTCTTAATAACGCGACGGGGAAATATTTTTGCAGGCCAGGGGGGGTGGCTAAAAAGAAAACAAATTTTTATACACGTTAAAAATCGATGCTCCTAGTTTTCGTATTAAAGGAAGATTGCATGGTTGACAGAAAACAAACTTTGTTTATTTATTCATGAACTTTAAATATTGTATTGGAAGCAAGTTCTTTCTCCATCAGTTATTAAACCCAAAATAAAAAGAAAAACATTTCGTTTATTTGAATTTATAACAAAGCCTTTGTGCCTCCGTGTAACATAACTTGTCAATCAGTCATCCAGGGTTGTTTACATTGCGGTTTGAGATGTTTTCGGTGAGATACGAAATAAGAGAAGGCATGTGGCTCATTAATTAAAAATTTCTCTTGATTACAAAGGACCGATCGATTAGATATTTGCTTGAAACGCTCGCGTAAGAAGATTCCGATAAAATAAATAAGTAGTAAGTTTTAATTGAAAAGTCTCTTTAAAATTTAATTAAAAACAAAGTACCAATTCACCGCGTTCTTTTTTTTTAAATACAGGTAGCAGTTAATTTAAAAGTTTCATTCGAAACTCCGGGGCTGGAACGGAAAAATAGAATAAAAGCTCGGATACTGTTGCATTAATAAAGAACACATTTATTTTTTAAGCTTTTCGATACAATTTTATGGTATAACTCATATTTTTAATAGTAAAGAATAAAATATTCAGAGTTTCCGGCGATAAGAAACGTGATCTGCAATTTCTAAATAAAATTCCTTTGATTCAGCAAGTGCGGTAAACTTCAAATATTCGCAATACTCTTCTTTATCATCACAGATAGCCCCAAAACAGTATAACGAAGCGCAGCCCAAATTATAAACTGCAAAATAAATTTGATTAACTTAAAAACAATTTTTGCCTTACTAACGAGTTTGGCCTTCCTCAAGAGAAAACTCCTTTAATACTTCCAAGTAAAATAATTCGACGTTTTGCAAATAGCGAGTGCCAAGAGCCCAATGTGTACAGTTTCTCTCCTCATCACAGACAGCACCAAAACAGAAGTGTCCAACGCACCCCATCATAATATCTACGAAATACAAACACGGTCAAAATGAAGGGGGGTTTTTAATGATCTACGACAACCTTCTGGTCCTTCAAGTTCTTGGCTTTCCACACCAGAGTAATGTTCTGCGATTTCTAAATAAAACACCTCAGTGGTGTACGGTGTTTGTACTATAAAAGACAAATGTGTGCATTCTCCATCCTTATTGCAAACTACACCGAAGCAATAATTTGAAATACAACCCAAATTATACTCTGCAAAAACATCGTTTAGAATTATGTGGGAAAAATGGTTTCTTAACTACTAACTTCTTCTGCCTTTTTCTTGAAGTTCTTCCAAAACCCTGTAGTTACCTATAAAAACAATAAAATTTTCTTAAAGTTAAATTTGTTTAACTTATCTCTTAACCTGTGGTTGTTGTAGGTTTACCAGCTGGTGGTGGTGCTTCTGTTGTTGTTGTTGTATGTGAATGAGCTATCGTAATAAAACAAAACGTTTTTATAAGCTTTAGATTTAACTTATGTGTCAACTTACATTTTTTATTGACTGCAACGTTTATATCTGTAAGAGCAATTTTTTAATAAGAATTATTTTGTTTGAAAGAAAGAAAACTCACTCGTTTTACAGGTCGTACCAAAACTGATGATGACAAATATGAAGAACAAAATTAACTTTAGCGATTCCATTTTCATAACTGTGGTCGGTCTCTCTAACGTTTATATATGCTAGCAAAATGAAAATGAAAAAATTTTCGTAGGTACTTCCACAAAAGGTAATGTGTTTCGTGATGGAAATTTAAGTTTTACTACGACACGACTCATTACAATCAGTAATTGTATATTTTTTTAATGATTTGTATTCCACGACTACATAAAAAATATTTTACATGAGCGATGACGTTTAGTTACAAAAAAATATATTTAAATACGTTAAACAATTAGATTTTAAAGAACACGTTCCTAATCACGAGAAATTTTCACGCAAAGTTAAGGTGCAACCAAGAAGATAAGCGGATAATGCTTTAAAAAAATAATTAAGGAGCACTTGATGATAAAACTTATATAAAAAAGCATCATTCATTTTTGATTCTGTTCGAGATAAATTACGTTATCAGCCAGCAAGTCGATTTATTTTTCGAATAGGTGATTATTACAACCGTGTTCAAACGAATTTGGGAAAATAACTAATCAGTATTCATTCCATTACCACACATCTAATTTAATCGTCGTGCACGAATCAAAAAACCAGGAGAACCTGATTGTCTCAAAGCAAAGAAAAGAATTTTTTATTCGACCTCAAGAAGAGTCAAAAATAATTCTCGGTATTATATCCTCATCCAGTCTCAACGACTAACGAGAAGCAGCAGCAACACCACCAGCAGAAGCAGCCCTGAAGAAGTTCTTCCGCAATGGAGAACGAAATGTCGGTAGTAGAAGAAGTCAAGGTGACGCGGTGCCAACCGGAAGCCAATGCAAACATGGACATCCCCTTCAAAATTAAAGAAAGCTGACACTTCTTCCAGAATCAACAAGATCTAATTCATAATCATATTTACTATTATAAGAAAGTCTTAAATTATATTAACATGATTCTATAAGATCCATGGGGTACTAGTCAATTCAGCACACGAATCACGAAGCCAGGAGGAAGAAAGAATTTCTTGTTCAACCCCCATAACGAGTGATTAAAAAATTGGGGAAGAAAGAACATCAACAATCGTCGATCTACTGGCATTCTCTTAAAAGCCAAAGGAGGCCAGAAGCATCTGATCAGAAGATTGAGGGAAAAAGGCAGAAGTTTGGTTTCAATCAGAACATCATCATGGAAATGCTGATATATACTGGAAAATGATAATAAGAATGTACTGGAGAGGTTCTAAGGAAGAGAATAAGAAGTTCTTGAGTTCAAATAGAGAAAGCCAGAAGAATTTATTTGATGAGCTTAAGGAAGAAATTGTGATATTCAACTTCTCCCTGAGCAAAACCAAACTCATAACTAAAGCAAGGATTTAAGTCCATTTTTAGGTTATGACTCATCTTTTTAGTTGGGGCGTACGTGTTGACTCATGACCTAAAAATGTACCTAAATCCTTACGCTACTCATAAGCGATAAAATGAACTCAATCAAACTGTTTTGATGAATTAGATTCATATATTTAATTTGTTGAATAGATTCTCTGTAAGTGTGTCTAAAGTTAACTAACGTGTGCTGGAAACAAATGGAAAAGTTTTGGTACTACGTGTAAGTTTAGACATACGTGTAAGTCATGGTTCTGTATATGTTCAGTTAATGGGAAAAAAATGCTGCAATTTAAATCTGATATTTATTCAGTAATTAACATTAACAATATTAGGTCGACCTAGCTTATGCCTTATAAGAAACTTCTTTGAATTTTCTGTTATCTTAGGAACAACAGTAGACACAGACCCATTTGTTCTGTGAGTTACATATAAATATGCACCAATTATATCCTCTCTGGTACCAAATGTAATCTGAAAAATAACGAATTAGTTCAAAAGTTTTCGTATACTTGAGGACATTACCGTTTCCCTTACACTCCCCTTCTTGTTCTATAAATCAAGAGTTAAACAAAAATCTTTTTACATATAATTGTGCGTTTAACTTACCCGAACCTTCTATGCTTTCTTCTTCTTCCTCCGCTGCAACCTGTTTTTCGAACTGTGCTAAAACTGAAATTTTTATGAATAAACTAATACTGGAATCGTATTAGCTTGGATATTACGTTTTTCTTTTTGTGGTAATAGCTCTGCAACATATTTTTCCTAAATAACTAAAAATACTGATTTTTATACGAAATTACCTGCATGTTCAAAAACCAACAGAGGATCTGAAATATTATTTGGGAGTTGCATTAATACAACAATTATTAAAGGATGGTCTACTTTTAACTTACCCTTCACTTGTTCTTTGATATGGTCGACTTCTTCAAGTACTAGAATAGACATAAATGAAATATTTTATTGCTGTGTGTGAATATTTGCAACTAAGGCTGTGTTGTATAAAAGGTTTAAGCCAGGAATAACTTTAATCCTAAGTTAGAATGTGACACTTGTTATGACGTACATCACATTCTAACTTTAATCCTGGCTTAAACTTTTTTACAGCGCAGCCTAAGACTTACTGTGTTTTTCCAAAATTGGCGAAGGACCTGAAAACAGTCAATAGATTGTCCTAAAATATTTTGATTCACCTATGAAATGTAGGTACTTACGTGGAATGCACCAAACGCCATGGCCAATAATGATAGCCGCGAAAAATATGATCACCTGCATTTTTTTTTTTGAGTTTGATTGACTGTTTTTCCCGAGGCTCGTTTATATACACATGTAGATCGCGCTTTATCTTTATGCGTTTCGTGATTTGCGTTTTTATTTTGGTTGCACGAAAATCGTAAAATTTTACACTTTTTTTAAAGCAACGAAAACAATTTAAAAGCAGTGATTAAAATTGCAATCAATTATATAAATAAATATTATCGAGATTCATTTCTCAATTAACAAGAAAGTATTTGATCACAAAGACAAACTAAAGAATCGAAGCTTTTGATTGTTCCAATCCTGAGTATAATTCAAAAGTAACTCAACAAGTCTTGAAAAGCCGTTAAAGCTTTCGATGTTTTACACAGTATGCATTTAATTAACTGTATAGTTTTAAAACTTTCTAATCTAGGTATTCCGCTGAAGTTTTAACTGCGTTATACAGATCTATATTTATTACTTAAAACGTGTCCCCAATAAGTAAGTTCCGACCGAACTTAATCCCGGAATTCCAGTATCACAGTATCACCCATTGATAACCAACTCACGTTTTATTTTGCAACGAAAAATTATCTCAAAACGAAAAATAGATTGTTAAAAATGCTCTGCGAGAGATAAGTTTCCGTTAAATTAATTCGCCGATTCCCTCGGTGCGTGTCATCTGCTCCATTTAATTAAAAATCGGATTATATTTCATTTCATAGGTTCCATTTAAAAAAAATAATAATAATAAAAATAAAAATGAGGATCATTTGATTCTCCTTTTTTTTTGTTCGTGATTAATTGTGCGAATTTATTATTTGCATTTCAGGAACTGAAATACAATACGTAATAAACATGGAGGTTTTACGCTTTGTGATTATATGGGTGTTCTTTATTAAATCCGGAATTACGCAAAAAAGTGTGGAGCGCGTTAAATAAGTTAATATTACAGTTTACAACTCAGCACACCTTTACATAAAATACTTGTATTAAATGCGTCAGCTGCCATCAAAGCGATATTAAATTTTGCAAATCAATATGTTCCCCCTAAGTATGAAAGTAATTTAAAATATTGTAATATGTTATTACTGGCGTCATTTTACCATTTTATACAGCCTATCGTGGAAGTTTATCAAGAAGTCCTGTTAACTTAAACACTATAGTAAGCTGTTAAGTGTGCGTCAAGTTCTAGGTATGGAGTTAATTAACAAATTCCGTTTTATAATGGTACCTGTTTTTATTCATTTGGTGCAATTAAAATTGAATTTTTTCTTCTCCTCAACGCCTTCCACTTACTATGTTCTACCTACAACAAAATACTACCGCAATTTTACTTTCCCCTTTACACTCGTACCTGTTGGCTTTAAATATATTAAACAAAAAGAACTGCGGTCGGGGCAATTTAATTTCATGTCGTCCTCCCCTTCGGCCAATGAAAGCATGTGAAACTAAAAAGTATTTGTAACGAGGAAGGTGTATTGGTTCTATTCCGCATCGACAACGGTAAATCAGTGATTCTATCTATTTGTACAACCCTCGAAGTAGAGACTAAGTGACTAATGGTGTCACAAACTACTTTAATTAATTCACCACACCACAGTCGATAACAGAGATAAGACTACCCTTGTCATCATACCAAACTCGATTGCTTGACGCTGTAGTAATTATTGAGATGCGATTCCAAATCTTTACGTCTACAAATTTTACAAATTTCATGGCAGACAGCAATAGTGAAAATCTACAACTAACTTATGTACCTACAATACTACAAAAAAATGCATAAACATACATATAAATCCGGGGGCAACAAGACGTAAAATAAAACACGTATTTGATGGACAGGCTGTATATTGATTTCATTGTCTAAGAAGGTCGAATTCGTGGGCCTAATTCGTTCCGATTCTGAAAGAAAATGACAAGAATCAATCTTATCAAACAGAAAAGAATAAAATATAGAATCTTTCATGCTGAGATTACAAAAAGGTTGTCTTTAATTCTTTCTAATATTCTGAACCTTTTTCGCAGAGTATATTTTCAAGTAACTAATAAAACAGTAAAACAAATTAATAGTTAATAAAACGGTTTAGAAAAAACTGTTATAGAATTTCATTTACAAATTCTTTTGGTGTTATTCATTGGCATAGACTTGCGTTAGAAATTGTATTATTCTAAATCGTTTTCTGTTCAAATAAATAGAATTTTTGATTAAAATAAAGGTAATAAAAAAAAATTAAAGCGGCAATGAAATAGATCAACAGATTCAGAGTCAACAGAATTTCGAAATATAGGATTTCAAAGTGACTAGATCAAAGGGTTAACGACTTCGTTTTCTGTTTATTTGATTGGAGCGAAATTCATTTGCTTTGATTTGGGGGAAATACGGAACAATTTTGCCGGGAATCGGAATAATTATGTAAAATACGAAGCAACCCTTGATATTAAACCCAAACTCTTTCGAGTTCATTATGTTAAAAATTTCCGAAACAAGCACACCTTTTTAGAGTGTCTCCAAAAATTTTAAATTGAAGAAATATTCGAAAGAGGTTTGTAACGGTGCAAAAGTTGACGGCGTAGGTGTTGCCTGTTCACAGATGATTATCTAAACCGAAAATTTATATCTTGTTAGTTAATGTGGTATAAAACGGCAAGCCGAAGGTTTAGGAATTCACTAAGCAAACGTACAAGCTCATTCAAATTGTAACAGTTGAGCTTTTGTCGCCGTAAATCTTTCTTTAAATCGATGCCTGGACCACATACCTCGAGGACATTAAAACAACAACAAAAAAAATTTTCAACGTTCGGGTAGAGATTTAAGATTAGGTGAAACAAAATTGATTTAAAATTAGATAAAACAACGAGAGGTGTTCTGGGAATATACGCGTTGGTTTATTTTTATAAATCGTATAGGGCGAAGTTATTTTAAATAAGGACGACGGAACGTTTAAGTTATGATTAGCAAGGATGCGAATGGATGATTAGTTATGCGCTGGAGTGCGCTAGAAACTTTGGACACTGGGTAACTAATATTGTTTTCCTTCAGCAAACTCTTGACTTAATGGATTTGACGTGGCAGTATTTACCATTTGCGAAGGAGGCATAAAGTTCGTAATGTACGGTTTACCTAAGGTAAGTTCAAACACTTTAACAAAGCACGATGGGATTGCTTCACTTACACAATATTTTTATTATTTAAATTTAAAACTTGCAATTAAATTTAAGTATGAAAAGGGATTGAAAAAAGGAATATGTCTTCAACAATGTGTGTATGAGAGATGTGAAGGCAGTTGAAAATAAAAATATAAGAAGCATCAACTTTCATTTTGCTTACTCAAATTATACAGTGGAATGCGAGCGAGTTTAATAACGTTTGCTCTTTTTGTACTTCCGAAGAGATGGTCTCCTTATTGTAAATTTGAAAGGGTATCTGACGTCCGAAAGAAGAAATTATGTATGGACCTGGTATGTAAACGAAATACCAGTAAATATTGTCGAAGAAATTTACACGGTTATAACTGCCAATTTTAAAATATGAAATGACCGAGAGTCGGTTGAAGAACGAGAATCTCGCAGCGCAAAGACGAAGAACTGCGTGGGTAGAAGGCGCCACGCCGGGCCGAACAGGTGATAATAGCAGACCGTTTCAAGTCCTAGATACAATCTTCATTTCATACCTGCTGAACAAATAAATATCGATCAGCTACTAATAAATACTTCTTACAGAACACCTCCGTTATCTTATTAGTAAGAAATACAATAACTCTTACGAGGGAAAAATTTGCATGCCTTCAAGAATAACCCAACTCATTTTGTCCAAGTTCAATCACTACACTGAAACAATTTCAAATTAAAAAAAAAATTAAATTTGTAATCCTTTACGCACGACCAAAATAATAACTCTCAAGCTTGATTATCAGATAAACCCTATTTTAAACTAATTGGAAACACATAAAAATTTATGGGTCATGACTTCCCCCTCTTTAATTATATGCCCCACAACAATTTCAAACAAATAAAACTAATTTCTACGTCCTTAAGGTCCAAGTACTTACTTGATGGGATTCTAAAATAATTCAAAATCAAACTTTAGAATACTTAAAAGTTTGAAAAAGAAAACCAAAGTTGGTATCGGTAGTAGAAAGGACAGGGGGAAGCGTTTATTTAAATTCTGCACGTTACGTTTTTATATAAACGTTTTTGCGACATGACATGACGTATCCTTAAATTTTAAAAGATATCAGATAGGTAAATATAAATATTTCAGAATCGCTTCACGTAGAGAATGTCATCTCGATTTTCTCGTTTTCGAGGCAATTCTTTCATGAGACCCATATTTATACATCCATACGTTCCCTAGAACGCGAATGCGTCCGCTGTACATTCGGCCCGTTCTACTATTTTGTTGTTAATTATTATAACGAATTACGATAACGATCTGGTCGCAATTATTCTGATTTGTACGTAACGGTCTCTGCTTGAGAGTAGCTGGTTTTAAATGTGCGCTTTGCTGCTAACAGAGTTACCATCGATGATATCGCCCGCAAAATTACTATTAATAATGCGGAATATTCTATTTTATGTTTCGCTAAATTTAGATAATTATAACAGTCGCAATTCGCAGAAATTAATTTGAAAACTATAGCCAAATTTTCAACGGCAGTAAAAATCACAATTAATGACACCACTAAAGCTTCGTAGCTAGAGAAAGAAAGCGAGAGAGAATAACACCGTTATAATAAACTGTAATTATTCCAAAACGTCCTAAAAAGGACGACATGCAACGACAACACGAAAAAATTAAAAAAAAAGTAAAGACGACGGAATACCTCAAAAGAAACAGTAAAAGAAAGATAAGGCAAAGTTGGATTTAAGAAAATGATGAAGATGAGGAGAAACTATGAAGAAAGTGAAAAAGCAGAAAATGTCCAGCCTGACATTGATGTAATTGAAGAAAAATGAAAATGACATTGAAAGAGAAAAGTCAGAAAGTTTAGAAGAAAAAGAAAAGATAGTGACGTTGTTTGGCAAGAAGAAGTAAATAAATAGAAAGCAATGAAAAAAGAAACTTGCAATAATACAGAAAACTGCGACAAAATGGAAAAAGCGAAAGATTGAGCAAAGCCAAAGTGAAATTTAATATAAAAGAAAAGAAAGAAAAAAAAAGGAAGAAATAACTGTGGAGAAACAGAATTGTAGAAGAATTAAAACATTAATAATAAAAGCACTACTTATTGCATTTAAAAAGAATGGACTTTCACTTGAACAAAGTTGGATGTGTCCATATAATAGTGAAGAGTTCTAACTCTTTTAGGATGTGCAACAGAAAGTGAAAACAATGGTTTTTCTATAACTCCAAACTTTCTTGGAAAACGCGTGGAGACTAATACTGACGCTTTTTCCATAGCTCTATAGTAGAACCAAAGCTAAAAAATTCTGTAGAAGAATCGATGCCTAACTTCAAAGTAAATAAAAAAGTTGTTAAAAAGCTTGGCAATGCTTTGAGTTGATGTTGAAGGACTGGAACCCCAAACTTTCTTGGAATGCGCTTGAAGATTAACACTGACGGTTTCTCTATAGCTCTATAGTAAAGTGAAAAGTAAAAGAATATTTGCTGGAAACGCTGATAACTTCAAAGCGAAAAAAATAGTTAAAACAACTTAGTACTTAATGGATAAGTTGATTTTAAAGCTCTACAACGCCAAACTCTCTTGGAATGCGAGTGGACTCTAATAGTAACGGAGCTAAAAGGAAAAGAATCTGCTGAGGGATCGACGCTAATTTCAAAAATTGAAAAAAAAAGTGTCAAAACAATTTGGTAATGGTTTAAGCTGATGTCGGAGGTCTAGAACTCCAAACTTTCTTGGAAAACGCGTGGAGACTAATACTGACGGTGTTTCCATAGCTTTATAGTAGAACCAAAGGTAAAAAATTCTGTGGAAAAATCGATGCCCAACTTCAAAGTAAATAAAACAATTGTTAAAAAGCTTGGCAATGCTTTGTGTTGATGTTGAAGGACTGGAACCTCAAACTTTCTTGGAATGCGCTTGAAGATTAACACTGACAGTTTCTCTATAGCTCTATAGTAAAGTGAAAAGTAAAAGAATATTTGCTGGAAACGCTGATAACTTCAAAGCGAAAAAAATTGTTAAAACAGCTTAGTACTTAATGGATAAGTTGATTTTAAAGCTCTACAACGCCAAACCCTCTTGGAATGCGAGTGGACTCTAATTGTAACGGAGCTAAAAGGAAAAAAATCTGCTGAGGAATCGACGCTAATTTCAAACTGAAAAAAAAGTGTCAAAACAATTTGGTAATGGTTTAAGCTGATGTCGGAGGTCTAGAACTCCAAACTTTCTTGGAAAACGCGTGAAGACTAATACTGACGGTGTTTCCATAGCTTTATAGTAGAACCAAAGGTAAAAAATTCTGTGGAAAAATCGATGCCCAACTTCAAAGTAAATAAAACAATTGTTAAAAAGCTTGGCAATGCTTTGGGTTGATGTTGAAGGACTGGAACCTCAAACTTTCTTGGAATGCGCTTGAAGATTAACACTGACAGTTTCTCTATAGCTCTATAGTAAAGTGAAAAGTAAAAGAATCTTTGCTCGAAACGCTGATAACTTCAAAGCGAAAAAAATAGTTAAAACAACTTAGTACTTAATGGATAAGTTGATTTTAAAGCTCTACAACACCAAACTCTCTTGGAATGCGAGTGGACTCTAATAGTAACGGAGCTAAAAGGAAAAGAATCTGCTGAGGGATCGACGCTAATTTCAAAAATTGAAAAAAAAAGTGTCAAAACAATTTGGTAATGGTTTAAGCTGATGTCGGAGGTCTAGAACTCCAAACTTTCTTGGAAAACGCGTGGAGACTAATACTGACGGTGTTTCCATAGCTTTGTAGTAGAACCAAAGGTAAAAAATTCTGTGGAAAAATCGATGCCCAACTTCAAAGTAAATAAAACAATTGTTAAAAAGCTTGGCAATGCTTTGTGTTGATGTTGAAGGACTGGAACCTCAAACTTTCTTGGAATGCGCTTGAAGATTAACACTGACGGTTTTTCTGTAGCTCTATAGTAGAGTGAAAAGGAAAATAATTGGAATTGCATCTAATTTCAAAGTAAAAAAAATTGTTAAAAAAAGCGTTGAGTTTGATGATGAAGTTGTACAGACCTCCAAAATTTCTTGGAATAAAAATGAAGAGCATTACTGACGTTTTTTATAGCTCTACAGTAGAGCCGGAAGTCTGCTGGAATCAGTAGTAACGTCAAAGTAAAAAAAACGATACAACAATTTAGTAATGGTTTGAAGTATTGGTAGACCTCCAATCTTACCTACTTGGAATACGTGTGGAGATTCATACTGACGGATTTGCTATAGCTCTATAGTAGAACTGGAAGTAAAAAAAATCTTTACTGGAATCGATGCTAACTTCAAAGTAAAAAAATAATATAACAACTTCGTAATGGTTTGACTTATTGATAGACCTCCAAGCTTACCTATTTGGAATACGTGTGGAGATTCATACTGACGGTTTTTCTATAGCTCTATAGTAGAGTCGAAAGTAAAAAAATAGTAGAGTTTAAAAATAGCAACTCTTTAAAGTTATTGTTGAAGTTTCTTGGAATAAGAATGAAGACTGACGGTTTTTCTGTAGTTCTACAATAGAGTCGAAAGTAAAAAAAAATCTTTGTTGGAGTCAATGCTAACTTCAAAGTAAAAACGATACAACAACTTAGTAATGGTTTGAGTTATTGATAAACCTCCAAGCTTACCTACTTGGAATACGTGTGGAGATTCATACTGACGAATTTTCTGTAGCTCTATAGTAGAGTCGAAAGTAAAAAAATCTTTTCTGGAATCGATGCTAACTTCAAAGTAAAAAAATAATATAACAACTTAGTAATGGTTTGACTTATTGATAGACCTCCAAGCTTACCTATTTGGAATACGTGTGGAGATTCATACTGACGGTTTTTCTATTGCTCCATAGTAGAGTCGAAAGTAAAAAAATAGTAGAGTTTAAAAAATAGCAACTCTTGAAAGTTATTGTTGAAGTTTCTTGGAATAAGAATGAAGACTGACGGTTTTTCTGTAGTTCTACAATAGAGTCGAAAGTAAAAAAAAATCTTTGTTGGAGTCAATGCTAACTTCAAAGTAAAAACGATACAACAACTTAGTAATGGTTTGAGTTATTGATAAACCTCCAAGCTTACCTACTTGGAATACGTGTGGAGATTCATACTGACGGTTTTTCTGTACCTCTATAGTAGAGTCGAAAGTAAAAAAATCTTTACTGGAATCAATACTAACTTCAAGTAAAAAAAATGATATAATAACTTAGTAATGGTTCGAGATATTGATAGACCTGACGAATGTAAAAAAATCTTTACTGGAATCAATGCTAACTTCAAGTAAAAAAAATGATATAATAACTTAGTAATGGTTCAAGTTATTGATAGACCTGACGAAAGTAAAAAAATCTTTTCTGGAATCGATGCTAACTTCAAAGTAAAAAAATAATATAACAACTTAGTAATGGTTTGACTTATTGATAGACCTCCAAGCTTACCTAATTCGAATACGTGTGGAGATTCATACTGACGGTTTTTCTATAGCTCTATAGTAGAGTCGAAAGTAAAAAAATAGTAGAGTTTAAAAAATAGCAACTCTTTAAAGTTATTGTTGAAGTTTCTTGGAACAAGAATGAAGACTGACGGTTTTTCTGTAGTTCTACAATAGAGTCGAAAGTAAAAAAATCTTTGTTGGAGTCAATGCTAACTTCAAAGCAAAAACGATACAACAACTTAGTAATGGTTTGAGTTATTGATAAACCTCCAAGCTTACCTACTTGGAATACGTGTGGAGATTCATACTGACGGATTTTCTGTAGCTCTATAGTAGAGTCGAAAGTAAAAAAATCTTTACTGGAATCAATGCTAACTTCAAGTAAAAAAAAATGATATAATAACTTAGTAATGGTTCGAGTTATTGATAGACCTGACGAAAGTAAAAAAATCTTTGCTGGAATCAATGCTAACTTCAAAGTAAAAAAATAATATAACAACTTAGTAATGGTTTGAGTTATTGATAGACCTCCAAGCTTACCTATTTGGAATACGTGTGGAGATTCATACTGACGGATTTTCTGTAGCTCTATAGTAGAGTCGAAAGTAAAAAAATTTTTACTGGAATCAATGCTAACTTCAAGTAAAAAAAAATGATATAATAACTTAGTAATGGTTCGAGTTATTGATAGACCTGACGAAAGTAAAAAAATCTTTGCTGGAATCAATGCTAACTTCAAAGTAAAAAAATAATATAACAAGTAATGGTTTGACTTATTGATAGACCTCCAAGCTTACCTATTTGGAATACGTGTGGAGACTCATACTGACGGTTTTTCTGTAGCTCTATAGTAGAGTCGAAAGTAAAATTTTTTTTACTGGAATCAATGCTAACTTCAAGTAAAAAAAATGATATAATAACTTAGTAATGGTTCGAGTTATTGATAGACCCGACGAAAGTAAAAAACTCTTTGCTGGAATCAATGCTAACTTCAAAGTAAAAACGATACAACAACTTAGTAATGGTTTGAGTTATTGATAAACCTCCAAGCTTACCTACTTGGAATACGTGTGGAGATTCATACTGACGGTTTTTCTGTACCTCTATAGTAGAGTCGAAAGTAAAAAAATCTTTACTGGAATCAATACTAACTTCAAGTAAAAAAAATGATATAATAACTTAGTAATGGTTCGAGATATTGATAGACCTGACGAATGTAAAAAAATCTTTACTGGAATCAATGCTAACTTCAAGTAAAAAAAATGATATAATAACTTAGTAATGGTTCAAGTTATTGATAGACCTGACGAAAGTAAAAAAATCTTTTCTGGAATCGATGCTAACTTCAAAGTAAAAAAATAATATAACAACTTAGTAATGGTTTGACTTATTGATAGACCTCCAAGCTTACCTATTTGGAATACGTGTGGAGATTCATACTGACGGTTTTTCTATAGCTCTATAGTAGAGCTGAAAGTAAAAAGAATCTTTTCTGGAATCGATGCTTACTTTAAAGTTAAAAAAATGTTAAAATAACTTAGTAATGGTTTGAGATGATGTTGAAACTTTCTTGAAATACGCGTGGAGATGGTTATTCTATACCCTATAGTAAAGGCAAAGGCAAAAACTTCCTTGAAGGAATTGACTCAAAGAAATTGCTAAAACAACTTGGCCATGGTTTGATTTGAAGGTTTCGAACTAGAATCGCTTTTTTTATAACTCTGCAGTAGATCTAAGCAATCTGTGAAGGGAGCTTCCAAGCAATAGAAAAATTGTCATAATAATTTGGGAAAGTACGATTTTTATTTATTTGATGATCTAAAGTGCGCTAAAGCAAAAACATACTATATTCTGCGGTTTTTAAGTGGAAGGAATGTATTCTGAAAATATGTCAAGCAACTCTTTTTTTTTCTTTTTCTAAAGAACGTAAATAGAACAGATTTAATTATAGAAGCTTACATAATAGAAGTGAGTAATTAAAATTGTGCGATGCATTTTGTAAATGATATCATATCCGAGAAGCGTGTGAGAATGTGTGAAGGACACTTTGAGGATTCTTGAAACATAACAGAATTACATTAATTATAATATTATTTGTTTAGGCAGGAGGAACGGTATCTATCATACGTTGGTTCCCGAAAGTATCTTTATGTACTCGATTACAGTCGCGCTCTCTTAGGCTCACACTGTCAATAAGTAATAAAATATGCACTTCTGACTCCTACATATCGCCGTCCTCGTCGGTTCGGTCTTCGTCTTAATGTTGGAAGTGCACATATGTGAAGTACGGAGCCTGCCGTGGCGTTATAAGATTGATGTCGCTAATGAACCACTGACCCAGGATAGGACAGTATGTGAACAGGGGGTAGCAAAAGTGTCCGGGTTACCCGAGCAGCTGGAAGCCGTGGAAGCGCTTTGTGGCCTGCGGCGTCCACCAAGCTCGGGAGGCCAGGGGAGAAGACCGACTGCACACGTCGCACGGACGCCGGACCTCACCGCCGACATGGTTTCTCTTGCCGCTTAATGATTTGTCGCGTGGGCCGAAGTGGAAAGTAGTATGTTATAATAGAACAATATTTTATATTTCGTGCCTTAATTCAACTTGCGAGCCGTTCTTTTGCAACCGTCGTGATCTGTCGGCGATGGGAACTTTTACCACCCTCACACTAATGATATGTTGTAATCCTCACATATTTCGTCAAAGAATTCTTCTACCTCGGAGAGAAATCGTTGGCCCCGCGCGCTGTCTTTCACATCTGAAAACCCTCGACCGCACTCATTGTGATTGTTTGCGACTTTTGTCCTCGTTATTAATCATTCCACTGACCCCGACCATTTCACTAAACCAACACACCCTAAAAATCACTTTTACATTTTAACCTTAACCAACCATAGAATTTACATACTTAAGTACTCAAATAATATACAAGGGAAAAAGAACTAATTTAAATTGCCATATCCTGGAAATATTCTAGGGAGCATCTGGGTTTATATCATGGACAATTGAAAATAGAATACTTTTCGCATCTTTACGTCATGAATATTGTCCGGTCCAATATAAACCCAATTCGCATAAAAATGTTAATTTATGATTGTGTGACATCACACATTTGTAAAGTCCTATGGCCGCAATTTATGAACGAATCCGAGGATCTAATGGTGCGCGGATAATTTATTTGAATAATGCGCATAAATAACTCACTTAATCAGCAGCAATCGATTTGATTCGATATTCTGTTCTCGCAATCACGTGGAACAATGAGTGTCCCGCCCGCATCAACTCTACAATTTCGTGCCATTCCACCGTTGTCTAAATATTAGATAATAAACAGTGCAACTCGAAACAAACATAGCAGAGGAACTTATCTGACTAAACATTACAGATTGGTACGCACCAGCTGGTCTAATGCCATTGTTAACCTTCCGTATTAAAAACGAATTAAGTTATGACCACTCCACCACTCAGACAAATTAATATTTAATTACACCAAATTACAAAAATCAAAAAAGTCTGAAAACCCCTTTTTGGATAAGCACGGGCATTTTTCAACACAATAAATAAAACGTAAATTCCCACATCTACTTGAATCTTTTATTAAAAAAAAAAAAAACTTATAAGCTTTTTGTAGACAAGTTTAGCTCTGCTATTGTTATTAGCTTTGCACTACGCCTTTGCCTTCTTACGACGGATAAAAGGCTTGGCAAATAACACAAAACTACTTACAAAGTGAAAGAAAACGAGCTTAACTCTGGCGTCGTTGTTTGTTATTGCTCATTCATTGTTATTAGTGACTTTAAATAGAACAACGACGTTGCGGGGAAATTTGACTAGTTTTGGGGATGTAATTTTGCAATTAGAATACTTTCTTTTAAACCGAAATTTCGTTGAAATCCATTTTCTACAATCGACGTTTCAGTGCATGTTCATAACTTCCTCAGAGTTATATAATTAATTGATTTATGTAAAATTTTTTGGGATCTATTTGGGGATCTATTTAAGATTTCATTTTTCTTTTAGGGAAGTCACTTGACATCCCAGGTTCGAAGATAAAGGACCTCCAATATACATAGTATGAAAGCTGTCTGTTTTCGTAGCTTTTGTTAAGATTGGGGGTCTATTTAAGATTTCATTTTTTCTATCTTTTATTTCAGTCGACTTAAACTAATCACGTGGAATCCTCAGGCTTGAAGGCTATGAAAGTGCAACAGGCACTCAAACCAAGGACCTCCAAAAGCGTGTTCAATTAAATGGGTAGAAGGAAATCTTCTAAAAATGAATGTTGGATCAAATTTGGGATTGTAGTCCAAAATATAAAGAGGAGTAGGTATTCCTTGGGCGTTATATTTTTTTGTAGTGGATTTTATTTTAAAAATACACAAAAATCTCATTAATCAAGTATTTGCCTCGTTCAAACATTTTGATACGTGCGAATTAATTTGGACGGAAACAGATTTTATCGGAGGTCACAGTTTCGAGTGTTGATTCCAATTTTAATGAAATTATCGCACGCGTAAATAAAAATACAGATCGTGTGATTCGATATAAACAAAAAAGAACAGCTGATGTTGATTACTTACTTAACTTACGTGACTTCGGAAGTAAATTCGATTTGCCGAAGGGTGACGTAAAGAATCGTCGTATATTAAGTGGAATTGTTTTGCTTTGAATAAGAATAATAATAGAATGACGGAAATGAATATATTGGGTAATAACTGGAAGATTTAGATTCTTTGCTTGGTGTATATAAACAAGAGAAGGTAATGCGGCTTAAGATGACGAATGGAACATGGCGATTACAAATGCTTGCTGACAGGAACAATATGTTTCGCTGAGAGTATTATGCAAACTCGAAAACAAGACCCCGCTATGGCTAATTTTGAGCGAGAAGTGAACGGTAATTATTTCTTTTGTTCCGGTAATATCTTAACATAAATATTATTCAGTGTATTTACACAGAAAATCGCAGATGGTGCATAGAATACATGTTGCAATAAAATATGTACACATACATATTCCTTCTATATAACAACAAATACAGACTCACGTCAACCAGATGATTAGTATATTATTATTCCTTGCTCGTTAAACGAGATATTATAATACTTACATAATCGTGAACACGACAGAGACTCAAAGGCAAAAAAGAAAGAGAGAATTTTTCAGGAAAATATCAGATCGAACAAACAATATTTTATTATTTCCATCTTCCCCCTTTGTAAGGAGAAATAAAAAGCGCTTTTGACTTCTACGTTTTCACTCAAATCTACCTTGCACGGTTCACTTTATAATTTATTTTGGCAAATCAATTTTAAAAAACAAATAGATTCCAAACAAATTGGAATTTCTGCGTAAAACATCGTGTCAGGCAACCGGATCTTGATTTTATTTTTTTTCTATTGACACGTTTCAGTGAGCTTTTTGTTCTTAGCTTATCGCAACATGTTAAATCACGGATGTTATAAGTAAAAGCAAAAGCAAACACAAGTAAAAACATTGATATATCGTACACGTTTAATCCTGTGCTTGTAAGTAAGTATAAACATTCCATCATTTTTGAAGGTGAAACTTAAACAGGAAGTTAAGTCATTTCTTTTCTTTGCTAATACATCATCGTCTCACATTGGCAAACAAAACTCGACGTCCACAAAACAACATTTTGCAATAATAGCCTGAACATTTTTCTTAAATATTAAGAAGGCGTACCCAACCGGCCCCGTAATCATAAATACACTTTATTATGAGGATTTCTGTCATCGTTAGCATAGTTATTTCACGAGCATTAGTTGTCAATTGCTATTATTATATTGCAAAATAAATTACGTTCATGCGAAGCACTTCGGCTACTGTAAACCATTTATTTGTTAAACCAATAATACGTGATGCCAACAATTCCTGAACTTGCACTTAAAAAAAAAGTGTTTTGCGTGTGTATCCAACCACACGTGTGCAGAATATTGCGTGAGAAATGTTACGTACCTATAACATAAATAAGCAAAACTACGATATAGGTACTACTTCATAAATAAATGTCACAGACGTAAACAACGACATACCTGAAAAAATGCTTCGCTAATTTTTATACCATAATTCATAATAAAATTTATTAAACAGTAGCCGCACGCAAATTCCACCTATAACGTATGTAAATAGCTCGTAAACCTCTGTTTTACTGTGATGTAATTTATTCCTTTTATTAATTTTAGTAAATGGCATGACGTGACGTTTTTTTATTATTTATATTTCCTTCTTGCATTGAATAAATAGAAAAAAATCGATAACGAACGAAAAAATAACTGGAAATTAAATAATTAACGTGATCACTTGGCCATTGTAAATTTATATAGCAAATTTGCATGACTTTTATAGCGATTGGAATATCGACGTTTCGCTGAGAAACATTTGTCCAAAGAGTGATTATTAAAAATTTATTTCACAAAAAAAAATCCTTGAAATGACCAAAGCCAGAAAGAGAGAACAAAATAAGGAGCTAAAAGAAGATAGATGATGATATAAGTCAAGGAATGTTGTGAAACCTTCGCTAGTAGCAAATCATTGACAAAGAAGTAAAGTAGAAGAAATTGAGCTACAAGAAAAAGCAAAAGTTTTAGGAAGAATTTAAATATCAAAAAAAGTACAACTAGGATATTTGGGGCACATACGAGAACTACCTATTAGATGAAAGCCTAAGGGTGGGCGCAGACTGATCAAGCAAAAACGTCTTCAGACAAAACGTTTTGTGGAACTGAAAAACATTATGTTTGATCTTGCAACAATGCTGCATGCATAAACGTTTTACAACAAAACTGTTTCGTTTTGTTCCATAACGCTTTGTTTGAGTGAAATGCACATTGATGATGCAAAACGACTTTAGTCAAAACAGTAGGCTGAATGAACGTCAAACAAAAATTTATGTTTGCACTCCAGACACGTTGCTTTTTGTTGTAACCTGTTGGATGGTGCCTGCCGGTAACGCACACTGATTAGACAGAAAACGTTTTTATACAAAGCAATTCGTTTTGTTGGACAACGTTTTGTTAGATGTCGCCGCACAGTGATTAAGCAAATTTGTCTTTTCACACAACAATTTGTTTAACAGCGTTGTGTTTTGTTGGCAAGTTTTGTTTCATCAGTGTGCGATGGTACCTATTTAATGCATGTAAAAAACAGATTTTGGCAAGTTCAAACAAAAACGTTTTGTCTAAAGACGTTTTTGCTTGATCAGTCTGCGCCCACCCTAACGAAAAGGGTATACGAAAAATAACAGGACGGTTGTATGTAAAATTGGTTGGTTCTCTAGGACTTGCGTGGTACATTTCTAAAATAATTTGAAACAGGCTGTATATGCATCAGGCGGTAACACTGACCACTCAAGATGTTTATTTAATTGTTGTAACATTAAATATGAATTGTTCTGTTGTTAATGAATTAAATTTTATACTATATTTACTTATATTTCAGTGAATGCATGTTATTAAAAAGAAATCACCTATTAAGGTATTGTTTTGTAAACTTATACAATAATATCAAATGAAATGCATTTATAAACATTAGATACGTGCTTGCTACAAGCAACTCTGCTTTCATATAGCGTCAGTAACTAAAAGATTCTCTTCTACACTACACCGATAAGTGCAAAAAAAAGTATGGAAGTGAATGATTTCGAATCACATAAACTTCTGTCGAGTGAACACGAAATGGAAACGGAAACAGAAACGAAAAATGCGGATTTCATTTCTTCCTTGCCAATTGAGATTGTACAAAAAATTTTTGAGTGAGTGTTACTATAGTGTACCCAGTGAAATCAGTAATTACAATTTCTAGCTATCTGGACACCCCTTCTTTAGTGGCGGCTGCTAGGGTAAATGATAACTGGCGTAACATCATCGAAAGTAGCGTAAAATTAAAAGCGACGCTTAGGGAAGGTTTGCTGATTGAAGAAATGGTGGAAGAAGACGATGAAAAAATGACGCAAGAAGAAGAATCTATATTTTTTAAAATTGCAGTTTGTTACCTAATTGTTCTTCTTCTTAGTTACTTATATTATTGCTGAGGCAGTTAACGTATGTTTTGAGTAAGTAATAAGTTTTGGAAACTTTCGTTTCGAATTATACATAATGTATAATCATACAAAAAATAAAAAATTGTACTTTTTTGATTCTGTAATATCAACCTTAAAGATTCGTTTAAAAGTTTTTTTTCCTAACTGCACGTTTTAGAAGATTACTGAAATTGATTTTTTAATTTACAAATAAAATATGATTGAAATTGATGCGGTATATGATAAAACGACAAAGACACAATAATCTTCTAATTAAAAGAACAATAGTTGAGACATCCGGCAGAAGCTAATAATGGGGGAAAAAACTCATTAAAAGACGTTGTGACAAACCAAATATTGATTTTTTTTCTAAATCGTGAACAATTTAAGCCAACAACTATATAACTTCTGTTAGGTGAAAATATGTACTGTTACCATATTTGTCGGCATGGGAAAATTTCTCGTGAGTAATACAGGTAAACAAAAAATAAACACCTCATGAACTACTGTGGGATGGCATGTACCTACTACGGCGTAGATTAAAAATAAGCCTGTACTAATTATTATAGCAAGCTTTTCGAACACTTAGATGTCTGTCATTTGAATACTGCAAGGCAAATACATTTACAACCTTCATGAAACCACTACTACCGTCATTTCGAAGCGATTAATATTTATTACGCGGTGCAGTTTCTTTTAACTTTCGCTTCAGGTATAGCCATCTTGTAACCTATTTTGAATTGAAAAAATTGTGTCATAGATTGTAACAAAAGAAAAATCATCCTGTCAATACCAATAAACTTCGTACTAACGAGTGTCTTATAAGATCATTTAGAGTAATCCCCGGTGTCTACTTTAACTCCGTCCATCTCTTCGTCGTCCATCCACATCCACACGGACGTTAAGTGAGAGCCCCGGTTATTTCAGATGTGACGGGGCGTTAAATAATTACAAGAGATAATACGGTATTGTCAGCAATTAGAGTATGAATTTACCGATAATAAATTCCGACTCCGTCGCATCTGACCACTCGAAGATTTAAAAATAATAAAGATACGGAGGCAAATAAAACAAGCGAGGGGATTTGTCTCCTTCGGCTTTGTTGTTAGAATAACAACTTTAACACGTTTCTTTTATTTACTTCCCGACCCGGTCTGATAGTGTTTATCATTCGTTTTTCAAAATGAATTCTCGGTAACTAATGGAAAAGCAATCGAGTGAAATCTGAGTAAACATTTCGTAATAATAATTATTATCGATTGTGCGGGTATTTTATATTTTATCGCGTGTCAAATGAACGATAGTTAATTTTAGAACGACCGAAACTCACATCGTTAATTGCCGCACTTTATCACCAAAAATTTTTTTCTTTGATTGTAGTAATTAAGTCAACTTTGCAGAATGTATTCTATTTATTTTTTACGGGGGCGTTTAAACAACATGTGAATGTTATTATATATTACAGACTGGTAATACCGCAACGGGATTTGGATCCGGCGAAGAAATGAAAAGACAAATTGCTTGTCAAATCGTTTAACCCATAATTTATAAATCACTTGCCGGATTCTATACTTGTCATTCTCGGTTTATTGAACACAAATATTTGATGAAATGAGAATGTATATAAGATTCGTTTTGGTAAATAAATGCTGCGGGCGGCCGTTTATTTTTCTATGCCAATTTGTGCTTTATTTCCAATCGAACAGTTGTAAAACGAAATCGATTACTTTGTTATGTTATGCCCGGGCCGTTTTAGTTTTTATTTTTGAATAACTTCGAGCCAAACAACGACCCCCCGACAAATCGATGCATGGCTAAATCAGGATTGTATATATGCCCGTAAAAAATACAAAGAACCTAAAAATAATGTTTATTTTTTGATGACTGACACGATCGATATTGTGCTTTTCAAAAAAAGAGAAAAAAAGCGATACTCTCACTCATTAATTATTATGTTAAACCAAATATTCTCATACTTAAGCTATTCAAAGAAAATACTAACACCAAAAATATTTATAAGCAGACTTACATAAAACCCCCCAAATCTTTTTTTTTTTAATTATGCTTTCTTTTCTACCTCTCACTGATAATAGGCAAAAAAAATCGATTATTAAAAAAATATATAATCTCGGTGATTGATTAGTTTATTAATTATTTGTTTTTATGATTTAGACTCGTGGGATTATAGAAGGAATTATCAAAAAGCGAAGTTGTTTACTGGATTATCCGTTGCTCAATTTTTCTGTCTCATATTTTCGTCGATAAAATCACTTTATCAAAGTCAAAATTAAAATGGGATTTGTGTTTCGCTTTTGAATATTTTTATACATACGAGGTGTACCCAAAAAGTACTTGCTGTTTACAAATACTGCCACTGCAGTATTGAGGTTACAAGCAACAAACGGAGTACAAAAACTTATCCTCTAATAATGGTGAAAACTATTAAATATTGCCTATATATTAGGATGCACGCGTGGAAATAAAATGTTTTGAAAATAAAGTTTTGTTCCTTTTTAATAGTTGATGGGAAGTTACTTTCTATATACCCCTCGTATGTCTACAGATTTCTGTTACACCTTGCATCCCACCTAGAGGCTTTATTTTAGGAGTTACAGATAAACTTTGAAGGCAAAACTTGTGCGGTTTTATACGTATTATCTTTCAGAGTTATCACAAAAAACAAAAGCGCAGCGCAAAATCGACAAACAAATGCAATTTGGGTTTTTTTTTTAATGGAGTGCCCTATATATTGTTCCTTGAAATGAAAGGTCATTTCTCCCTGATTTCAAAAAACATATAATATGTTGGCATTTGACCCTGCAACTAATTCCTAAAATAAAGCATCTAAATAGGGTGCTACATATACAACAAACCTGTAGGCGAAAAGTGAGGGATGATCAACCAGGGGGTAGATTCAATTATTTTAAACTATGTTCTATATTTCTTTCTAGTCCATCAATACGTACAAAAACTTTCATAGAGACTGTGGTTGACATGAAGAAGTCACTGGCGTCACTGCAGTATTCAGAAGGCGGGTGATTCAAATCACAATCCGGTTGAATCTACACCCTGGTTGAATCATCCCCCTTTTCCCCTGCATTACAACCATGCAAAAAGAAAATACTGTAAGGTAATTAAATTAAATGTGTCAAATGGATTTAGAATTCGAAAAGTATTCTTTTTTGGCTTCGTAACATTAAGATGTCACGTTTTGGAAATAAACTGAGAGTCTAACATCGAGCTAGCCATTCAACAGAGACAAAGTCGCCTATCAACTAGTAATAAAGACTAAGAAAGTGGAAAGTGCGTGATAAGAAATATCAAACGAAAATAAAATATGCAGTAGAAAAGAGGCATACTAAGACCCAGTTTTAAAATCGTGGAATAAGGACGGAATAACTGTTCGCCGAATATCCTTGAACGTTCCTGCATACAGTGTTGTAACATATCTAGTTACAAGTATTTAGATACAGTATCTAGATGCTTTCAGTGTATCTGTATCTGTAACTAGTTACATTATAGTACTTGGTATCTGTAACTGTATTTAGTTACATTTATGTATGTATCTGAGCATTTAGATACACAGATACATTTTTAAATAAAAATAAAAATATTTATTTTATGCATTCTCACACTACGCTACAAAAAAATTAAAAGTACAGTTTTCTAAGACACAGATTAAACGTTAATTGAAAGATCTCCTTTATATTGTGCAATGTCTTTTTATAATAAACTTCCACAACAGAAAAATCAGTAAAGCTATCTACTCAGCTAAGCGGATAGCGTTGCAGCATTTATGATTGGCTATAATTTTGAATGAATTTGAATGAGCCAATCACAAATGCTGCACGAGAACTGCAAAACGCTATCTGCTTAACTGAGTATAGCTTAACCAGCAGTAGAAGTTTTCGCATGGAAATACATACATATATCCACTACTATTAACTTTGGAGCCATATTTAATAGAATAATATACAGGGTGACTGTTAATTATACCGACAAAACGAAACCACGATAAGAAGCGATGTCAAAGAGTATGAGAAGTGTTTCTTTCTACTTTAGTTTTCGAGAAATAATTAATCAAAAATTAGTGCCAAAACGACGACACGCCGCTGGTTAAAAAGTCAAGGAGCAGATGAACGAAATAAATGCGGTCGTAAAAGTTTTTTTATAGTTTTATGATACTGCAGTGTGGCTTCTTGAACTTATTAAAACTTTAACAAATTTTTAATTAATTAATTATTAGCTATTCCTTAGAATTTTTTAAACGTGATCCCGTAATCTATGACATTCATAAAGTTTTTATAGTTGGCGATGACTTCAGGTCTAATAAATTGTTTCACATTTTCGGAGGATTCGTAACCAATACTTTGCAAATGTAATCAAGTAATCATTCTTTCGTGGCGATAATTATCACCAATTAGTGTAATGCATAATACTAATGACGCGACGTTTAAAACAACATATTGCATCCTAATAGTTTTATTGTCTCCATGCGATAACGAGACGAACGTTTTACTATCAGCTGCCTTTCGGACCGTGCATTTGACCCCTGTGATCACAAGATTTAAAACCTTGCGATTTTTTTGTGGACGAAACCCGCTCTTGTAAATAATCCGCACGAATTGACAAACAATTATTTGCGAATTTATTATTCGTATTTCATACGCCATTTTAGAAATTACTAATAATTTCATCGCGTAAAATAAACTTGCCTTCCCCAGCTATTAAACGAGTAATAAAATCAATTGAAATGTGTGCATTGTGTGCAAGCGAGAATCAATAAAAAAAAATTTATAGTCCTATTCTACTGCCGCATTTATAGAACGTGGCCGCCGTATTTCGTACGCAGTGCCGCAGTGCTGTTTACAAGTATTTTTTAAATATTTTTCCCGTAATTTATGACATCGATTCTCTTATGTCTTTTTTTTTGTCGGTACAATTGTCATTCGCCCTGTATGCAATATAATCTACTTTGAACTTGTGAATTTCTTCATTTAATGTCTTGTACTACTCTTCAGTGTAATTTTATTAATGTGACAAAACGATAATTTCTTTCTGTTTGACATTTTTCAATTTCAAACTTTGACGCTTTGTCAGTTTTTTTTATTCATAAAATAAATAATAAAAATAAAGAACATTATTATTTTTATTATTATGTAACACATTTATGTATGTATCTAAAAGTATCTAAACGGTATCTAGATACATTTATAGTATATCTGTATCTGGATCTAGTTACTTTCAAAAAAGAAGTATATGTAACTGTATCGAGTTACAAATTAGGGTAAGTATCTGTATCTGAATCTACTCTACTTTGAAAAATGTATCTGTTACAACACTGCCTGCATATCTACGTCACAACTACGTCATGTTATTCTAAGAATAATGCTTATCCGACGATTGTAAAATCGGACCTAAGAATTTTTGTGACTTTTTCGAATTTTAAATGCAACTATCGTTAGGTATAGAATTCGAAAAGAGATCTTGTTTCGTTTTAATTACACTGAGGTGCACTAAGTTTGCTGTGGGTCTACAGTCGGGCTAGCCAATCGATTTAAACAAGTTTAAATTTTAAGAAAGTGGGGTCGATGCATATGTCAAAGTCCTCCAAGTCCAGTGCTTTATTTTTTTTATTTCCTAACGTTTCTGTCCATGTTGTAAATGTTAACGAAATAGTTGTATTTTTATTTAATTCGACATGTAAAGAATAGGTAAATTAATTTCGATCACGTTTTTATAAACACATTTAAAACCTATCAAACGGAACCATTAAAAAATAATAAAACAAGAATGTAGGTGGCGTTTAAGGTGGTAAGAAATATTTTC
The DNA here is from genome assembly GCA_958336345.1 of Dorcus parallelipipedus. Taxonomy (NCBI): domain Eukaryota; kingdom Metazoa; phylum Arthropoda; class Insecta; order Coleoptera; family Lucanidae; genus Dorcus; species Dorcus parallelipipedus. Next base: position 3,865,837 of record OY284479.1, on the reverse strand, counting down.
GCGGCCTACTTGATGTCCGGAATAAATAATTGGAAATAAAACTATAACGTGTCGATACTACTGACGAAAACAAATATCAAAAAACCCCCGGGGCTCAAGTGCTCTAATTCTGATGGACACTAAGCTGTACGTCCTAACAGAACGGCTGTTTCACAATATAAGACATATCGGATTTTCGAAAGCCAATAGATCAGCCCGATCAATTTCACTCTATCGGCGATTATTCCAGCTCAAATCTGACTGATTCGATAGAAATAATACGCAAGCGTAAGGCTTTCGCTTTCTTTCCACCGTAAACGTAGATAACACGTAACAACGTTTTAATTGAAACGGCTACCGTGTTTGCAAATTTTCTCCGCCCAACAATCTGCTTTAATTGATTCGTAATTATTGGTTGTTGGTGTCTGGTAGATGTTAATTTCACACGCTAATTGTTACATTTAATATTTTTACTTCCTATAAAAACTGTATCTTTGCGAGCACGTTTAAATATGCAACGGCGGCGTAAAAGGATCAGCCAACCAATTTTATTTACCGTTAAAATTATTAACTTTTTAAAACTGGTTATGAAAATATTCAGAAATAAGTCGTTTAATCGACTTCTCCCTTCACCGAATTTTTCACCGTCGCTTTAAATGAATGATTTTCAGAGAAATTAATTGAGCATTGCCTGTACAAACACCCCGAACATAAATCCTTGCAATACTTTTACTAAATTGACATTAAATGAATGAAACACAGAGGGCGAATAACAAAATAAAGTCAAACATAAAAATAAATCGAATAATAAAAGTGAAATAATCCGTTGAAAAACCTTAATTAATCCTGTGGGTTTTCTGCGAATCCGTTTTTTTTTTAACGTGGACGGTTTCGGAGAGGGTTAATGAATTATTAGATGACCGCTATATGAATTCATGATTTAAACATTTTGTTTGACAGAGTCTGGGGCGTTTTCTTTAAAATTCCACCTGCCATTGGGGATCTCTAATTTATGTTTCACAATGATGGCATTATAATTATCACCGAACGTTTCTCAGAAAAATTATTTATAAATTCCGATCTTTTTTTTTAACAAAAGCCCCCAAAGAAACAAACGCAATCGTTAAGGAACTTTTTTAAAACAATAAATTTATTATACGTGAAGCAATTTTAATTTTAAATTTGTAGATAATAATCCTAATGACTGCGGGGTATTTTATTCGGAGAAGCGAAAGTTAAAAAAAAGTTTCCAAACGCGAAAATAAATTGGGCCATTAAAGGCGTTTAAATCGTTCCACGGCGGCAAAAATGAAGTCGGGGATATTTAAAAATACTTTTGTGTAACTCTTAGGTGTTCGCTCCCTGTTTAGAATTTCGCCCGTTATTTCCCGAATTTAATAATCCCATGTTAAATCGTCCTGCAAATAAATGCCTTTCGCATTCGAAACAATAATTTATTTCGCAAAGACGTCGGTGTGATAAATTTAATTTATTGCATTTGAATACAATAATTAATTCTTGTGAACTCAACAGGTCGATAAATTTCAAAGGATAACGAAATAGTGCGGCGAACCGTAGGGTTTTTAGCGCGAGGGTTCGTATTTTACTTCCCGAAAACAATGCGTCAAATAAGTTAAATAGTATAAAAAAATGTTGCAGGAGAACTTAATACGTAGGTGGGCCCCATTTCGACACGCTAAGTTAAAAGCAAAACAAAATGCGGCGTTATTTTTATATTTGTGGACGGCAACTTTCCGGAACGCATTAGCCATTTCATAATCGACAACAGAAACGTATTTTGTTACATGGAATGATTTAAACGAAACACATGATATTTAAATAAATTTTATTTCGAATTAACTTACTAAAGATTATATGATATGATAAAAATGACTGAAAGTTTAAACTCATATTTTACTGTGGGAGTTGCTGTGGAAATGCTTTCCTTACAAGAAAAGGGCAAGTGCTCCAATACAACTTTTTTCAATTTTAGATACTTTGGTAGTTATGTAAAATCCATCGTACCACTGAGGCAGACCAGAAGAACGGAAAACATCGCCTGTATTAATCTTTAAGTTGGCAGTCATCACAATCCACAGTCTGTTAATATCTTCGATGGCCAATGGTCACAATTTATCTTGTCAATTACAATTTACATCAGCCAAAAACAACAATGTAAAGAAAGAGAGGCTTCAGATACATTTGAAAATGATTCTACTTGCTTATCTTGCCCCAAAATCTGATATTTATCCCAGACTTCATCTTCTTGAATATGATATTGTCTGCCTTGTTGAAACCTGGCTCACTAACGATGTTTCATCATTGGAAATTTTTCCTCTTAATTACATAGTGTATAGGTGTGATAGGGATTGTAAAGCCACAGGTAAAACTAGGGGGGGACGATGCTTGTTAGCTGTCAATAGTGCCTACAATTGTAGGGTTTTAGACACTTCTCATATTACGAAAAGTACACCTTCCATTGATGTCTCAGGCTGTATAATACAAATAAATTGCATTTTCAAATTGGTTATTATTGTAGTATACGTTCCTCCGGATGTCCATGTTGATACTTTGGAATCGTTTCTTTCTTCATTAGAGGAATTTCTTATAGCAACCAATATGAATGTGCTGATTTTAGGTGACTTCAACATATCCTCTTTCAGCTCCAACCTCAGAGATAAAAAGGATTTTTGCCTGCAAGCATTTATAAATGTTCTTGGTCTAGATAAAATTAATAAAGTTGCTAATTGTAATAATAGATTTTTGGATTTGGTACTTACAAGCTTAAATGCTTGTGTCGAGGAGAATACTTGTCCGCTAGTTAAGGTTGATCCGCATCATCCTCCACTGCACATAAAGGTTAACTCAACAGTTAAACGCTCTTCTAATTTTAACAATACCGAATTGGGTTATTTCAATTTTCGTAAGGCTGATTTTCCGAATTTGTATAAATGACTCCTGAATATTAATTGGAATTTCTTGAAATGTTATGATAATACCAATGAAGCATGTTCTGCATTATATGCCAAATTATTTGAATTAATTAACCAGTTTGTTCCCTTCACTGAGCGAAAGAGAATGAAGTATCCTAAATGGTACTCTAGAGAAGTTATTAAACTTATTAAGATGAAGGATAAAATGCGTAACAAATATGTTAACTCAAAGTCCATATTTTTCTTAACCAAATTTAAAGAACTTAGAACTTTAGAAACTTTAGCTAGAAATAGTAAAAATTTGTGGTCGTTAGTTAATGTGAAGGCTAATAGAAGCACTTTGCCATCTGAAATGTTTGACGGTTCTCGTAGTCTAAGAGGAAATATAGAAATAGTTGAAGATTTTGGTACTTATTTCAACAGTATCTATAAAAAATCGGAAATTCCACATGAACATGTCGATAAGACTGCAAATTCCTATAGTCATCACTTGCTAAATAACTGTAATTTGGACTTTGTTACCTATGAAGAAGCTTTTATAGCTTGTAAAAACTTAAAAAACAGTTTTACTGCTGGTCGTGATAATCTTCCTTCCTTTTTCGTAAGAGACTGTGCTGCGGTATTGGCGGATCCTTTATGCTTTATTTTTAATTTGTGTCTCAGAACTGCAACCTTTCCGGACATTTGGAAAGAGTCTAAAATCATTCCCATTCATAAAAAGGGTGACGTTTCTAGTGTTGGTAATTATCGTTCTGTGGCAATTCTCAACAATTTTGCAAAAGTGTTTGAAATGGTTATTTATTCTAATATGTACCCGGCTGTTAAGAATTTTATTAGTCCTAGTCAGCATGGATTTAGAGCAGGTAGATAGATCTACGGTCACCAATTTATGTCACTTTTCTCAGTTTGTAGCCAATCATCTGGACAAAGCAGGACAAGTTGATGTCATTTATACTGACTTTGAAAAAGCATTTGACTGCGTAGGTCACCAAATTCTCCTTCGGAAATTGTCATCAGTTGGTTTTTCTCATAAGTTAGTTACATTAATGGAGTGCTATTTGATGAATAGGCAATCATTTGTTGTCATCAATGGTGTTCAATCGTCTCCTTATGTACCTTCTTCGGGTGTACCTCAGGGGTCGAATCTCGGCCCTTTGTTGTTTTTGATCTTTGTTAACGATTTACCTGATGTAATCAATTGTGACATTTTATTGTTCGCTGATGATGCAAAAATATTTAAATCGATCGAGAATATTGGTGATTGTCAGTTCTTACAAGATCAACTTGATAGGTTTGAAAGCTGGTGCAAGCATAATAAATTAAAGATTGATGTGGATAAATGTAGAGTAGTCTCGTATACTAGAAGAAGGAATGAGGTTTTATTCGACTATCAACTTACGTCAACCAAAGTTGAAAGGGCCATTTGTTTCGAAGATTTAGGGGTGTCATTTGATTGCAAATTCACCTTTGAATTACATATTAGACGAATTGTTAATAGAGGCTTAAAAATATTAGGTTTCATAATTCGGAATTGTCGTGATTTTACTAATGTTAATGCCCTTGAAACGCTGTATTTTGGAATGGTGAGATCGGTCCTTGAGTACGCCTCCTTGGTATGGATTCCATTTTATAGTTATCAGAAAAATCTGCTAGAAAACATTCAGAAAAGATTTTTTAAATACATTATTTTTAAGGAGACTGGTGTCTTCCCTGCATTTGTCGTCTACAATAAGTTATTACAATCTTTTAATTATGATAGTTTAGAGACTAGGAGAATTGTTTCAGCATTAGTTAATCTACATAAGTTACTTAATAATGTGATTCAGGAAGAATTTTTATTATCGCAAATTAATTTTAGAGTACCAGTAAATACTAGATTAAAATGTGCCCTTAAGTGTCCTAAAACACGCACCAATTTATTAAAACGGTCACCAATTTACATTATGACAAGTCTTCATAACGAAATATTATCTGATAAGGCAGACATCAACGTTTGTTCCATCAAACAATTGAAAAATATAGCTTTGAGCTATTTCAAAAAATTTTCAACTAGCAAGCAATAGTTTCTAGACATGCTCCTTAATTGGCAATAGCTGTGGAGTGTAATGAAATAATAATAATAATAATCATAAAATATATAGTGACATATCTCTCTCAGCTTGGACCATCAATTTAGATCTCCTTCGGAGATTTAGACTTAAAGAAATACTTTTTCATCCAATTTGTTCGTTAGTTAGTTAGTTACCCAAATCGAAAAAAATGTACATATTTGGTTAGAAGTTCTTTCCTACAGTTTACAAATGAAAAAAAAAATGACAACAAAAAAAAAGTTGTAGTAAAAGAAGAGAACATGAATGTGAAGGACACAACTGGTTCTTGGTTTTTCGGTGAATGGACTGAATGAAATATGGTCTTTGGTTTGATGTTGCCGTTTTCAATGAATGGGTCAAAAAACTATAAACTGAAGAAGCCAATAATCAACTCCACTGAGATTGAAGCCTTGGTTTGGTGTTGTCATGTCGATGGGATTTGCTCGAAGATTTATGTTTTGGTATTCGCTTTCTGTTTTTGTTTCTTCTTTCTTCTAGCTTTTGCCTGGCTCTGTTTCCTTTTTCTAAACATTCCGCTCTGGTGATTTTATCTTTTTGTCGTTGCTAAGCCATTTTCTTTTCATCTTAACTCGGAAGCAAAACTTGCAATTGAATTATGCTGTTTCTAAGTACGGTTAAGAACGTTTTGAATAATAATGGATTTATACTGTGTAAAGTCTGAGCTAAAAACGCATGCATAAATTTCTTTGATGTGTCACTGTAGGGATTGTAGTGTAAAGGAGAAGAGTATGATGAATTCATAAGTTACATAAAATAATTTGCATGTACGAAGGAAGTGGAGTGTCTTGAGATTTTGCAAGATGTAGGATGTAAACAAGAACACGTGTTTTAAATATTAAAACGATAGACTCGTTGTGTTTAGTCCAGTTCGGTCTTCGTACGTATGTGCATTCAGGGCAACACAATACCTATTAAACCAAATAGTGTGTAAACAGTGACCGGTTAATTAATGTATAATTTGAATGAGTAGGCCGATGTAGTGGTGGCCAATCACGAGAGGCTGTGATAGAGTAATACCAAGAGATGCTAGTGTTAACCTAGCCGAAGGAAGGAGCGGTACGGTGCGTGGACTCAGTCATGCCGTGTCTTTAGCCGTGCGTGTTCGTAAGAAAAACAACAAAAGCACGTGGTCAGCATGCTTCACATTCACAGTCACAAGTCCTTTTGGTTGATCCTTATAGCGTGGACTATCCTTGCAGGTGCTTCCAACAGGCGTCGTTATTTATCCAGGCGTCACATTCATGCCTTAAAATTCGCACCCTTTTGCAAATTTGATGATGACATTATAAATAACAGGCAAAAAATTTTTAGCGTCGTACAAAACTCAAAGTACGTCTTTTCTGGTAGAGTTATAAGTGACCTAAGGTACGGTAGCGACAATAAAACGATTCTGTTCGATGTGTACGTTAAGCGCTTTTTCAAAAATCCGGGCGACATAGTAAACAGGAAGGAATTAACTGTGTCGAAGGTTTTGCAAGAAGGAGAAGGAACGAAATGCAGACAAGTTGTACGGTTCCGTTACACTGCGATTTTCATCGGCCGGAAACCGGAAGATGACCAGAATGCAGACGTACACCTCACCATCAGCCCTGTGTCCATTACTTTAACTAATTTGGATACCATAAACGCAGCTAGTAAAGGTAAATCAAAACCAATATTAAAACTCACCAAAAAAAAAAAAAAATTAGCAATTTTGAGTTTCGTTCCAAAGCTTAAATTAAACACGGAGCCGAAGTGAAAGCTTGACTTAAACTAGTTTATTTTATTACAATTAAGACTTTCGTCTGTCTCTTGTCGCTAAATGTTAATTGCGACGACGAATAAATCAGGACTAATTGTGGCTTTAAATCAATTCGTAATGCAAATGTAATCTCGTCTATTAAAAACTCTCTGCCATTTCACTTTAACTTTTTAACACAGACGTCAATACCAAAATTAAAATTTAGGCAAGCAATTAATCCTCAAAAACCAACTCAGTACAAAAAAAAAAATAGAGATGAGTCGGAATCCAGAAATCAAAACACTATAGACAGGATTCTGTTACCCAATTTAATATCTTCCAGACACTTTGCAAATCAGACAAGATTTAAATAAAACCTCAACATTAAAGGACCTTACGAAATATTGGGCAAACATTCTTCAATTCAAAATTCGAGTGTCCAAGACATTTTTTGAGCCTGAAATTCTTTTACAAATGTCACTTCAAATACGACATGGTTTACGATGTTTAAATGTTTTGCATTTCTTAATGGAAGATAAAATACTAGTCAGAACCATAATAAATTTAATTAAAGTCGATTTTGACTTAGCCAGATGAATTATTTCGACGAACCTTTTCGTTTCCACAACCGTTTAGGATTGCGTTTCTTTTTCTCGATACTTATAGTAAAAAGAAATCAATAACTAGAATTTAAATGGAAAGGAAAGTGACTGGATTTTAAGTAGAGATATAAGATGAGAAATAGAAGCAAAGTAGAATGGAGTAACGATATACGACGATCACGATTCAATCAAAATTCAAATTTATTTTCTATAATTTCCACTATCCACATAGTTTGCAGATTAGAAGTTTTCTTTCAATATAATATAGAAGCTGGGAGAATCAATAAAATGTCTTATTTTATTGTTTCTTTTCAAGAATTTTCAGAGTTATTTATTCAAGATTTTTTTTGTGATTCTGTCGTAAATTGAATCGTTTTTGATTTCTGGCGTAATTGGGTTTATTATTGTCCTGTATTCTCGTAAAGATTTTTTTTATTCGAGGGCCAAATATCGCAAAATACATGGACGAAGTCTGATCTGGAAATGTTCGAGTATTGCGTTTATTTCCCGAACATAAAAAAAATATGATGTAGTGGCTCGTTCGTTTTGTATTAAACGTAACCGTCCTTCACGTATTTATCTGTACAAATTCATCACGCAAATTCGAGTTTGATTCTAATTGTGTTCGATTTCGTGGTAAAATTTGCAAATCAACCGAATTGATTTCAAGATTTATTTCGAGCGCGCTTCGGAAATTAAAACCGATTGTTCGGCCGTTAATAAATTCGTCTGGGGGGGAAAAAATTCCACGTCCTTTCGGGCCACCACCACTTAGTTGATAATCACTCAGGTGTTTTTGTCTAACAAGTATGGATTGCGTGCAGGGGCTGAAATTTACGGTAAATATTAACACTAAAAGGGTTCGGAGAATTCTTACAAATCGACAGGGTAAATATTCATTTGAGACGAATTGAAACGAACACGAGTCTTCTTCTTTACCACCGCTTAATATTTGCTAAGTGTGCTCGTTGGGATCCACCGTATTTACATAGGGCAATATTAACACCACCGAATGTATTTTGACAAAATTTTAACACTATAGTTTTCGTCTTTATGTATGTAACATGCGTACGATATTTTGTATGTTTAGGTGTTTCACTCTTCCTCAAACACATCACATTAATTGTCATCACTATGCAAGATCTCTAACATTAATAATCAAATGACTTTTAAAGATCTGAGCGTAGTTGATATTTTTTACATTGAAAATAAAATAGAATCGATAATGCAAATTTGCATGTTGATCTTATGAATATATGTATAAGGCAACCAAAAGCCGATTCTAAAGTTTTGAACATTATAATACTTGCTGTGTTTAATTTCGTCGGACGTGGAAATTTTGGGGAAAATGTTAAATAAATAATCCACGAAATTATCGATGAAAATAAGCGAGATTCTGCACGAAAACGAACCTGTATGAGAAGTTTACTTTATAAATTATTGTTTGTACTAAAGTTTATTAAATAATATATTTCGTAAAGAGTTAATTTCCCAAGCAAAACAAGCAACGCTTATTATTTCCAGATTTTCCTAAAATTTCATAAATAACGAACCAAAATTCGTTATCTAATGGTGTACACTTAGTTATGTAGGTCTCATATTACGTTCCGGGGCAAACCATTTCAAAGCACATGAGTTAAATTCATTAAGGCTCGTGCATCATTTAATAACTTTTATGCATGGCCGTAAAATTAGGACATCATTTATTAAAATGGCGCAATCGAACGAAGAAAAAAAAACCACACACGCATTTTGCGCATACGTCTTATTACGTTATAAAGGAAACTAATGTCGTACAATTAAATTCTCTTTGCTTTTCAAATACTGCACTATTAATCTTATTATGTTGCTTTTAGCGCTACGACTCTTTCAGTTAATTTTCATGTTGGGATGAATTGATTTTACAATGCCACTAATGTAAAGTATACAAGAAAGTTAATGATTAATTTAATTAATTACAGAATAATCAACATTTCTCTACACCCCCAACCTTTTATTTCAATTGAATTTACAATACTTTATTAAGCAATAGAAAATAGTACGAGAGAAGAACTTAATTCCCCATAAACTTTTTCGCTTTTAAAAAAAGACAATACCAATTATTTTATCAAAGAAAATAGACTATAGACCTCCCATGATTCGCCATAGTTTTGAATTTATGCAGCATAAAGACCCTAAACACACATCTAAGGTATGTAAAGTTTAGAAAGTTATGACATGGCCGCCTCAATCCCCCGACTTCAACCCTATTGAGTTGTTAAGGAAAGTACTTATTCGATCGGCGGGGTAAGAACAAGGTGCCCCAGATCGAGCCTACAAAGTAACTAGAGCACGGACTTACTTCAAAAATATTTCATTTTAAGACTAGCTCCTTTGAGATGCTATTGTTTTTCATAAAAGTTCTTTCTCTACCGTGGCTTTCCGAGTTTTCTTTCGAGAAGTATAACTTTTTCTAGAAAAGAAAGTTTAGGTTTTTGACATAAGGAGGAGGATTTGTTTTTAATTCTTATTAATTCGGGGTGTTTAGAATTTTGATTTGTGAAGTCTTTTATCTTTGCTTTGGTAGACGAGGGTCCTTATTTTTCATAAGCTCTATTCTGTTGACTGAGTGAAAAGAAACAGAAAGGATTCGGTGGACTCAGACGTTGTTTTCTTTAGTTATTCGAAATATTTTAATTATTTCCTTTAGTTTGCCCCAAAAAAAAATTGACTTTTTTGAGTTATTAAAAAGACGAAGCCTACTTTACAAATTAAATAGATAAATCCTTTTAGCTGTAAGCACCGACTTGCTCGTTATTTACGGTGGTTAGAAATATGTGGCAGTTATTAGTTGGGTTATTAGTGGATGCGGTTAAGAGAAAAATGCAAATTTGTCATAAAAGTACAAATAAGTACAAAAAGTAATAAATTTAAAAGTTATGGCGTTGCGGCGTTACGTATGCGTACCTGTAAGTACAAAGTAAGTTGCTCGTGAAAAGAAGGTAAATTAATATGGCAATTTCCGCGATCCGTTTTACTTCGAGGAGGAGGAGGAGAAGAAGTAAAAAAAGGGGCAAAATAATTTAATTGACGGCCAGTTATGTGAACTACTCGTAAATTTCAACGCACGTATATTTACAACCGTCTCATATATTCTATTAAATCTAAAATGAGATTTAATCTTCTTTATATTGACTGTTAAACGTCCGCAACATATATTAACGCTTCGTTACCGTAATTTCTCATAGGCGAAGAACAAAACTATTTATTGGCACCTGTAAATGTGCAATTCCTATCTCTGTATGTCACCGACTGTTTAAATTATGTTTACGCGTGACAAACAGTTTTAAGAGTTGCGTAACCAGCTCGTATAATTGCTATACCAATATATGTTTCTATGTGTGTACTTCGAGTCGTTTCACATAGCAAAAAAACGCGTAAAAATAGCAACTAAATAATTGAATATTTAATATAGGTATACCGGCGAGTTAACTCAACAGGTTTTATTAATTAATAGCATGTTTAAGGTTGGCAGCGCTGTAAAGAATCCGAGTATTTTACCGATACGATAAATAAATCGAATAAGCTATTTACAGAGGCGCTAACATATCAGAGCCACCATTTATTACTATTAAACTCGCACCCGTATAGCTAACGTTATATATAACTTATAGTTAGTTAGAAAGCGCGAGGACTTAATTGTCAACAAATTGATTGTTTATCCAAGAATTTAACGAATTCAGATATCACGAGAACAAGAGATCGCAATTACCTACACCTTCCCTCATTACAATTTATTATTTTCGTGTTGCAAAGTCATTTAATCCACGTGATAAGGGGCTTTGCTTGAATACCCTTTTTTTTGTTTGTTTAAGGTAGCTTTCCTCGTAAATAATAATATGTTATTAAGTTGTTCTCATTAATAACACATTAACGTATTAGTATACAATATTAATCTGAAAGTCTAATTAAAGTCGATATTTCAGAGTGAGATCTCAATACACTCGAACGTTTTTCAATATTTCCCTTGTTTATCAGAATATGAAATTAATAATTTATAATTCAAACGCGTCAGCTTACGTAGGAATCGTGGCGCTCGTTTAATAGAACACTAAATTTAATAAGGAAAAAAATTATCTACGCCTATGATCAGCGTGCTGCTTCCTTTTGTTATTACCGCCGGTTGTAGCTACAACTACATTGTTACATGATCGCCGCTACACGTTTCAGATAACTTAATAAAGCAATTCATACGTTATTAACTGATACTAATTAAGTTATTGTTTTTTTATTATTATTTTTTTGATAAAGCCATTACCTTATTATTTTATTTCCCAGAAAAATATTTGAATTCTTTTTGTGTTCTATATTACTTGTAAAGTAGAAATAATTTTTAGCAACTCTTGAAACTTCAATGTCTGTAGATAATCAAATGAAATAAAACTTTGGAGATTTGAAGAAAACTGATGTGATTGTGCAATTCTCGATTAAACAATGAATTGGGCACAGAAAATTGCAACGATGAAAAAGCGTCCAAATAAAAATCCAACCAATTATTAATTAATAAATTGAAAATGTAGGTATGCTATTGCCGGTGAAAATGAACCGGAAAATGAAATGGGTTTTTAATTACGGATTTGATCGATCTGATGTTACGATTCTGAAATCACGGAATGCGTTCTAATTAAGGGATTTCATGCAATTATTTATCTATCTGTCACCTATATTAAAATCAGATGCGTTTTAAAACTTAATGATGAATGTATAATGGAGCTTTGAAACGGACGCGAGCGCAAGCTTATGCGAATAAGTTGTTAGTCAAGTTTGAATAAACAACTAGAATAGAACTACAAAGAGTTCGGGGAAAGTTTATTGCTTTAGTCCAAATATACTAAGTACGTCGAAAAATATTTACGGTGCTTTAACTGAACTTTAAATTACTTGAATTCAATTAATAAGCTATTAGCTATTGACAAGATAAGCGAGAATGCAATAAAAACGTGTGGAGAAACTTAAAGGAATTTATATGACCGTAAAGATAAGAATTTTTTTATGCTGGAAATAGCTACTCCGTACTCGCTGCGAGTGAAAATTATTATTGTTTATAAATGTTACAATTATTGACAAACAATTAACTATTAATTAAACGGAAAGTGGTAGCTATAAATAAGGTTCCTACACACTTAAACGAATGATGCAAAGTGGCGCCACATGCTTTACAAATCAAGGTAGCGGTAAACTTCAACAGAACTATGTTAAATAGACATGAATATTATTAACCTTGCAGCAAGAATTTTAACATTTATATCTTAACATCTGCTACTTCTGAATGCACTTTATCCCGTATTTACATACTGGGTGATATAATTACACGTCAATACATTTGATCATTTGATTGCGCGAATGATTACAAAAAATTTCAATTTATTTTATACGGAAATTAACTCGATCATTTTTATTCTACTGGCTTTTACATGTAATTAATTCGCCACAGATTATACAGATTAATATTTGATATATATCGCATTCACATTTAAATATTTTATTTCAGATAATAATTGTTGGCTTAAATCATAAAATGCATCTGCAACACCGTCGTGCAGCTTCATCACAATCATAATTATAAAATTATAAATCGCTTTCACTTGCATAACGTGATTAGTACTTCCTCCTTCATTTTAATCGATTCTTATCTCGAAACTTGCTGCCCGTGGTTATGGCTTCTTATATTTCACCACATATTCAATGCGAATGTACCTCGACTATTCAGTCACGCTTTATAAGATCCAATTCGAAATGAAACTAATATTTCAGTGTACTTTCTGTCACTCTGTTCTAAATTTAGGATTTTACAGCGTATTCTTAACAACTGTTTTAGTACTAGCCGTGCAAAAATTGCCTTTTTAGATCTCGTAAAGTAGTTGATATAAATTGACGCAATCAACTATGGAACGTAAAAAGGAAAAGCGTTTTCTACGAAGTTCATTTTTCTTTTAAGCAAGAAATTCAACTGTGATAAGACTCTCTCTCTATTACGTTCAAATGAAAAATGACAATTTCTATTTGAAAAAAAAAAATTAATTGATACATTTAAGCCCGTAACTTTGTTGTCTTTGATGAAGAGTCATTTCGCAATGTTTATAAATCATTAAGAGAAAGTATATTATAAATATAACATCGAAAATGTTAATAAATTCTGATAAAAAAAGAAGTATTTTAGAATTCTGTAAAGAGCTGTTCTTAGTATCTTAATATATCAGTTAAATTTGTCTACTTTAGGGAGAACCAATCCTTTCGTGGACGTGCTGTATAAGATAAGTACCATTATTATTATATGAATAGTAATCTTCTGATTCTACATTTTCTTAATTATTTTAATTCTTTTAATGGACAACAAGAAATGATTTTGTTTTTATTTGTATTGTCCTTGAGTCTTGTGTTAATAAAGCAAAGACGTTTGAAACATGCGTCTTGAAACCGTAGTGAAAATTTATGCGTTTTCGAAATTTATAAAACACAGCGGGTGCCTTTTGTTAAGTAGTTCACGCAGCAGAGAGAAATACGTTTATAAACCAGCCGCGTCCGACGGGCGAATTTAAAAAACCCGCCTTTTTCATTGCCTTTTAAGTTGAGCATATAAAATGCGTAATAAACGGCCGTCCGTAAGACCTTTTTATTATATTCCGCGTGATTAAACGAAAAAGAAATGTAACGCGTATGACTCGCTGAATACAAACACAAACATTATTTATATTTAACGTTTAATCCATTTCTGCACGCTCATCTACATTTTTATTTCGTCATTCCAGGCTTTACGGTATTAATTTTAAATTTTACACGGACGCTGCCATATTACGAAAGGTGTGTATAAGAATTTTAAATTATACGCTTAATCACCGCCTTTTTTTGTATTTGTCCGCCAAAAAATTACGTATTCATTCGTACATACATTCCATATAGGTGCTCTAATCATCCATGTAATTCTTCATGTCTACAATTAAAATAGAAACTCGAAGGATATTCCTAAGAACTGTAATTATATATTTCTTTGAACCTCATTACTCTCGATCCGTTCTAAATCCTTCAAAGTAACGATCAAAAAAACTTTTTCCCTCACAAAACTCTTTAGTTTGAGTTGATCTTACTAAGAAATTTAATAGTCGATGAAGCGTCAAATTAGCTAAACCGAAAAAAAAAGAAAATCATTTAAATCTTTAACTCCAGTGGAAACCACGAGAACGGAAAGGGAGGCAACGAAATACCAGCGGAAACAAGGAGATTTATTTAAACCAAAAAAAAAAGACGAAAAAGGAATCCAATGCATAAGAAAGGAAATAGAACGAAACAGAATTGAAAGTTCCACTGGACTTAAAGCTTTCGGAGTTGTTCAATCTTGGGCGTGACATGAAGAGAATATAAAATAAATACAAAATGATTGATCAGGACAGATTGATCAACGAGGACTTGGAAATGAACGAGAACGAAGACGGCGAAGGGCCACGAAATGAAAATTGGAAGTCACTATGAGAAAAAGAGATCCTGAACTCAAACAGGATCTTAATAGTACCAAATCAGGTGAGAGAGTCGGATGGTGAATAAGAGGGGGACGAAATAAGCTATTTGGGAGCAAATTCCAAGAAAATTTTTATAATAATCGAAGGTATATGAAGGTACTACATGGACGTCCAGGGTAAACAGAATAAGATGCCATAAGACATGTGGAGAAATGACGCAGAATAAATTGGGCGCTGATATAAGAGGAAAGTAGAAAGACGATCAAAAAAACTTTTTCCCTCACAAAAATGTTGAGTTTAAGTTGATCTTACTAAGAAATTTAATAGTCGATGAAGCGTCAAATTAGCTAAACCGAAAAAATAGAGAATCATTTAAATCTTTAACTCCAGTGGAAACCACGAGAACGGAAAGGGAGGCAACGAAATACCAGCGGAAATGATAAAACAAGGAGATTTATTTAAACCAAAAAAAAGACGAAAAAGCAATCCAATGCGTAAGAAAGGAAATAGAACAAAACAGAATTGAAAGTTCCACTGGACTTAAAGCTTTCGGAGTTGTTCAATCTTGGGCGTGACATGAAGAGAATATAAAATAAATACAAAATGATTGACCAGGACAAATTGATCAACGAGGACTTGGAAATGAACGAGAACGAAGACGATGAAGGGCCACAAAATGAAAATTGGAAGTCACTATGAGAAAAAGAGGTCCTGAACTCAAACAGGATCTTAATAGTACCAAATCAGGTGAGAGAGTCGGATGGTGAATAAGAGGGGGACGAAATAAACTATTTGGGAGCAAATGCCAAGAAAATTTTTATAATAATCGAAGTTATATGAAGGTACTACGTGGACGTCCAGGGTAAACAGAATAAGATGCCATAAGACATGTGGAGAAATGACGCAGAATAAAATGGGCGCTGATATAAGAGGAAAGTAGAAAGACGATCAAAAAAACTTTTTCCCTCACAAAAATGTTGAGTTTGAGTTGATTTTACTAAGAAATTTAATAGTCGATGAAGCGTCAAATTAGCTAAACCGAAAAAAATGGAGAATCATTTAAATCTTGAACTCCAGTGGAAACCACGAGAACGGAAAGGGAAGCAACGAAATACCAGCGGAAATGATAAAACAAGGAGATTTATTTAAACCAAAAAAAGACGAAAAAGGAATCCAATGCTTAAGAAAGGAAATAGAACAAAACAGAATTGAAAGTTCCACTGGACTTAAAGCTTTCGGAGTTGTTCAATCTTGGGCGTGACATGAAGAGAATATAAAATAAATACAAAATTATTGATCAGGACAGATTGATCAACGAGGACTTGGAAATGAACGAGAACGAAGACGACGAAGGGCCACTAAATGAAAATTGGAAGTCACTAGGAGAAAAAGAGGTCCTGAACTCAAACAGGATCTTAATAGTACCAAATCAGGTGAGAGAGTCGGATGGTGAATAAGAGGGGGACGAAATAAGCTATTTGGGAGCAAATTCCAAGAAAATTTTTATAATAATCGAAGGTATATGAAGGTACTACGTGGACGTCCAGGGAAAACAGAATAAGATGCCATAAGACATGTGGAGAAATGACGCAGAATAAAATGGGCGCTGATATAAGAGGAAAGTAGAAAGACAATCAAAAAAACTTTTTCCCTCACAAAAATGTTGAGTTTGAGTTGATCTTACTAAGAAATTTAATAGTCGATGAAGCGTCAAATTAGCTAAACCGAAAAAATAGAGAATCATTTAAATCTTTAACTCCAGTGGAAACCACGAGAACGGAAAGGGAGGCAACGAAATACCAGCGGAAATGATAAAACAAGGAGATTTATTTAAACCAAAAAAAAGACGAAAAAGCAATCCAATGCATGAGAAAGGAAATAGAACAAAACAGAATTGAAAGTTCCACTGGACTTAAAGCTTTCGGAGTTGTTCAATCTTGGGCGTGACATGAAGAGAATATAAAATAAATACAAAATGATTGATCAGGACAGATTGATCAACGAGGACTTGGAAATGAACGAGAACGAAGACGACGAAGGGCCACAAAATGAAAATTGGAAGTCACTGTGAGAAAAAGAGGTCCTGAACTCAAACAGGATCTTAATAGTACCAAATCAGGTGAGAGAGTCGGATGGTGAATAAGAGGGGGACGAAATAAGCTATTTGGGAGCAAATTCCAAGAAAATTTTTATAATAATCGAAGGTATATGAAGGTACTACGTGGACGTCCAGGGTAAACAGAATAAGATACCATAAGACATGAGGAGAAATGACGTAGAATAAAATGGGCGCTGATATAAGAGGAAAGTAGAAAGACGATCAAAAAAACTTCTTCCCTCACAAAAATGTTGAGTTTGAGTTGATCTTACTAAGAAATTTAATAGTCGATGTAGCGTCAAATTAGCTAAACCGAAAAAATAGAGAATCATTTAAATCTTTAACTCCAGTGGAAACCACGAGAACGGAAAGGGAGGCAACGAAATACCAGCGGAAATGATAAAACAAGGAGATTTATTTAAACCAAAAAAAGACGAAAAAGGAATTCAATGCATAAGAAAGGAAATAGAACAAAACAGAATTGAAAGTTCCACTGGACTTAAAGCTTTCGGAGTTGTTCAATCTTGGGCGTGACATGAAGAGAATATAAAATAAATACAAAATGATTGATCAACGAGGACTTGGAAATGAACGAGAACGAAGACGACGAAGGGCCACAAAATGAAAATTGGAAGTCACTATGAGAAAAAGAGGTCCTGAACTCAAACAGGATCTTAATAGTACCAAATCAGGTGAGAGAGTCGGATGGTGAATAAGAGGGGGACGAAATAAGCTATTTGGGAGCAAATTCCAAGAAAATTTTTATAATAATCGAAGGTATATGAAGGTACTACATGGACGTCCAGGGTAAACAGAATAAGATGCCATAAAACATGTGGAGAAATGACGCAGAATAAAATGGGCGCTGATATAAGAGGAAAGTAGAAAGACGATCAAAAAAACTTTTTCCCTCACAAAAATGTTGTGTTTGAGTTGATCTTACTAAGAAATTTAATAGTCGATGAAGCGTCAAATTAGCTAAACCGAAAAAATAGAGAATCATTTAAATCTTTAACTCCAGTGGAAACCACGAGAACGGAAAGGGAGGCAACGAAATACCAGCGGAAATGATAAAACAAGGAGATTTATTTAAACCAAAAAAAGACCAAAAAGGAATCCAATGCACAAGAAAGGAAATAGAACAAAACAGAATTGAAAATTCCACTGGACTTAAAGCTTTCGGAGTTGTTCAATCTTGGGCGTGACATGAAGAGAATATAAAATAAATACAAAATGATTGATCAGGATAGATTGATCAACGAGGACTGGGAAATGAACGAGAACGAAGACGACGAAGGGCCACAAAATGAAAATTGGAAGTCACTATGAGAAAAAGAGGGCCTGAACTCAAACAGGATCTTAATAGTACCAAATCAGGTGAGAGAGTCGGATGGTGAATAAGAGGGGGACGAAATAAGCTATTTGGGAGCAAATTCCAAGAAAATTTTTATAATAATCGAAGGTATATGAAGGTAGTACATGGACGTCCAGGGTAAACAGAATAAGATGCCATAAGACATGTGGAGAAATGACGCAGAATAAAATGGGCGCTGATATAAGAGGAAAGTAGAAAGACGATCAAAAAACTTTTTCCCTCACAAAAATGTTGAGTTTAAGTTGATCTTACTAAGAAATTTAATAGTCGATGAAGCGTCAAATTAGCTAAATAGAGAATCATTTAAATCTTTAACTCCAGTGGAAACCACGAGAACGGAAAGGGAGGCAACGAAATACCAGCGGAAATGATAAAACAAGATTTATTTAAACCAAAAAAAGACGAAAAAGGAATCCAATGCATAAGAAAGGAAATAGAACAAAACAGAATTGAAAGTTCCACCGGACTTAAAGCTTTCGGAGTTGTTCAATCTTGGGCGTGACATGAAGAGAATATAAAATAAATACAAAATGATTGATCAGGACTGATTGATCAACGAGGACTTGGAAATGAACGAGAACGAAGACGACGAAGGGCCACAAAATGAAAATTGGAAGTCACTAGGAGAAAAAGAGGTCCTGAACTCAAACAGGATCTTAATAGTACCAAATCAGGTGAGAGAGTCGGATGGTGAATAAGAGGGGGACGAAATAAGCTATTTGGGAGCAAATTCCAAGAAAATTTTTATAATAATCGAAGGTACATGAAGGTACTACATGGACGTCCAGAGTAAACAGAATAAGATGCCATAAGACATGTGGAGAAATGACGCAGCATAAAATGGGCGCTGATATAAGAGGAAAGTAGAAAGACGATCAAAAAAACTTTTTCCCTCACAAAAATGTTGTGTTTGAGTTGATCTTACTAAGAAATTTAATAGTCGATGAAGCGTCAAATTAGCTAAACCGAAAAAATAGAGAATCATTTAAATCTTTAACTCCAGTGGAAACCACGAGAACGGAAAGGGAGGCAACGAAATACCAGCGGAAATGATAAAACAAGGAGATTTATTTAAACCAAAAAAAGACCAAAAAGGAATCCAATGCACAAGAAAGGAAATAGAACAAAACAGAATTGAAAGTTCCACTGGACTTAAAGCTTTCGGAGTTGTTCAATCTTGGGCGTGACATGAAGAGAATATAAAATAAATACAAAATGATTGATCAGGATAGATTGATCAACGAGGACTGGGAAATGAACGAGAACGAAGACGACGAAGGGCCACAAAATGAAAATTGGAAGTCACTATGAGAAAAAGAGGGCCTGAACTCAAACAGGATCTTAATAGTACCAAATCAGGTGAGAGAGTCGGATGGTGAATAAGAGGGGGACGAAATAAGCTATTTGGGAGCAAATTCCAAGAAAATTTTTATAATAATCGAAGGTATATGAAGGTAGTACATGGACGTCCAGGGTAAACAGAATAAGATGCCATAAGACATGTGGAGAAATGACGCAGAATAAAATGGGCGCTGATATAAGAGGAAAGTAGAAAGACGATCAAAAAACTTTTTCCCTCACAAAAATGTTGAGTTTAAGTTGATCTTACTAAGAAATTTAATAGTCGATGAAGCGTCAAATTAGCTAAATAGAGAATCATTTAAATCTTTAACTCCAGTGGAAACCACGAGAACGGAAAGGGAGGCAACGAAATACCAGCGGAAATGATAAAACAAGATTTATTTAAACCAAAAAAAGACGAAAAAGGAATCCAATGCATAAGAAAGGAAATAGAACAAAACAGAATTGAAAGTTCCACCGGACTTAAAGCTTTCGGAGTTGTTCAATCTTGGGCGTGACATGAAGAGAATATAAAATAAATACAAAATGATTGATCAGGACTGATTGATCAACGAGGACTTGGAAATGAACGAGAACGAAGACGACGAAGGGCCACAAAATGAAAATTGGAAGTCACTAGGAGAAAAAGAGGTCCTGAACTCAAACAGGATCTTAATAGTACCAAATCAGGTGAGAGAGTCGGATGGTGAATAAGAGGGGGACGAAATAAGCTATTTGGGAGCAAATTCCAAGAAAATTTTTATAATAATCGAAGGTACATGAAGGTACTACATGGACGTCCAGAGTAAACAGAATAAGATGCCATAAGACATGTGGAGAAATGACGCAGCATAAAATGGGCGCTGATATAAGAGGAAAGTAGAAAGACGATCAAAAAAACTTTTTCCCTCACAAAAATGTTGAGTTTGAGTTGATTTTACTAAGAATTTAATAGTCGATGAAGCGTCAAATTAGCTAAACCGAAAAAATAGAGAATCATTTAAATCTTTAACTCCAGTGGAAACCACGAGAACGGAAAGGGAGGCAACGAAATACCAGCGGAAATGATAAAACAAGGAGATTTATTTAAACCAAAAAAAGACGAAAAAGGAATCCAATGCATAAGAAAGGAAATAGAACAAAACAGAATTGAAAGTTCCACTGGACTTAAAGCTTTCGGAGTTGTTCAATCTTGGGCGTGACATGAAGAGAATATAAAATAAATACAAAATGATTGATCAGGACAGATTGATCAACGAGGACTTGGAAATGAACGAGAACGAAGACGACGAAGGGCCACAAAATGAAAATTGGAAGTCACTATGAGAAAAAGAGGTCCTGAACTCAAACAGGATCTTAATAGTACCAAATCAGGTGAGAGAGTCGGATGGTGAATAAGAGGGGGACGAAATAAGCTATTTGGGAGCAAATTCCAAGAAAATTTTTATAATAATCGAAGGTACATGCAGGTACTACATGGACGTCCAGAGTAAACAGAATAAGATGCCATAAGACATGTGGAGAAATGACGCAGAATAAAATGGGCGCTGATATAAGAGGAAAGTAGAAAGAAGAAGATCGGGAGGATCATGGAAACAATGACCTGGAGATTTAAAATAGAAACTGACGAATGGAAATAACGATCTGAGAATGGATGGACATAGAAAAAATGTACACAGGTTCGTTCTTCATCATTTCTCATACTGTTTGGATTTCGTTAACACTTTGTTTTTCTAAAGTTCGACTTTAATTGTAACTCAGTTCATATTTATTTTTATTTTAATAGAATTTAATTAAAAGAAAGTAGAACGATTTCGTTCATTGTTAAGGTGCCTCCTACGAAGAAAATTCTTTCTTTGACACGTCTATTTAAAAGGTTTAAATTTGAATGAAGTAATAAAGTTGCAGGAGGAGTGAGCGAGAGAGGTTTAATAAAGTTGGTGTTGAAATCGAATGAAATTCAAAATAAGGAATATGCAATGGGATATTTGATGGTGGAGTACGGGGGTTAGTTGGGCGTAATCAAATGCGATGCAGTAGAATAACAGGAAAACTGATTTATTGTATGTAAATACATTAGGTGAGGATCCTACGCTTTTAAAAAAGCAGCTAACGGATAGCTTGAATTATATTTCATGAGTTTGAAATAAAGAAGACAAATCACGTGTTATATGGGGACTGGGTATTACCGTTAAATACAAATTCGCCGTTTTTGGAATGGATAAGTAATTAATGCTTATTAGTATTAGCATTATCTGACATATTTAGTAGATGACCGTTATAAATTTGGCTGACAGAAGAAATATATTTCTTATTTCATGAGCACGGTATTATAGTAACAATACGTATGGAAGTGAACAATGTAGGTAATTTGTGTTACTTGTAGTACATTTATTGCAGACTGTGAATGAAATGTACACAGTATGAAAGTTATGGCCGTCATTTTTGAGGTATAGTTATATAAATTGGAAACTTATGAAGACAATTTCGTTGGTCATGTGCAAAATTTGTTAGCCAAAGAAAGATATGCGGTTTATAAGGTGTAAAAATATTAGATCAATGTTTACGTTTCGAGGTGAAATCCCACGCAAATTCCACGTGTGTCGAACACAATTCAAGATCAACACAAGTCACTATTTATACGTTTAAAAACTAATTCAGATATTGTGTGCTAGTACAATCGCTACCCACTGTTAATCAGCAGTAAAAAAAGTGAATATCTCCCATATATCGTACCGATTTAACCATATGGTAGTTGTTGGAAGTATTTCTTCATTTATTTCACCTTACGTTGGTGTAAATGTTGTGTAGGTTCGTTCTGCAACAAAGCATTAATATAAATCTTTTACTTTATGTGAGCTACACCAATCATCCCCGTACAAATGAAAACGTCGGCCGGCCGTCTTTTTACCCGCTACACTTCGAATTGAACTTATTTATGACTCTTTTCAATACAAAAATTATAACCCAATAAAAAAACTCCTCTTGCGCTTTTTTTAAGCGCACTTTCTTAACACGTTTGTTTTATACCTTCATTTATCGCTTTTTACTTCTTATTTTATTTTATAATCCCACAAAATGCATAGCCCAACGTTTTTGTTACTCATAAAACATGCTTTTATTACCCAGGAACGCATTATAAATCGCTGGCTTACTCGCTTTTTCATTTTCATACCGGATTAAAATTTACAATCGACTACCACTGTTTAAAAGCGTTAATTATTACATCATAATCAACAAAATTGTTTCTGACGTTACAGTTATTATTTTATAGACCGCTACTACATTGTTATTAGCTTTTTATCGTACTATAATACACCCTGTATATATACTTATACATCATATGTTTCGTTTTGATTTCTAAATGTATGCGCGTGCGTATGTTGAATCTCAAATTGCTACCGGTGCGCTGTCTCCGCCTTTTTTTTTAACTTTTAATGAAACAAACGCTATTTGTACGTTATAATAAACGTTTATGAATAGAAAAGCTCTCGTTTTAAACATCCTAAAATAACGGTGTTTAATTAATTGATTGATATTCGTGCATAAATTAAATGTAACAAAAAAAAATACAAGACGTCTTTATGACTCGAAATGATTTAATAATGAAACTCGAAACTTTCTTTCTTACCTAATAATAACATCGTCCTTCTCGCTTGTCCCTTCTTTAAACGGTGTTTATTTTTTCGTAATTAAAACGTAATTAATTCAAACTTATGTTCGCTCTTTTTTAATTCACTGTGAACCGCTGTGATTAAGCAACAGTTAAAAGAATTAAAATCAAGTCCTCCTCTCCACTTAAGAAAACGATGGCTGGCCGGTGCTCTTGTTAGTCGCGCCACTTAATGCCAGATTTATTTCATTTTATACCTGCCTTGAAATTTCAAACATCACTCAAGGGGGCTACCACGAAAAATATTTTGTTACCAAAAAAAAAAAAAAAGAAAAAGTTGCATATTCGTTAAATCCTGAAATGGGATTTCTATTTGATTACGTACTTTGTATTATAAATTTAAGAGAAGAGGATTATGAGTGATTGTGAGTTAAGGGGAACATTCTTCTGAAGCGTATCTATCTGGGGATCTGGTATTTAACATGAAAGCTTTCGCGAACCTTCTTTGACCAATCAATTTCGTTGCCAGTTATTTAATGATTGCTTAGAGAACAACTTTGTATTTGTTGTTTAGTTTAAAAGTTGAAAATTTATTGCCCGGCGCCAGTGAATGCCACGAACTATCGAAGGAAGAAGGGATATTGTGTTAAATATTTTACAAGCAAGCAACGAACGGTTTTGTTTCGGAATATATTAACGATACACGCGTTAAACGTTTGCATATATTTTATGTTTTATGCGCGCCCGACGTTCAATATATAAATTACAACTGAAGGATTAAATTAAATTTATTCTAACTACAGGAGACAATCGTGAAATGGATTACACACATACACCCCTTAAAGTAATTTATGGAACAATAGGGCAGAGCGCTCGTTCCGTTTTATTTGGTTCATACACCTATTTATGTAACTTGGGACGTCGAAAACTCTATTTTAAGATGTATAAATAATCTTAAGCTATCAATTGCCAGGCGTCGCGATGTCGCTGTAATTTTTATAATTAAGCTCTTATGTTGTTTAAAACCTGATTTCGATTCTAATTCTGTATCAAACGTAACGATGCTAGACGATAAAACCTGGGACACTTTCATTCAGTTTCATTAACGCGCGAACTAAATTTAAGTGCACCTTTAAAACTCAAGAGAAAATAACTTTTTTTTTTTTTAATTAAAAGAAATCAAGTTTAACGGTACCGAATTAATTATACAAGTTTTGTCACAAAATAACTTAAACAAAACAATTTTAATTTATTAGAAATCTAACTAATTTTTTCTTGTACTCTGCATATTGAAGTTTGAAAAGTTTAGAAAAAACAAGACATTTTGCATTTGAGCAAGTCCTGAGAATAAAGAGCGATTTCATTTTAAATTTCGCGCCATGTCATTTGAGAATTTATTTAAACCCAACCGAACCCAATCGTTTATCATCTTCCTTTCTCTGCATTAATTATTCTCTACACAACTTTTATTGCGCTCAATATATTGAAGTTCCCTGTATATTATCAGTTCAAAGATAAAAGCATTTTTCAGTATTCAGTTTTCGAGGAACCTTAAAATGGGCCGTTTCACAAGAATTGACAACATTTATTACACCATTCGGCAGATATTACTTCAAGAGATTGCCTTTCGGGATTAATTCAGGACCAGAACATTTTCAACGAAGAATGTATCAAATATTAGATGGACTAGACACTAGACGGAGTGATGAATCAAGCAGACGATATATTAATATTTGGAAAATATAAAAGAGAACATGATATGAATGTAATGAAGGTGTTAAACAGGTTGAAAGAACACGGCGTAACATTAAATAAAAATTTGGTTCCAAAAGCATCAAATTTGTGGGACACTTAATTGAAGAAGGAGTTTCTAGACCAGGTCCGGTAAAATCTAAGGCAATTAGGGAAATTATGCAGACTGGTAAGAAATATTATCTGGTAATTGAAGATTACTATTCGAGATATTTAGAAGTTGTAGAATTATCAAATTTAACATTAGGTTGTGTGATAGGAAGATTAAAAAATATTTTAGCAAGACATAGAATACCAGAAACCTTAAGAAGTGACGGAGGTAAGCAGTTTGTGTCGGCGCAGTTTGCTGATTTCGCAAGAGAATACGGTTTTCAATTGATAACTTCAAGTCCAACATATGCGCAATCGAATGGAAAAGCTGAATTGGGAGTGAGAATTGACTAAAAGCAAAGATCCAAATCTGGGATTGTTAGCATAGAGATCAACACCATTGGAATCTAGTTATTCACCGGCAGAATTATTATTTCCTATTCAAGAAAGTAAGCTGAAACCAAAGTGGAAAAATGAAGGATTTGAAGATAAAGGTAGGAGTTTAAAAGAAAGGAATGAAAGAAACTACAATAGACTGAAAGGAGTGCGAGATTTAACAGAATTGCGACGAGGAATTGTAGTTTACGTACCAGACATGAAAAGATATGGGCAAGTTGTTAAGCAAACGGAGAATCCTCGATCATATTTGGTACAAACAAGAAAAGGAAACACAAGAAGAAATAGAAAATATCTGATAGAAACTAAAGAAAGAGAAAAATACGAAGACGACAGCGACGAAGAAATACCCAAGTCAGAAGAATCAGTGAAGAGGAAGGAGGGCACAGACACGCGAGTCAGAAGGTCTTAGTAAAAAGGAAATAACGCAGAAAACACTGAAAGAGACCTCGCCAGGATTGTCAGGAGACAGAGATGTAATAAGATCAAGAAACACTGAGAAACTTAACCAGCTGACAAGATCGTCAAGAGGCAGAGGGATTAAATTATCCATCAAATTAAAAGATTTTGTGGTAGGGAAGGTGCAGTGTCAGGATGTAGTTAGAAGGCTTTGAAAATAATTTATGACGTAGGAAAAAAAAGTAATTTTGTAATTGCTGAAGTTATAAAAATAGAATACATTAGACGTGTTTAGTCCTTGCCATGTAACGATGTGGCGCCATCTATTATAAGATTGTTTTCTCGAAATTTTTCAGTAGTTTCAGTTTTCGAAAAATTTCAATGGGGCAGTTCGGTATTTGTTATTCATTTATTATTTTATATCAGGGCCAGTTTGATTCAACACGGTCGTCTCAATTTGATTTAAAAAAAAAAAAGAAAGTAGGCTTTCTCAGGCAACGATGTGGCGCCATCTATTGAAAGTTTGTTTATTTGTTTCTGGTGGGAATCAACAACAACTATTATAAATCGAATCATTTTAGAATTCCTTTTAATTTTTATATTTGTGTTCTGACTTTCTTCCATTTTTTTTTCAATTCTATTTCTGTTCTATTCTTGTCAGTTGATGTAAAAGGCTGTTGCAAGCGATATTTTAGAAGCCCATTATTTTCTTTTTCTGTCTGCGAACACCATTTTGCTTTGCATATCTTGAAAATTAATTTCAGTACTTTTAGAACGCAATAAATTTCATTGGATTTTTTTTTGGGTTATTTTATGTAATGAGTTTGTAAGGATTTTAATGTAAATAAAGAAATCAAGGACAAATGCATTATATTTTCAGTTGTAAATGCGTTTCATCGTATGCTCTACATAATAAGCATAATTTATTGTAACAGTTTTGTTAATACGGTGCGTATTTATGTGTGAGAATAACATCGTTATAGTTAAGTTAACTACTTAAAGCAAGAATATCTTGAAAAATTATCAATAAATAAAGATTAAATGTTCTTCAAAAGTCGGTTTAACGAGAAGCATGAAGTGGTGCAGATAAGGTAAAACGTGTTTAGGTGTGAACGTCGACGACAGCCATCTGTGAGCGTGCGTTTAGAAAGTGTCATCTGCGAAATTTTTGCATATTTTGTATTGTGTAAACGCGAATCGTGATTAACAGGAATCGCCTTTGGGTTGAAGTTTGGGCTTGAATTGTCCATTTGGTATTCTCTAGGCGTGACGAGCACACATGACATATCTCTGGTGGTACACCTACGGATTTATACTTTGCTTGGTCTAGATGCGTGCAAACAACATCAGAGGCTTCATCAGAATATACTACTCAATTTAATGGCTTGTATTTGTAACAACTGTTTGAACAACTGTTGACTATACGAACGGTTTTAACGCCTCTCACACTTGGCTCTCCCAAAAAAAAAGGATTAAATTCAAAAACACCCCGTGTTATTCATAACCGGTGCAGGTGCGCGATTTGTTTTAAATGTGTATAAATTCCGGTACAATTTTATGTCGTATTATACAAAAAGTAGGAGTATTGTTAAGGTGAGATTGTATGTAATTTAATTTTAGCAGAAAATAATATAGTCTAACGCGATTCGTTTCCAGTGAAAGCAAACCGGAATGCTGTACGTGCATACAAAATAATATAATAGTAAAATTTGTAACGCTTGGTTGACGGCCATTATTTTAAGTTATTTGTATAAATAAATCATTACTGAGCTCGAATATATGCAGCTCAGGTGACTTGTTTTGTATGACAACCGGTGCGAAAACTATAATAAGATCTCGACAAGGTCGGTCGACGCGTATTATAATGTTGTACTTCTTGAGATATCCTAAAGGTATTTTAAAATTACACATTTGCTTTTCTTCAAGTAAGCGAGAACATTCTGGCCGACACTAATTCTACATTGATGTAAAATCACGTTCTCTTCCAGTCAACAATGTATATGCAGTAGGTACCTCAACCCATTCCCATTCCAACAATTTTAAACAAATTTTCTTATTTAAGGAAAAAAAAAACAACCTGTAGAATGAATCATTTTCTACAACAGTTAAATCTGTTTTTGATTTAATCTAATTTTTATAGTTGCGTGAAGAAATAAAACGAACAAAGTTATGTTCCAGCAGTGAGGAATTTTATTTCTTTTCCGGCCAAGATTTACAAAGTTCTTTACATAATATCGACCCCGTGTAGTTGTTTCGAAACAAATTCGAAGGTGTTTTTCCTATCGAAAGCCGAGCGTGTTTTAATGACGTCGCGGAAAATGTCATAAAGTTAAATCTTAATCCCGAAAATACCCGCCAATATTTATTAATTAAGTGGGAAAGTTTTGCGCTCGAATAAAAAAATACAAACTTGCCCCGGCTCTTACGGCTTTTAATCATTCTTATTAATGACGTTGGCCCGTTATGTCGGAGACGAAACAAAGAAAAATGATTCCGCCTTTATATTCATTACATTCCTCATGATATAAAATAAATAAATAAAAACCGATTCTTTTAGAGTAAATGCCCCGAGTTAATTACAGTTGTTAAGACACTTGATGTCAAAAGCGGGCATGTAAAAGGTTTACACAAAACGATTTTCTATCTTTCGCCTCATTTAAATTTTAAATATTAATTCGCTATAATTCACGCTTTAGCTTTAATTAATTTGTTTTAAATCGCTAACGTGTGTGCGTACTCGCATAAACTACGCTAAGTATTCTACCCCGGTTATATTAATAAAATACCCCGTCCTACCTGGATGAAAGTTTTATTTTATGTGCATATTGCAAGTTATTTATGTAAAATGCGAGCCATTTTAATTTATATTGGACGATTTGTCCGACTCTGTAAGCACGCACCTCTACGAGCTTGAATGTATGTATAGAGGCGATAAAGCATCTTAAATGTTCTGGCTTCAATGTTATACTGCATTATTTAAAGCATCTGATTGTAACATAATTATTTTAAACATGACACCACGCTTTGAAAATAACCTTCTAGCTTTTATTCCATCCCGACTCTAATCATCTTTATCTGATGTTATTGTAAAATACGTAAAACCAATATTAGTTAATGATTCTTGTATTTGTATTGTAACCGGACTGTATATGTATAAACATTGAATTTTTAATTGTAATTTAAATTAACCCTTAAACGGGCAAGCATTATAGCTTCAATGAAAAACATTTAATTTTGTGTTTTTTTTATTAAAGATATATTAAAGTTTACAAGAAAATATTCAGAATTTTTTAGGTCATGTAACAAAATAAAAACAGTTAGTGCCCCTCAGGATACAATGCCCTTCAGATATCCTTCATGCGATAAATTGTGGTGAAACAGTTTCTTGCATTATTACCTGTTACAATACACAATCGCAAATTGCATTTCTGGCAAAAAAACAGTTGTTTGGCCATCCGTGCAAAATTTGCATCTTCCCTTGGTTACGAAAGTGGGAAAATGTCCCATTTGGTCATATCTGATGTCATTTGTGGGTCTGGCACTTACAGGACATTTGACTTTTTTAGCTGGCTGTGCATTTACAAAATCTGATTTTCTTGTTTTTGTAAGACTTTGAACTCTAACAAGTGATGAAGCTAAATGCATCCGAAACGTTTTCAAGTTTTCATGTTTTTTGTTTCCAAATGCTTCCATATCTCTTCTATACAAAAGCCAAGCGTTATTCACACAAATATCAATAAATTGACTAAATATCCCCAAATACCATCTTCTTGATTTGTACGGAGTTTTATACAGGGCGATTAGCATATCAGCCAAATCCACTCCACCCATATGTGTATTGTACTGCTTTATGATTTGAGGACAATCAACGTCAATCTTCTTCTTTTCTTCTTTACTGTATCGTTTTACTCGAACCACAGGACTGTGCGATATAAAAGAACTGGCAAGGGTAACACATTTTGTGTCCGCCCATTTCACTACTGCAATACCTGCTTTATTATCAACTTTGTAATCAAAAGATCCCCTACCTTTCTTCAACATAATCTTGTCTTGCTCTAAAATCCACCCTCGTAAGCGATTACTTCTAATCGTCCCTAAACTATTTATTCCAAATTCATTTTTCAATAGAGTGATAAGCTCTAAAGAAGTAAACCAATTGTCAAAATACACTACACTTTTTTGTGGTTCGGGTATTGTTTTGCAAAGTTGAACTACAGTTTTACCACCTGAACCTAATTCGGATTCTTTTTGAGAAAAAACCATGTTGTCAAAAGACGTAGATCCTGTGTAAATAAAGAAGTCATATACTATGCCAGAGACACTAGCTCTCACGAACATTTTGAAGCCCCACTTTTTTGGTTTTTTTGGCATATACTGACGAAGATTTCCTGCTTTGGTTCCTTTGTATAAAATCATCATTTCGTCTATCGAAAATAGATTTTCATGTTCAATCTGAATGCAGTTTATTCTAATTTTCTTAAGGAGGGGGTCTTATTTTGAATAAACGATCTCCATTTGCTTCTAAGTTATTGTTTTGAAAATGTATTAGCCTACGCAATTTCTTGAACCTTTTTACAGGCATCACATCAGCCATAAGGCTGTACCGTGTATTCAGTGCCCAATAATCTTCAAACGATGGCATCCGTATAACTCCCATTACAAGCTTTATTCCTATGAATGCTTTTATTTCACATGGAGAAGTATTGATGGAGGAACCAGTTGTCAAGGTGGAGTATAAATTGGTTTGTTCGGTTATGTATTGAATAACTGAATCATCCCAAAATTTTTGAAAATATTGCAGAGGTGTAAGTACCACATCAGGGAAATTATATTCTTTGTCAGTAATAGTCTTCTTTGGTCCATTTATAGTTGGGCTCTTCTCTCCTCTTGACTTTCTTTATATCTCTTTTTTTAGCAGGACTACATGTTTTTGAAGCAATATTAGCTAATGGCAGATCATCATCGGTATTCCAGTCATCTTCTGAATCATCTAGAACAGGTAATTCTTGAAGTGGCGCTATAGCCTCAGCTTCAATGTAAGAACCGAAATCTATTTCAACGTCTTCATCGTCGGATGAGGAGCCAATATCAGACAGGCATGTATTTTCAGGTGGTAATACTGTTATGAAAACTTCTGCTCTCACTTTTCGGCCATAGAAATTTTTGCTGCTAATTTCAGTAAACTGAAATAAAAATTTAAATTTCGTATAGCAGCGCACACAATTTCAAATCCAAAGTTTATATTACGGCCGAAGTGTACTAGAAGATACAAACAAGTCAGAGCTAGTTTTACTAGGTTTAGAAATTCATAGTTGTAAAATTTACTTCTTTTATCAATAACCGTATGAGATTACTTATTATAGTAAACGCGGTGCAAAAGGAAAAGTGGAAAACTGGGAGAATTTTCCATTATTGTACATACCTGATCTGCGTTTGATGATGTCGCCACTGCACACAATGAGTAAATAAATGTTACCCTCACACCCTAATCGTTACAATACGCTTCTATGCTTTTGTATCTTGCAAGATACGTAGCCCGATTTACTCTAAATAGCACAAGATTTGTGCAAAAAATTTCCTATATGAACGTATCTAGCCAGATACATTAGCCGATTAAGGTGAAATGTTTATCGAAAGCACTCGGTTGTTGATAGCAATTTTTTTAATACGTCCCTACCTTTTCTTCGAATTTCCTTTATTTCCAATTGGCGCTTTTACTACTTCTAATTCTTTTTCTTTTTGAATACGTTCTTTGTTATTGTGTCTTTGTTAATTACTGCCATTTCTGTGAGTTTGGTAAAAACAGTTTTATTAGATTGAATCGCGCAGAATGACATCAGGAAAATAAAATAAAATATATTTATAGTAGCTATTAACTAAAAAAGAGAAACCTTAAAGACGTTTATGTTAATTTAAGTGCGTCCGATTAATTTTTTGTGTTATTTTTATGAACTCCTTCGAGCAAATGAAGTTGCAAACGGGGTAGGATAAAAGGGGGAAAAAAACATACACGAAGTGATGTATATAAAGAAATTTAAGTTCCATTATAAAATTATCGAGCGTTTTAAGCAAATTAAGATTACACTAATGCAGGTAACCTGTAAAGAAATTAACACATGGTAGCATCGGGAATATTGTTAAAATTCTTTTGAAGGAAGGCACCGTTCAAAAACTTCGAGATAAGATAGCATTCTTATTGATGAAATTGGAATAATCTTGCGGCAGTCGTCGGCCAGGCGTCAACTCCGCCTACGTGGAAATCAAGTGTAGGCTGATTAGTCTTACATACTAGCAGTTCTAAGCACACCTACCGGCCAAGAATTACTCAAGAAAGGTAGTTTCACATAAGGTCAATTTAATTGTAATAAAATTTATGCGTTTCTATCAAACTCCTAAACAAAAACCGATATAATCATTATTTGCTAAAAACATATGGCTACCCACGTACCCTATTAAAATAAACCCTACTGTATTTGATTAAGTGGCACACCCAAGCTGTTCAATAGTAAACAACATGAACCACCTTCGTAATAAACTACAAATATGGGTCAAGTTTATCATAAAGTTTTAGTAAATAATGAATGACTTCACCTTTGTAGAATTGACTTGGCGAAACGAGCAAAATTTTCTCGTATTAAATTTGAACGCAACTGATGAGTTCCTGTTCTACATTTGATGCAGAGCTTTCGTAACCTAATATGCAATATTGCAGAGCGTGACAATGTCATCGCAACTTCATACCTAATTGACGAAAATATATATGCCAAGCTAATTGACTGCTGCCGGGATTTATGATTTTTTAAATTAACTCTCGAGGTTTTCGATGATAATTTTGCGGTGCGAAAAGATTGAGTCCGGGGCGAAAAAGAATTATGGGTGCGCGAATGTCAACTTGTAAAAATAAGAAAATTGATAAAGAATACTTCCACGTAATAAATTATTTCCGTGTTTTTCTGACAATATATTGTACTCACCTGCCTGAGGGGGATAAATCAACATATTGGTGTTCATTTGACAGTAAAAGTAATGAGATTCCGTTTTGCTTTATAAATAGAACGAATAAAGAAGTGCTTTCTAAAATAACTTTTGTTATATACCTAGTTTGTGGTAAAAGAAAATTCGTGGGATGAAGATATCTCCTCTCCGAAAGTGTATAAGTGATTGTGTGTTTCGTTTTAAACAACAATATTTTTAGTAAGGCATTTCGAAATAGGCATTTTATTCGATTGTTATTTTGTAGAAGTTGTTTGGAAACGTTCTATTTGGCGAGGATACTTTATGTTTGTTTGAAAGAAGTTACTGCGGTCGAAATAATGTATTCTAATGCGTACCATTTAAAAAATATAGTTTTCATCGTAACAACTCTTAGCTTTTGTATACACTCAAATTTTAGTTGAACCATATGGTACGATTTAAAGAATTTTATGTGACGTTTACAACACCGGCCTCAACTTTATGAGGTAGATTCGATAATAATTATTAAATACTTCAACCGGCCGTACCACTTTCGTTACAATAAAAGCTACTTGATAAGAATAAAATAAATACGCGCGAGTATTTACTTTATTTAACTGATTTTATTCAACAGACTGTTATGGATTGATAATAAGGGGAATGCGTGAGTTGCAAAGGATAAATTGATTAACCGA
Source organism: Dorcus parallelipipedus (assembly GCA_958336345.1). Taxonomy (NCBI): domain Eukaryota; kingdom Metazoa; phylum Arthropoda; class Insecta; order Coleoptera; family Lucanidae; genus Dorcus; species Dorcus parallelipipedus. Next base: position 3,832,286 of record OY284479.1, on the reverse strand, counting down.
AGAAAATAAATAAAACCGGCAAACTACTTAATTGACATATGTTGACAAATTTACATATCAAGATTTTAATCCCATTTATTTATCGAATTAATTAATATTTAAATGGATTATACGCATTGACAGAAATGGGCGAAATTGACTCTTGCGTTATTTTCGTAATTGGAATGGATTTATCATTCTTTTAATTCTACGCAATCTGTCGACGACGTAGTCTTTAAATATATATCTTATTCGCTTTTGCATGACATTAGATTATTCATAAAGTGCGTGGGATAACTTGCCCTAATAACAACAATGTCACTGCAGAAAAACTAACTATACTTAAAAACAACCAGCGCTATTATACTTTTAAATACAAACTAATCAAGTGATTCACTTATCCTTGACATTCAAATCTATCCTCCTCGTTATTTTCAGATATTGTATAATAACGTGGAAATATAATTTTTTCCTTGAGTAAAATTCAAATCGTGCCACGCTGCGAAGCAAAACAAAAACGTCATTAATTTATTAACCACGCAAACTGACGTCAGTAATAACTTTACAAGCTTATTACTATATTTAAATTAAAGCTGCGTCATACCATAATAAGAAAGCGGAGAACAATAAATTTAAATTAGTTATAGATATTCGACTTTCTTTTGTTTAAAGCTCTCTTCCTGGTAAACAAAGAGACTCTCTGTCCATAAAATTCTTCGTTTGCTTTCTTTGGCGGAACGCAAATCTCATGCACGCACGTCGTCCACATTTTTCGTAATGTAAAGTACTTCCTGTTCAAACAAAATGTGAAAATAAAACTTTACAGACGGTTCTAACGTGAAAATAAAAAGGACGAAACGTCCGCGCGCTCTACAATACGCAACAGACCAATATTTAATTTTCGGTTTATGTTGTACGCGAATACAAGTTTAAAAGTTTTTTTTTATGAACTATAAATACTCGGAGGATTTCCAATTTTATTTCGCCTCGTGGTAGATAAATGGTTTGCTTAGAGGTGTCATAACAATTTAAATTTTTAATTAATTCGGTCTCAATATGCTAATTTATTGACCCGATTGCGCAAAGCAAAACTGTAAAAGTTATAAAGGAATTAGAAAAGAAAAACAAGCAATTGGTGCAGCTGTGAAACTACTATGTATTTGCGGTTTTATTCATCCATAATTCTTTGTGGTGAGCATTACGTTTCAAGGTAATAAGTTTTTTTTTTGTTAGCAGCCTAGAGTACATGGCGCGGAAGATTTTTTAAGACCCTGCTGCCTGAGATAACCCGTGGGTGGTGTTCAGCATTCTTTACACTAGAATGCAGAGCCATCACTAACCTATTTCTTAAAAAAAAAAAAAAAGATTATAACCCACAAATAAATTAAGTCCGAGTCCGACAATAAAAATAATTAATTTAGCTTTGTAATGTTGTAAATTTGCTTATCTTTATTGCTGTAAAACGTGTAAATTTTATTATTTTCAGACAAGAGACGAGAAAGATTTCATTTAATAGTCGCGCTACAAAGAACGGTTTCGTTTTCTATTCTTTTCGCATAAATTAAATTTAATAAAAACAAGTGCTTGTATTCCAAATGGATATTGGATAAGAATGTTTTAAAATTAATTAATTTGCGTAACAAATTCGCCAGATACTTAAAACGAACATGTTCGGATGGTGGCCAACACATTTTGACATATTTATTCACTAGTGCAACAGAACTATTAATTAAATTAAATTTATTTCCTCGTATATCTCACCACGGTTAATAGATTTATCGCGCGGAGTTTAATCTTTTAATTAATACAACTATTCATCGTCGAAAATTATGCTGTTTATACAGCAATCGATATTCAAGCGCGCCTAAATTACCTGTACTTGAGAAGAGATAAAATCGCGTATTAAGAAAATATGAATAAATAAAGCATCCTGACTTGACAATATGTAATTCCATCAAATCGTTCGAAATGATGGTCGTTTAAGTACAAAGAAACTCCCCATGCGACCGCTTCCAAACAGTCGACCTAACCCTAACCAGTTTATTGGTTATAATGAAACACATATATATGCTAAGTCTGGATGACATCGTTCTTTTTATATCTGACATATATCTCAATCGTAGCAGGTGTGGTTAGAATCATCGCTCGGATGTTGACAACGGGCACAATTCTTCACCACCACGAACTACAACTGTAACCTAACACTTATGACAGGATTTTGAAAGCCGTGTCACATTATAGTTAATGTGGCCCCGCATAATTAAAAACCCTAATTTATTCGACTCCCAAAATTTATTTGATTTAGAACGAAAATAGAATCAAATAAACAAGAGATGCCAAACAATAAATTTTTCGACTCAAAACAACACCCAATTATCTCTGTTTATTTTACTAATTATCTTGTGTTTTTCAGAGCTAATTAACTAAATTTAATTGAAGTCTTTCGATAAAGCATAAACACTTTAGAATTAAGTAATTTAATTTGTCTTGAAGAAGATAATCACAGGCTTTATACAAGTAATTTGTTTTACAAGTCGTGAGAATGAGAAATATAAGAAAAATAGAATGTAGTAACTAACAAAGCATTAAAATATATTCCATTCCATTGTGAACTGTGTTTGGTAAAAATCCCAAAAAGGCTTTTTCCATGTTAGGGAAGTTTTCGTGGGTAGAACAACGATACTACGTGAGATATATAGTTCTTCGTGTGATCTATTCTAGCTGAGCTTGTATGCTTTATATTCAATTTCAGGGATCGACTTATCGAAATATACACGTGACACTAAAACCGTTTTAATCTAATTAATTTGTACGCTCGTTACCATATAAGATTTCGGCCGATAGAATTTTTTGTTTGTTTGTTTGTTGTTGTATACACCTTCCTAGTTTTCGTCGAGAAGGATGAACCACTCCTTGTTATGCATACATACAACTTGAACATTATGTATAAATGTTAATACTAACTCTGCGTTGGCACATAACACCTGCATACAAACAAAATTGTCACGCTTTTAGGTTCTTAAACAGTAATATGAGGTGCTCCTGTTCGATCGATAAAATGTTTAAAAAAAAAACAAACATCGGCTTTCCCACCAATTGATGAATGGATGCCTCGTCTAATAGAATCATAATTGTAACTGGGATTGCGGGTTTATTTAACAATGTGCACATCTGTTCTTGATCGTAACTTGGGTTTTTGCAAAGCGAAAATTTTATTTTTCCTTGAAAATAGAAACTTCATCCACGTAACGGCATGCAATTAATTACAGCTGCATTCAAAGGTTTTCCTTCTGGCGTTTCCTATGAGAGGTAGTAAGTACCTAACTCCGCAACTAAATTAATATTTCAATTAATTTGTGTTAAGGAACGAACTTTTGCAAGTAGTACTTTTAAGTTCAACTAAAGTTATTATTATTATCATCTTAAACACGTGTTAAATGTTAATGCCGATGCAACTTGAAAATGAAATAAAAAGAACAGTTATCACATGTAAAAGCGGCGATGTGTCGTGCGATCGTTATTTAAAATTCAAAGCCATCAGAATAAAATACAAAAATTTTAATTGACTGTAAGTAGGTTGTGGGACGAGCAGGTGGCGTGAAGTGGTCCTTCATTTATTATGTAGGGAGGTTGCTCAAGGGAGTACCGAAATAAATCGTTTATGGTGATTAAACAAAGGCTACGTTTTTATTACTGTCATAAATATAATTTTTGGAACACAAAAAACAAAAAAACTTGGATGCGATTTTCAGAAGTCCTAATTAATTTAAATTAGTAAATAATTAGTCGAATATAAACGCCTAACGAACGTATCCATGTTTTAATTTATTCCCGCAAATGATTTTGTCCGAGCTTAATTATTCCGCAAATTGAATCGTTTACAATTTACCGTTCGTAATTTTGTTGTCACTCTCAGGTATTAAATTTAACCAAGATGGACATTCGATGATTCAGATATTTATTTATTGACTATTATCATTAAACTAGGTACTCTGTAGATAAAATGCATTTAAACAATAAACCACCCCCGCCCCGCCGTTGATGTATGTATATTTCAGTCGATTGAAATACCCTTATCGCTTCAAAATAAATTATAAATTGATCCATTGTTTATCATTTAGATGGGCATGCTTTATTCCTCCGGTAACGGAAATCATAAATTCTGTTAATGTCACAAAATACAATTTCTACTGCATCATTGTTTCACATTATTATTTTCTCCTTTATAAATATCCAGCTGCGACGCGGAGCTTTTCCAATTTATTAAAAAATAAACAAGCGATTCGTATTTCTTTCGCTAAAAATAACATAGACAAATTCGATTTACGACGTAAAAAATAGAGAAACGAAATTTAACATGTATACATGTATACATGCACAAGAGGAATCTTTTCTTCTTAATGTTGGATCGTGTTCCAGTTCATTTGGTCCGTCTCCAGATATGATTTTACGCAAGATTTCATTTAATTCATCTTTCCTTATTGTTATGTTTGGGCGCGAGATGAATTATAACCTGTAGAATTTCGTTAATACAAAATGCGAATTTATTTCAAAGCGAGACGCCTTTTTAAAGCGTACCTGAATAGAAACAATTCGTTTCATTCATAGGGCATAAGTGATTTTAAAAGTTTTGTTAAAAATTAAAAACTTTTATTATATTTTTATTCGTAATGCTTTAGAAGCCGTGCGAAGTTGGAAGTTTTAAAAACAGAGAAGCCATTCATTAGGGACAAAAAAAAAACTTTGATACCATCGCTGTGTAAAAATTCCTAAAAATATAAAAGCTTTACACTTTCCTTGAAGGGTGAGTTCTATTTGGGGGTAAAGCTGATTAGTTATATCATCATCTATCTTGACGGGATAAAGAATCTGGCAGTAGCACAATAGGAAGCGATCATGATCAGTGCCCATCCCAAAATAAAACCTAATTTGAATATTGTTTATATTCACAACGAATAAGCCTCGTTTTTACATAATAAAGTTTAAAATGTATAACGGCGAACAAAGGGAGCGCGATGATAGGTTATAATTTCGGCGAAGACGCTGAAATGTATTTTAAGCGTCCATCAATCTTATTAGCAATTATAAAAAGTGATGCAACACGCGTATACATCCTATTGGAAATATAATAAAGGCTGGCGCATTGCTTCGGGGTTGGAGTACATCATAGTGTCAAAATACCTTATAAAAATTCATCTGAAACGCAACGTGGGATGAAAACTGCAAGCACGTATCTAAACGAAATAAAAAACTTTAATTACAATGGAATACTTAAGACAATTTATGGTACTCGCTTTGCAACCGTGAAACTTGTTAAAAAATACATTGATTTACATTGAAATTACACTTACTTTACGCAACTAAAATCTTTAAACTAATTTACCATAAACAGATATGTTATCACCAGATGCAATATAATTTAAACAACTAACCACCACTGGCAGGAATTTTTCTCGATTTTTCGACATTTCTTTTCAACCAAAAAGGTTTAGTCCGGTAAGAAATTGCATAGTTTTTGAAAAAATTTTAACATACACAGAAAAAATTATGATAAATAATAAAAAGAACCCAAAAAGAATTCTATTTTAAACAGTCTTAGAAATTTCAAAGGAAAATAACCAATTGTTACAAATAAAATTCTGTTCGTTTGCCTTGTAAATTTAAGATTGAATCCCACTCATTTTTTGAGAAAGTAATTTGTGTGTTTTTTTTAAGTCGAGTTTCTCGTAATAATGATTCCAAGAGCGACGACAAATGATGTTTTTTTAAAGCCTTCTACCGAGTATTCATTACGACATATTTTCCAAGTGACATTACATTAATTAGGTGGTTGCGAACCGCTATTTCCAATACCACAACTTGAAAGGCAATGGTCCCAGACAGATGCACGCTGACATATACCACCACCATATCTATTATTATTATTTGCGTCGAAGTCGGCTGCTGAAGACTGCTTATTAACGAGTTTTCAGTGGAAATGTGACGAATTTCAGGAGCCCGATGCGTTGCTGCACGACCAGAGTAATTACTGATAAAATTATTTACGGTGGGTTTTAATTATGTGCGGAATTCAATGACATTGCTTGTTTACCAGTAACTGTAATTAAGTTCTCCCGGTGAATATATAAAGAAAAAAATTACTTCGTCGCAGACTTGATTAAAGTCTAACCATTCTTAATTATAACTTGGGAAAAAAAGGAAATCTGGTTTCATTTTCAGGAAACAGTTTAAACCCCGTGATATAATATAATTATGATTAATTAAATGGAAAGCAGACATGAGTCACACATTCGAAAGTCTTTTTCTGGTACTAAGTAACCGGAACAAACGCACCAGTAATTATTACACTTGAGTCTTTCTGTGCACTTGAGTTCTAGTGCGGGTAAATAATTTGATTAGGCATTAAAGACACGAAGCAAATTATCTAAATGGTACGTCTGAAAACGTTAAAAGCGAGTGCGGTGTGAGAGAAACAAGGATTCAACAAAACAGGAATCAACCGTTGTTATAATAAATCGGTGCGTATTCCAGTCGGTGGAAAATTAATTTCAATCTCGCTTTAATAGTCCGTTGTGCAACAGCACCAATTAACACAAATTATACCCAGTGTCACCGTTGTTACATATTTGTTACATTTATTATTTTGACTATAAAAGTATAAACTAATTTGTACCGATATGTACAATATTTTCATTCCGATTGTTCGTCGAGCTTTTCAAACATCAACCGGAAAACTCATTTAATGAAGCTTTTTCCAGGATTTATAAACCAGGTGTATTTGATTTGGAATAAAAACAGGCTTACAAAATTCACATAAATTTTAAATAGAACGGGAAAGCCAGGAAGGGTTCACAGGATACAGAAACATGACACAATCGATTTAGAATTAAAAACAAGTTTGCGAGATTCAAAAAGATCAAATTAATTTCAACTAATCCAAGAATTATTCGATTCGGAAAACAGACAAGAACGAGATTTACCTTTAACAAAGACACCCAACAATTCGATTTAATCAATTCAAATAAAAATAAAAACGAAATTAATTTTTACATAAATAAAAACATTGGTTACTGTTCTAATCTAGAAATTCTTATGCCTACTTTTTTTAATGAATTCATTTAGTAGCATGTGCTTTCATTTAGTTGGGAAAGAAATTTCTTCAACCGTAAGTCACATGGCAATAAAATATTTTGATTTATTGCAGTTAGCGTTACTGTATTATTGAATGAAATATATTTATTTCCTGAATGGTACTGACGCACAGCTTAATGATCAATTATATTAATAGAGTAGGTATAATAAAATATTTTCTATTAAGGCACTTTGCCACTTTATTTATTACAACACCTAGCAAGTATTTTGCCAACTATAAAATAAATTTCTTATCGCATAATAGAGGCAATAAATCTTGCAAAGTATCTGGATCGATAAATAATAAATGAAACGCAGTTTTACAGCATAAGTCATGGATTATTAAGAATAACAACGCGATTACGTTGCGATTACTTGTAACCTGTAACAAAGCGTAATAATGCTGTTAGCGAACGTGGCGAGCGATTCTCTCCCACATTACATCAAATAACTCGGATCTTTTTCATTATGTTTACATAAATGATATCAATCATTTCCAAGCTAGACAGCGAGTTAGTAGAATTTAGTAATTGTTGGGAGCACTTATATCGAGTTGCCCTCGGGGCGCAGTTAAAATTTTTATATTTTCACTCTTTCGATATTTTTCATACTCATTTACCTTGAGACAGCATTTATGGTAATTGGTACTTAATAATTGCTTGGAGTACTGCTGAAATATCGTTAAATCTGACGCTTTTATTAGCCCCGTACGCACGCAAGATCGGATTAATTAGGCAAAAACTCAAAATCATCTTTCATCCCATTACAACTATCATCTAGGAAAAATTTTATTCGTTAATCAATTTGATGAAGCGCAAACTCATTAATTTCTATTCTGTTTCCACAAATTTCTTTACACTCAGTGTAATGTCAATTAAAATCGTCAGCAAACGATGGTAGTCTCCAGTTTGTTAGGAAAAAGAAGATTTCTTTTGTTTGTTTGTCTAATTATTTTTACTTTTCATTTATTCGAAGCACACTTCAAGAAATGTGAAATTAAGGACAATATCATCCTGAAGATGACACACATACGAGACGTAGCCCATGCAACACACAAAGTATAGAATATGTCTAAAACACGTTTTAAATTTAGTTTAAATGTAGAATATTATAGACTAGTATTTATACATATGAGTGACAGTCTAACTGACGTCTTTTTATGGGATAAATATAACGTTTACACAAAATGTATATTTTATATTGTACGCGCAACGTTTATACATGGTTTATACTAGACGTATATTTTGAAACTATAAAATTATTATAATCATACGTGTTTATATTATTACAACTTATTATAAAGAAGCTGCCAAACCGAAACGTATACCGAAATGTTGAAATTTAATTAACTTTAATAACTGTTTCATCGTTTGTAGTAATTATATATATATATGTGTATTTTACGAAAAGTAGAAGCGATCTGGTCAACAGATGTCGCCCTGAATTCGTTGAAGCAATAATTTCCACCCAATGAAGAGTGGTTGATTTTGGCACGCATTTGAAATTGAAACTTCTACAATTTAGGTTAAGGCATTGATTTTCGTGTCTTCTCATCGACTACCTTTTGTTTTGTTCTGCAAGATTAACGTTTATGGGAAGCCTGAAAACCTTAACCATATTTCCGAATCAGAAACTACCACTTTTGAGCAAAAGATGACGCTCTAGATCTAGAAGTTAATTTTACAAAATCAATCCGAGGTGGACACAAATTAGATCAAGGCACGAGTTTTCGTATTTTCCCGTTGAATTCTTTTGTTTTGTTCTACAAAATGAGTTTAGGAGAACCCTGTGGGACCTTAGGTATATATCCGTGTCAGAAACTACCAGTTTTGAGCAAGAGATGGCGCTGTAGAAGGCAATTTTATAGAAATCAATCAGAGATGTCACAATTTAAGTTAATGCGTCTGTTTTCGCGTCTTCCAGTCGACTTTCTTTTGTTTTGTTCTGTAAAATTAATATTTGGGAGAAGCCTAAAAACCTTAACTACACCTCCGATTCAGAAACTACTAGTTTTTGGCAAGAGATGGCGCGCTAGAAAACTATTTTACAAAATCCATCAGAGATATCACAATTTAAGTTAATGCGTCTGTTTTCACGTCTTCCAGTCGACTTTCTTTTGTTTCGTTCTGTAAAATTAGTATTTAGGAGAACCCAAAAACCTTAGGTATATCTCCAGATCAGAAGCTATCAGTTTCTGGCAAAAGATGGCGCTCTAGAAGACAATTTCACAAAATCAATCAAAGGCATCACAATTTAGGTTAAGGCATCGATTTCCTCGTCTTCCTGTAGACTTTCTTTTGTTTTGTTCAGTAAAATTAATATTTAGGAGAAGTCTTAGATATATTCTCGTATCAGAAGCTGCTCATTTTGAACAAGAGATGACGTTCTAGAAGACAATCTTACAAATCAGTGAAATATGTTACAATTTTTGTTATGGTCGCGACATCTCGAGGCGAAATTTATAAGTTACTCATATTTTAAGCTCACGTCTCATTTAGGTCTAGTGGTATAATTCCAGCTTAACTTTAAACCGAAACCCGAAACAATTGTTGCAATAATCGTTATGGGTTTAAACTTCAGCTTAAATTTAAACTGGCATTGTAAGTACAACTAGGCCTTAGTGATACAAAATGTTAGTATTTTTATGGAAAATTTACTTTGTAACAAGGATCACAAGACCAATTTGGATAAATATTTTGAACATGTTACGTCTAAACATTTATTATATTTTTTGAGATTATATTTTAAATTTTTAATGAGAAAAATTTATGTTGAGGGCCTACGCCTACATGATAAGATGGAATAAACGTGTTTTGCAAGTCGCGTCATTTTACATTTTAAATGAAAACGTTTAATTAACGCATCCCTTATCCTACGGTAACTAATAGTACCATTAAAATACGAATATTTTTGGTATTCTGTATACCATTACCAAAAATATCCCTGTTTGTCTTATATAAACCGTCTAATAAACGAAATGGTGTTGCTTGGGAGGTCTTGAAAATATCTAGTGAAGAGAGCTTGGAAAGGTGAGAGATTTATGGAGGTGGAGAATGGTTGAAGAAGACAAATAAATAAAGAACTAAAAACATTGTGAGTTTCCAAAAATTAGGATTGGAAAAAGAAGACAAAGACCAAGAAGTAATGGAAGAAGATTGTAGCCTTAGGCCTCCAAGACATCTGGATCTGTAATGTGCCGATCAAGTATCGACGATTTGTTGACGCAGTTGTTGAAATTTCAAGAGATTAGTGGTTGAGATGTTAAAAATTTAGGATTGAAAAGAGAAGGCAAAGACCAATGGAAAAAGATTGTATCTTTAGACCTCCAAGATGTTTAATTTAAATTATGTTCCATGTTGTTTTCATCTGGAACGAGATATTGTTAATAAAAGTGCTGGAAATAAAAAAATAATTATTTGTAAGCTTTAGTAAGTTGTAAATTAATTAAGTTTTTTTTTTGTAGAAAGTGATACCCGTTTGTTGTGAAATAAAATGAAAAGCGTAATGAATCCATCAAAAGTCCATAATTCAGAGATTTATAATGACGTTAACTGTGTGTATTTTATTTGTGTGTGGCGGAAGTCTTCTCATGGTGTTGAAAATCATCCAGCTGGTCCACAATTTACGATTAGTAATCGCTCGTACGAGAAACAGGCGCGGGCCGCCCTTGTTGGAATTCTTTGCCACACATAACAGTACAGTAGGGTAGTAATGCCGAGATTTATTTGCTATAGTAACCTTGCGGTCACGGTTTCAGCATGGAACACCCAAGAGGTCTTTATTTATATAACTAATTTACTACAAAACACGTTAAAACGCCATTATAACGATCTCTTATTTTATTGTGTACGTTTCCAGTTATCTGTTACGTGTATCACATTATGCTTTTGACATTTTTATTAATAGCCGTTTTAAATTATCACTATTTAATAACACCATTTTATTGACAAATAACTAATAAAATTGTAATTACCAGAGAATATATGACTTATGTATTTATAAAATATTTTATGTACAAGAAAATCAACAGCTACTAGATTCTTATACTAGACTAAGTTGTATTTTACTATCTCAATATACATAGGTCTTTGAATACGCAATTTAAAATACACGATGTCGATGGTATCTCTAAATTAAATAGATCTTTGCGTGATTCCAATCACATTATAAAAAAGCAATTATATTATCTACCTGGTTATGTAGATATGGCTTGCCTGAAATTATAATTCTTTTATTTCCTGTAAAACATTCGAAATTATTACCGTTAACCACAGGTGTCTTTGTCTGATAAAAAATCACCCCATATATTTCTGTTCCCAACGAGGTAACTTTAATAAAGTTTATATATAAAGGAGCGAGCATACAAATGTCAAAAAAAGGGTAGGGTTGGGCACGTCCGTCTCGTCTGTAGTCCCAGGACTTATTGTGCATTGTTTAAAGTCGTTTAGGGGCAGACGCAAGGTAAAATTAATTCGAAACGAATAAAATTAAAACATTTTGTTAAAACGACTAATTAGGCGAAGGGGCATAATAAATTATCCGGCGCACGGTAAGGAAACCGTTTTACAAGTCGTATAAACCGAACGTATTTAATAACTTAATTTTTAAAAGGCCGGAGTCGTTAAAACATTTTAGATTTGAAAAACGTAAAAACAAATTATTGTTTTTAGTGGGGCCCCCTGTGATTTAACCCCGCCGTAAAACATGTTAATTACAAGCTCGATTATTAAATTCGAAACTGCACGACGACTCGAAACTATTGTTTTATTATACATAGGCAAACCTGGTTAGGTTTTCTCTAACTTTGTTTTACTTCTTCAGCAGGGAAGATGCGGCAATAAAATTTCACTAATGTCGTCTGCATTATTCTGCTTGCCGACTACAAAGACATACTGACTAACAACGTAATATAATCCCATAATAATGTAGTATATCACACAATAAAGACTTTTATGTTATATTCCGCAACACACAACATAAATTATATTTTATAAAGTACAAGTTCATCTTGATATAATTTTTCAGTGATATAAACCAGATTTTTTTTTAATCCAATTAACAATTTAGATCGTAAGGGTTAAATAAATTTAAAAGGGTAGATAAAAATTTGTAGGCATGTGAGGGTAATAATGTATTCTGCGTGTGGTCCAAATTGAAGTTAGGTACAAAGAACAAGAGGTAAATGTGGCATAATTTAGTTGTCCCGGACGAAAACCTATCATTATGTAGGCGGAAGGGTGAATCTATTTAATATACATAAAATTATATTAAAATATCATTCGCCGTGCATTTTGTAACAATACGTCGTTTAAACATACGAAATTAGGGAACATTACAACGCATCGCATCGGTGATTTTATGTCGGTCCTTTATATAAAATGTGATATATAAGCAATTAGTTTGGGAATAAATAGTTTACTACATTTTTTTATGGACCAATACTCTTTTTTATTGTGGCACACCTCGACTTTCTGTCAAACTTACGTATTGTGTTACTAGCTCTAAACTCACATATTATATTACCATATATTACAGAAAAGGTTTTATATACAATAAACTTACCACTAATGTCTTCCATTTTTAGGACTCCACTTATAAAAATACAGGTCCTCACTAAATTACATTTAGATTACCATCGATTAAAATACAGTAGTTTAATACACAATTTTTTTATTAAACTAAAATATTCTAAAAGATTCTAGTCCCCCTTCCCCCCCAAATCGACTCCTGTTTGGTTTAAATAACAGTTTTGACGCAAATCACAAATGATTTTTTAAACAAAATAAAAGATTAATAAATTAATATAATTTTTTTAGATTCAAATAACCACAACGTAAAATAAATAAATATTTACTTGTATTTTTCGTCAGGTTTGAAAACGTTCTTTGCTATGCAAATTTAAATGTAACCAAATAAAAAAAGAGGCGTTCGTGCTTTAAACTGTTTTGATTAATCAGTGAGCATCGGGCCTAAGCCATAAAAGCCAGAGAGAGAGTTGGTAGCTCTGTTTAAGCAACATAATAAAATCAGCTTTTACGGCAACAAAAAATACAAATCTGAAAATCCATTGCAGTTCAAGTTAACATTGTAAAAGATTATCTTTAAACCGTTACGGATTTAACGGAGAAATAAACCAGCTCTGAAACGAGAGGCAACAAATAAATATTATTTATATTTGTGTGTGGGTTATGATTTTTACATATCGGGACTGCGTTTATGTTTCACGCCCGTAATTCTGCAAAATTGAAAGAAATATCATACCGCTATGAAGATACATTTTCACTTCCCAGAATTATTTATTATTATTTAATTAAACTTCATACAACTTCATATTTAATTCAACAAGAAGTGGTTCGTTACATCTAATGAAAAATTAAGAGATCATCAAATGGTTAATTCTATTTGCAAAACGTAAATACTCTTAGACACAGTTTTACAATCGGGGAATAAGGACGGAATAACTGTTCGGCGAATGTTCCTCCTTATCTACGTCACACCTACGTCACGTTATTCGAAAAATAATGCTTGTAAAATCGGGCCTTAGTGAGTAGTATGTATGGACTTATTCTTGCGATAAAAGTACCCAATTCTCATGTACAACCACAACCAAAAGTAATGTGGTTGGAAGAAGTGAGTAATTTTTTCTTTCTGGTTTTAATGGGGACACAAGTATATGTATTTGCTGAAAAGTAACTGTAATTATAAAAGAATATATTTGAGTTATTTGTTGATATGTAACAGAAGGTGAGTTTCTTGTCTGTTTACCATGCATGACTTTGTAATTATGGTTTGATCAGATTACAACGAAAATCAATACCGAGTAATAAAGAATATAAATTTATAACAATTTCGTGCTTCGTCAAAAATTAATAATCGACAGTAGTGTGAGTGGTTGCGTGCAAGCGCAGACAAACGCCATAAAGAATACAGCCAGAACGCCGGTGTTATCGGACATCACATTTCACCCACCTGTTAAATTAAGCGTCATGTTAAATGTCACCTGAACAAGGAGCTATTGAAAATGCAACGGTTGTATTGAACCCCGGCGCTGTTTTTATTCACGCAATCAACGGTTTGCGTGTAATTGTTTAAGTATTTTTCCAAACGTCAATCGCGCTTGCCTTCTTTCTTTCCGTTTTTTGTAATAAAAGAGCTCTTAAATCAAAGCCATTGCGCGAATAACGCGATTACCTTTGTGTTTCTTACAAATCGCTCATGCAAGGGAGGAAAAGTGGCAGAATTACAAATAATTTCATTTCTTAAAAGGCTAAGTATTTTTCTAGTGCCCCCTTTGTTTTTTAATTAAATGTATTTTTCTTATCATAAAGCACATTTGTTTTCCAAGCCTTTTGTTTCCTTCTTTCCAAGAGATTTAACTACAAATTTCAATTTCATTACTTGATACACTTCTTTTATAAATACCTCAGCTCCTCCTTTAGTTGAATATATTTTTTTAACATAAAGCTAGTTGTGCTTTTGCCTCTTCTTTGTTTTCTTCTTCTTTAATAATAATAATATTACTCCACCGAATGAACGCCATCTCTTGTTTCCATGTGGAAAGCTTTGCCCTTTCATTAATTGTTATCCATCAAAAGGGAGGTTTTTCTTTTATTTTGTTAATTCATTTTATGAATAAAATTTGTTAATATATCTTTTCTGTTTCAGGTAAGGTGTTTTTGCCTAATGCATGGTCCTTATGAAATTTATTTATCGTGAGAATAACGGAGTTGCACCCAAACTAACAGTACCATCAGGTAGGTGTATAGATCACCGGTTCTTTACTGATTGGGGATTTGTAATATGTCGTAAATAACGCGGGTTGTCTGCCACCTGGTCCCGCCACCTCGTTCTTGCATCCCTCTTACCCGTACGTCCTCGGCTAAAGTTATATATTGCTTTGATACGACTCTTGACTACGCTTTCATTTGCTTTGTTCTTCTTTTCCTCGAGGAGGAAGACTCGCTACGCCGCGTTAGTTAATTACTACGTCTGCACGTGCCGAATTTCGAATTTTTTCTTGCAGTTTCACGAATTTCACGCTCGCAGTTTTCATTTTGTTAAACTCACCTCGTCAAAAATGTTTGTATTGGCCAGGTTTTGTATTGCTCAGATTTATCGACTACCGGAAACAACGGTTAATTAGCGGAATAATTGAAAACGCGACAAATCGATTACAGACATAGAAAAGCAATTATTTTCACGTACAGTGTTGTTGAAACATTTGCAGAAGTTGAAGCTTTTAAACGTACACGTTAAAATATGCAAGTAATTAACGTTATCGAAAGAAAAAGGCTTTTTTTTTCTACTTTGATCTGGAATTGTGTATAAACTTAATCAAAGTAAAAGAATGCCGCATCAAAAAGTTAATTAAGATATTAAAATTTTAATATAAAACTTCCTGCAGATATTAGCGATGGAAGTGTGAACTAATTTGCATATATAATTTAACACGATGCAATTAGCAGAAAACGACGCTATTATATAATGTTACCATATTTAATTACAAGGGTATACACATTATAGATAGTTGTATGATGTGTAATGTAATAGTAGTCGCATTATACGCATCATTTGAAATAAACTAATCTTGGACATCGGGAACATCAACATTGTGCATTTAACAATGTTACTAACGCACACGCTCGTGCTACCGACCATTATGTAACACCTTTTCGCCAGTTATGTTTCACAACCCTTTTCAAAGGATCCAAACTCACGCGTGGTATAAATTTGTTGTTGTAGCATGTTTTAGGCGTGTTGCCAACTTTATCGCTTACGTATATAGACGTCGACCGTATAAGCAGGTTATTTTTTAATGTCACTCCATGTTTGTTCGATATTCTTTACATACATTTTTTCTGTCACTAAAGAAATGTGCAAGCTAAATTTATTCAAATACACGAGACTTTCAGATCTCTTCTTTAAACAACAAACAGAAATAGAATTATCCATCTCCCATTCTTTATATGTATGTAGAAGATATGATGAAGTATCTTTACGTCTAACATCCCCTAATGAGAAAATTGGGTTTAAAATGTTGGGGAAAAAAAGTGGTCTAATGATACAATCACGTACACTGCCTTCCTTCCACGTTGTATGTACCTGACTTGCTTTTCTGATATGTCTGAGGTAAATTCTATTCTGCACGAGTGAAATCAATACACCTGTCCATATTATAGTTTCAGTATTTGGAAATCTCCGTCGTTAAAGTGCGGTGCAGGATACGACGTAGCTGTTTCGTCAGCGGTCAATGTAATATGAAGCATCGCGCAGACGGTAGAATGTAAGAAATGAAAATATTTGTGGGGAATATTGCAAAATTTAAGGTACCAGGTATGTCAGAATAAGTTCTAACAACGTTGGCTTCTCGGCGACCTTGTTCGTTCCTATATTTGTTTTGTAAACACAAACACAGATATACTTGACAAAACGTTGCGATCCTCCTAATCTGCGCGATGTAATTATGAACACAAAGTCAAAACGTCAACCAAACCGAGTTTCATTCCTCGAAATATTTACCTTTAATATTTCGGGTAAATCCACTAATAATATTATTCCTAAATATGGGGAAAGCGATGGAGCCCGAGGTCGTTTTAATTGCAACAACTTTCGCCCGTTATTTCCATTTCTAATTTTGCAATAATTTTATTTCGCCGGCTTCAAAAGCTCCTTTATTTCAGCGTAATTTTCAGCGACGCCTTGGGCTACTTAATCCATCCTAAGGGATAAGAGCACACGGACTATTGTGTTCACGTGTACAGGAATACTTACCACCCCAGAAAATTGCTCAAAGCTATATAGAAATATGATACTAACTACAAACAATTCCGAATGCGAAACCTACACATAAGCAAGGCAAATATATTTTAAAATCTCCATTAATTCCTAATAACACAAACATTTCAAATTTAAATCACAAAAACAATGAATTCAAATTATAAAAGTATTCCATAACTTAAAAAAAAAGTAAATTCAATTTCTTGAATTGAATGTTTACTATTATTAAAGTCAACCACATACATAAAATTCCTCATTAAATTATTCGATAAATTTAAATTGTAAAAAAGTGTGTCCTCATCGTTGTTTATAATTAAAAAATAAATTTAATGTCTTCGCTTAAACAATAGATGGCGTTGTCATACACTCATTAAATAGCAGGAATCACTTTATTAAAATTGAATATTTACTATCATTTAAGTGAACCGCTTACATAAAATTCCTGATTAAATCGTTCGATTAATTTAAATTGTAAAAAGTGTGTCCTCATCGTTGTTTATAATTAAAAAATAAATTTAATGTCTTCGCTTAAACAATAGATGGCGTTGTCATACACTCATTAAATAGCAGCAATCACTTTATTAAAATTGAATATTTACTATCATTTAAGTGAACCGCTTACATAAAATTCCTGATTAAATTGTTCGATATATTTAAATCGTAAAAAAGTGTGTCACATCGTTGTTTATAATTAAAAAATAAATTTAATGTCTTCGTTTAAACAATAGATGGCGTAGTCATACACTCATTAAATAGCCGCAATCACTTTGTTAAAATTGAATATTTACTATCACTTAAGTGAACCGCTTACATAAAATTCCTGATTAAATTGTTCGATAAATGTAAATTGTCAAAAAGTGTGTCACATCGTTGTTTATAATTAAAAAATAAATTTAATGTCTTCGTTTAAACAATAGATGGCGTAGTCATACACTCATTAAATAGCCGCAATCACTTTGTTAAAATTGAATATTTACTATCATTTAAGTGAACCGCTTACATAAAATTCCTGATTAAATTGTTCGATAAATGTAAATTGTCAAAAAGTGTGTCACATCGTTGTTTATAATTAAAAAATAAATTTAATGTCTTCGTTTAAACAATAGATGGCGTTGTCATACACTCATTAAATAGCAGCAATCACTTTGTTAAAATTGAATATTTACTATCATTTAAGTCAACCGCTTACATAAAATTCCTGATTAAATTGTTCGATAAATGTAAATTGTCAAAAAGTGTGTCACATCGTTGTTTATAATTAAAAAATAAATTTAATGTCTTCGTTTAAACAATAGATGGCGTAGTCATACACTCATTAAATAGCCGCAATCACTTTGTTAAAATTGAATATTTACTATCATTTAAGTGAACCGCTTACATAAAATTCCTGATTAAATTGTTCGATAAATGTAAATTGTCAAAAAGTGTGTCACATCGTTGTTTATAATTAAAAAATAAATTTAATGTCTTCGTTTAAACAATAGATGGCGTAGTCATACACTCATTAAATAGCCGCAATCACTTTGTTAAAATTGAATATTTACTATCATTTAAGTGAACCGCTTACATAATATTCCTGATTAAATTGTTCGATAAATTTAAATTGTAAAAAAGTGTGTCACATCGTTGTTTATAATTAAAAAATAAATTTATTGTCTTCGTTTAAACAATAGATGGCGTTGTCATACACTCATTAAATAGCAGCAATCACTTTGTTAAAATTGAATATTTACTATCATTTAAGTGAACCGCTTACATAATATTCCTGATTAAATTGTTCGATAAATTTAAATTGTAAAAAAGTGTGTCACATCGTTGTTTATAATTAAAAAATAAATTTATTGTCTTCGTTTAAACAATAGATGGCGTTGTCATACACTCATTAAATAGCAGCAATCACTTTGTTAAAATTGAATATTTACTATCATTTAAGTGAACCGCTTACATAAAATTCCTGATTAAATTGTTTGATAAATTTAAATTGTAAAAAAGTGTATCCTCATCGTTGTTTATAATTTAAAAAAAATTTAATGTCTTCGCTTAAACAATAGATGGCGTTGTCATACACTCATTAAATAGCAGCAATATCACTTTATTAAAATTGAATATTTACTATCATTTAAGTGAACCGCTTACATAAAATTCCTGATTAAATTGTTTGATAAATTTAAATTGTAAAAAAGTGTGTCACATCGTTGTTTATAATTAAAAAATTAATTTAATGTCTTCGCTTAAACAATAGATGGCGTTGTCATACACTCATTAAATAGCAGCAATATCACTTTATTAAAATTGAATATTTACTATCATTTAAGTGAACCGCTTACATAAAATTCCTGATTAAATTGTTTGATAAATTTAAATTGTAAAAAAGTGTGTCACATCGTTGTTTATAATTAAAAAATAAATTTATTGTCTTCGTTTAAACAATAGATGGCGTTGTCATACACTCATTAAATAGCAGCAATCACTTTGTTAAAATTGAATATTTACTATCATTTAAGTGAACCGCTTACATAAAATTCCTGATTAAATTGTTTGATAAATTTAAATTGTAAAAAAGTGTGTCACATCGTTGTTTATAATTAAAAAATTAATTTAATGTCTTCGCTTAAACAATAGATGGCGTTGTCATACACTCATTAAATAGCAGCAATATCACTTTATTAAAATTGAATATTTACTATCATTTAAGTGAACCGCTTACATAAAATTCCTGATTAAATTGTTTGATAAATTTAAATTGTAAAAAAGTGTGTCACATCGTTGTTTATAATTAAAAAATAAATTTATTGTCTTCGTTTAAACAATAGATGGCGTTGTCATACACTCATTAAATAGCAGCAATCACTTTGTTAAAATTGAATATTTACTATCATTTAAGTGAACCGCTTACATAAAATTCCTGATTAAATTGTTCGATAAATGTAAATTGTCAAAAAGTGTGTCACAGCGTTGTTTATAATTAAAAAATAAATTTAATGTCTTCGTTTAAACAATAGATGGCGTAGTCATACACTCATTAAATAGCCGCAATCACTTTGTTAAAATTGAATATTTACTATCATTTAAGTGAACCGCTTACATAAAATTCCTGATTAAATTGTTCGATAAATTTAAATTGTAAAAAAGTGTGTCACATCGTTGTTTATAATAAAAAAATAAATTTAATGTCTTCGCTTAAACAATAGATGGCGTTGTCATACACTCATTAAATAGCAGCAATCACTTTATTAAAATTGAATATTTACTATCATTTAAGTCAACCGCTTACATAAAATTCCTGATTAAATTGTTCGATAAATTTAAATTGTAAAAAAGTGTGTCACATCGTTGTTTATAATTAAAAAATAAATTTAATGTCTTCGCTTAAACAATAGATGGCGTAGTCATACACTCATTAAATAGCCGCAATCACTTTATTAAAATTGAATATTTACTATCATTTAAGTGAACCGCTTACATAAAATTCCTGATTAAATTGTTCGATAAATTTAAATTGTAAAAAAGTGTGTCACATCGTTGTTTATAATAAAAAAATAAATTTAATGTCTTCGCTTAAACAATAGATGGCGTTGTCATACACTCATTAAATAGCAGCAATCACTTTATTAAAATTGAATATTTACTATCATTTAAGTCAACCGCTTACATAAAATTCCTGATTAAATTGTTCGATAAATTTAAATTGTAAAAAAGTGTGTCACATCGTTGTTTATAATTAAAAAATAAATTTAATGTCTTCGCTTAAACAATAGATGGCGTTGTCATACACTCATTAAATAGCAGCAATCACTTTATTAAAATTGAATATTTACTATCATTTAAGTGAACCGCTTACATAAAATTCCTGATTAAATTGTTCGATAAATTTAAATTGTAAAAAAGTGTGTCACATCGTTGTTTATAATAAAAAAATAAATTTAATGTCTTCGCTTAAACAATAGATGGCGTTGTCATACACTCATTAAATAGCAGCAATCACTTTATTAAAATTGAATATTTACTATCATTTAAGTGAACCGCTTACATAAAATTCCTGATTAAATTGTTCGATAAATTTAAATTGTAAAAAAGTGTCACATCGTTGGTTATAATAAAAAAATTAATTTAATGTCTTCGCTTAAACAATAGATGGCGTTGTCATACACTCATTAAATAGCAGCAATCACTTTATTAAAATTGAATATTTACTATCATTTAAGTGAACCGCTTACATAAAATTCCTGATTAAATTGTTCGATATATTTAAATTGTAAAAAAGTGTGTCGCATCGTTGTTTATAATTAAAAAATAAATTTAATGTCTTCGTTTAAACAATAGATGGCGTTGTCATACACTCATTAAATAGCAGCAATCATTTTATTAAAATTGAATATTTACTATCATTTAAGTGAACCGCTTACATAAAATTCCTGATTAAATTGTTGGATAAATTTAAATTGTAAAAAAGTGTGTCACATCGTTGTTTATAATTAAAAAATAAATTTAATGTCTTCGTTTAAACAATAGATGGCGTAGTCATACACTCATTAAATAGCCGCAATCAGTTTGTTAAAATTAAATATTTACTATCATTTAAGTGAACCGCTTACATAAAATTCCTGATTAAATTGTTCGATATATTTAAATTGTAAAAAAGTGTGTCACATCGTTGTTTATAATTAAAAAATAAATTTAATGTCTTCGTTTAAACAATAGATGGCGTTGTCATACACTTATTAAATAGCAGCAATCACTTTGTTAAAATTGAATATTTACTATCATTTAAGTGAACCGCTTACATAATATTCCTGATTAAATTGTTCGATAAATTTAAATTGTAAAAAAGTGTGTCCTCATCGTTGTTTATAATTGAAAAATAAATTTAATGTCTTCGTTTAAACAATAGATGGCGTTGTCATACACTCATCAACCAAGACTACGGATTGCTCGTGCCTATAATGTTGTGGCCTTCTTTTTGAATTCTTTTTTGTAGTGAATCGAATTGTTTTTGATTCTACATTTTATGCAATTAAAGTAACAGTGCCAGCTTTCTGTTTGAATTGTTTTTTGTAGTTGCAAAAAATATTTCAATCGATTTGGTCATTCGAAATCGAATTCTTTTTTCATTCTACATTTTTTGCAACTATAGAATTAGAAAAAGAAAGCTGGTGTTGTTGCTTTAATTGCACCTTAGATTATAAATTAACTTATAAAGAGGTAATTCTTGAGATATTTAATTTAATAAAAAACAAAAGTAGCAGAGAAACTAAAATCAAAACAAAATGACATATTTTTTTTAAAATTAAATTATAAAGACAAACTATGTTTATACGTTGGATGTGCTTTTGTTTTGAATTGTTTTTTTTTCCTTGGTTGTAATGTTTAACTAATTGCGTTAAATATGTTGCAGTTGTGAACCGTCGTAACGTATAATAAGGTGGCGGTAGTAATTTAAAAAAGTAATTTCGCTGAGTGTGTTTTTAAATTCATTCCTCTTTCGGCTATTATTTTGCGCTAAATTAGTAACGCGGGAACAAATAAAGCGCGAGCCAACTTAAACTTTACTAGCCACTGCACATAGCCAATGAAACAAATTTCGCCGGGAAATTTTAGATATAATTTGGGTAGGGAGTTTCTCGCCCGCGTTTGATCCTCCCAACACATACAAGTATACAACCTTGCACGCAGTGCTGTATTAAAAGTAGATAGGCGAGTAAGTATACATTTAAACTTTGGTTTAAAAATTATGAATTGAAGTTGAATGAATGATTAGGATTAGGTCAGTAAATAAGTTTCGCAAAAAGTTTTGTGAAAAGAAAAAAAAATTAGATATTGATCTTTATTGTGGAAGTTTGTTTGGTAATTTCTACTTTCTGTGTCAGATTAAGATTTTGCGGAACTGTGCTGGATTACGTGAGCCGATCGATAATAATTTAGGTGTTGAAGGAACGAAACAACAAGGGCTATTAAAAATGATTCGGACCGGTAATTAAGTTAAGCAAATATAAAATCTTTCTATGCGAAGGAGATAAAGCTAATTACTTGATTAATGCATTAGGTTGCACGTTTTACCTAATGCAGATAATCTTGGGGGAAGCCTCCGTTAACAAGTGTTTTATAAGAAAAGTGACAGTGACTTATTAAACTAATTTGTTGATAATCAGCTCACTTTTTGGGGGGGTCTTTTCGTCGGATCATTTAGAAGATTGGTTCGAAATAAACTCATCGTAAATTTACTCTTTTCCTAATCCATTATCCATTTTATTGCGCAATCCAAAGAAATATGACAACCGCATGAATAAAAAATAAGTATTAAGTAAACTTTTTCTTAATGATTATATAACTTTCACAATTTTTCCTTCGAGGACCTTTTAGTGAGATTAATTTTAAAAATATCACCAGCCTCAACAATTTACTACACCTCCCCTTGACTTACGCTTTCTTTTCGTTTTGTGCAAGTTTCGGCCTCCAAAAATCCACGGGCGACGTAAATAATAAATTTCAAAAAGAAATCAAACTCTGAACTCTGAATTTCCGGGCTTAATTAAAGCGTTTTAAAGTACAACGGTGAATTTAATTGAGGCCGACTTAATTTTAAGGCAAATTAAGTTGAGATCAAAATTTTAATATGCAACTTTGAACACAGCCGATCTTGCCTCTAACGGACTGTTAATTTTAATTGTTAATTATCTCTTTAATTTGAATCCCGAAAGGAAAACATTCGATTTCGAATTGTAGTTTTAATTATAGTTTCAATTAGTGCAGTTCTCGTTCGTTACCAATTAGTTCAGTTAAATCGTTTATTACGGACTTATTCTAAGAGAATAATCTAGTAGCGTTCCTGCTAATATTGTGGCTCGGCACGATGCGAAAACTTTTACGTTATTTAGAAATTGTTTTCATTTCAATTTTATCAAATCAAGCTTATTAAATAATAAAAGTTTCAAGTTGCTTTTTTTTATTAAACAATTAAAGAATAATAATAATAGTAAAACCGGCACCTCCACCAAATTTATATCTTAAATTGTAAAGACACGTAAGATACGAACATGGTTGTTTGTCATATCCAAATATTTCTTAAATACATAATAACCTAATTCATTTGTTCACTGAATTCTGAAGACAATAGGGTAAAACCCTCGAGGACGTTTATCAAAGAAGAAAATATCGGGGGTTAAATTTAAACAGCTGCTCCGATAGCATCACATTTCTTGCTTTATTTGTTCTTATTTCATGCAAATTACCCCCTTCCATTTTTTTTTTGAAATAATAAACAGTTTTCGTTTCTTCTTCGGAATATAAAATTCTATTTTGTTTGCAATTTAATGCATTCTAAATTTAACGAGATGTGTATGACATATTGAAAACGTATATTATGGAGATATCGGAACATGAGTGACAGTTATGCCACGTATTTATTATTCTCGGAGGAGCGAGATATAAAAACGCATAGGAAAACTCTCTCGTCATATTAAAGTCTAGTGATTTTTTTTTTTTAGGTGTGCGTTTTTGTCGATTGAAAATTGGGGGGTGGGGTGGCTCGCATCGATTAACGCCGTTTTAAAAATTGCATTTCAGTTTCAGCACCGGTTTCAAAATACAAATTTGTTTCGGCACTCGTCGTAATTAATGTCACATATATTATTGACATTGGCTTAGCGTTCGTATGTCGCATTATATTTCAAATTATCGAGGGCCATGTCACGCATATGGAAAGCTGCTAATGGATACATTATACAAAATATCGCATGGTGATTAAACTGTCATCAATCCAGTCGTACCACATGTGAGAATGAACGGATTAACACTATTTTTTCTACTTTCAGAAATTAAGCTATTTCTAATTTGCGGGATCCCGAAGGTCAAAAAAAAGAAGGAAAGTTTTTGAAATGTAAGAAGTTTTGTAAATGTTGAAATTAAACGCTGGTTTGAGTGCGGCGTTTAGAGATACAAAACATGACAAAGTGTAATTAACTTACGAGATTTTTGCAAATGAAAAGCGACGTTAAGGGCTAAAAGAAGCGCGCCATTCGATGTGACAGACACGTAGCTTGTAGCCACGGCGGATCAACTTATTCAATTACTGTCAGTTGAATTAATCTCATGATTCAATTAAAATGCAAATTCACGTGACTGATAAAAATAAAGGTAACGGATACATAATTATGCGCGGTGCGTTTTCTTTTTTTGTTCTTATTATTTTTTTTTTTTGAGAAGGGGGGAGTGAGCCTAATCAAAATCAGATGGATGGAAGTCGCATACGAAGGCTAATTAATTAATGACGAGGAGGGTGATGTTGAAGTGTGAGGGCGTTTGATGATGTGAAGATTTCGGTTGTAAGCAAATTTGTTATGTGTATGTGTGATTGTGTTGTATGAAGGATCATTATTCTCCGACATGGAGGAGGATACAAATTAACTGTAGTCGGAAATCTGTTTTGGTAAAGTTAAAGTGAAGGGCGGATCTATGGTCGACTCAGATAAGTAGATTACAAGGACTAGGTTCCCCTCGATCTCGGCCAGCCCTACCTTGCACCTACATTGTACCGATATCCAATTAGGATTATCCTATACCGTTTGATGTTATCGAGTGAG
Organism: Dorcus parallelipipedus; assembly: GCA_958336345.1. Classification (NCBI taxonomy): domain Eukaryota; kingdom Metazoa; phylum Arthropoda; class Insecta; order Coleoptera; family Lucanidae; genus Dorcus; species Dorcus parallelipipedus. The sequence goes on along the minus strand of OY284479.1, from coordinate 3,806,820 downwards.
CTAACTCGAATCAGAGAACACTCTAGTCGTTTACTGTCTATTCTCAGGGAAGCAAAACAAAAAGCTGTGGCTAATTGAGTAAGTGGACAGTGGGAAAAGTTTGCAAAACAATTTAAGCCGTCCCTTCAAAACTTCCGGTTGAATTTAATGCAGTGAAGTAGTGCAAATTGATGTAGAGTTGGGGTGAGGTAGCTCGCGGCCGGCTAATCCTCCGCTTATCCGTGAATAACCCCGTCACCTACCAGGAACGAGCCGTGTTCACCTCCACCAGCCAGACATTAATGAATCATGGCCCGGATATTGCCGTGCCTGCATCCCGGCTTTGCCACCCCTCTCGTCGACCCCGGTGCATGCCATTATAAATACGCAGCAATGATGTACTTCTCGGGAGGATTTAATAGAGTATGCGATTGATCGGCGCGTGCCCTTTCTCCTTTTCCTCCGAAGAACCACCCCAACCCAAAAAAAAAAACTTAATATAACTCATACTCGCGATATTAAATTATAATTTTTAATACCCGGTGGGACAGAAGGCGAACTGCGCAACTAATATAGAAAAAGAGTTGAAAAGCAAGCCCCATATTCTTAATAGGATTTCTGAAACTTTCGTATAACTTTGCCTCGTTTTATTGAAAACAAACTCCGAAAAAATTATGTGAGGCGGACAGGAAATATTTTCGTTTATTAATTTCCAAAATTGTTGTTTCCTCGATTTTCATCATTTCAAATTTATTTCCCATACAAATATTTATTAATCTACTACATAAATTAATTAAAAAAAGCTTCCAGGTTAGTTTCTTCATCATCCTTCAATATCTACTATTCCTTCATCTATTTTCCCCTTTTTTTTTGTTGTTCTTTATATCAATATAATCTGCATATGGAAACGAAAGGGCCAGTAAAAGGAATAAAAAAGGAATGATACTTTTGTTGTTTTTATAAATAAGTTATATGAAAACAGTAACGCCAGGGTTTCCAAAAATTATTTTCCCCTTGAAAGGTATTCAAATAACGACGATATACAAACTAAAAAGACTAAAGTTCAATTAATCATGGCATCAATGATGACGTAAACAAGATTAAAGGCAAAAAAAAACATCCATCATTTATGTACCAAGAAAATAATAATAATAATAATAATAATAAATGCCTTTATTTACTTGGCGGAGTTCAGCTAAGCTGCTCTTCCACTCAACCAACTACAAATGTTATGACAAAATTAGTAAATATTATAATATTTCGATATACAGGGTGAGTTTTTTTCGATGTTTAGCATTGGGATCTCGGAAACTAGCGGAGCTAGAGAGACGGTTAAATGGGGAAAGATTTGTAGTTTTAGGAGCCCAGTTTAATGCAGCTTTTGTTTTTTTCTTAAAGTTCATGGCTGGCTAGATATTTTGAAAAAACTGATTTTTTATAAATTCGTTAAATGCATATAGCTCGGTTATTCTGGATTTTAGAGAAAAGTTGCAAGACAAAAGTTGTACAGGATTATCTTCTTAATTAAACAGTCGAATTAAATTTTCCATATAAGCTCTTATTTTTCAGTTATGACATAAACATCAGTTTTTTTAAATGGAAACCATAGTAGGCCATGAGTGAAAAAGAAACGCCTTTTTTTTACCTTTTCAACGATGTAACATTCGATATGGTTATTTAAAAAAACGACGGAGATACGGCAGTTTTTCTCTTTCAAAATTGTTAATATGGTTGGCCATGGAAACAAAAGTTTATTGACAAATGCAAGTTATAAATGGTGAGCAAATAAAAATCAGATTAGAGTAGGCGCTGCAAAGAAAATGTATGTCTGTGATTAAATAAAAGGTCAAAACATTTTACAGTCCGTGAATGTATTACATTAATTAATTCAGTTAATCACAAACATTGCACAGCCCACTTTAATCTGATTTTTATTTGCTCACTTATATTACTTTGACGTTTTGTTCGCCGTTTCTTTTTACATACGTTTCAGAATCAAAACTCTAATACCAACAATGGTTCAATATTTCAATAGCCTCCTAGGAGAACCTTCAACCTTTTAACAAATCTAAACTATCGAGAACAAAAATAAACTAAAAATATTTCTAAAGATGTTCGAAAAGACCACCATTATTTGCAATACATAAATTACACCTCTTTAAAATCGAATTTACTGCTTTCCTAGTAGAACGTCCGTCATTAGGGGCTGTTCTGTAACTTATTAACAGGCTGTTAAAATTTAAGGGTACGTTAAAATTCAAAATAGAGTCTTGTGATTCGCTGTTACTACGATAACTGTACTTTTTATTTAATCACAGATATACATTTTCTTTGCACCGCCTACTCTAATCTAATTTTTATTTGCTCATCGTTTATAATTTGCATTTGTCAATAAACTTTTGTTTCCATGGCCAACCATATTAACAATTTTGAAAGAGAAAAACTGCCGTATCTCCGTCGTTTTTTTAAATAACCATATCGAATGTTACATCGTTGAAAAGGTAAAAAAAAGGTGTTTCTTTTTCACTCATGGCCTACTATGGTTTCCATTTAAAAAAAACTGACGTTTATGTCATAACTGAAAAATAAGAGCTTATTATGGAAAAGTTAGTTCGACTGTTTAATTAAGAACATAATTCTGTACAACTTTTGTCTTGCAACTTTTCTCTAAAATCAAGAATAACCGAGCTATATGCATTTAACGAATTTATAAAAAATCAGTTTTTTCAAAATATCTAGCCAGCCATGAACTTTAAGAAAAAAACAAAAGCTGCATTAAACTGGGCTCCTAAAACTACAAATCTTTCCCCATTTAACCGTCTCTCTAGCTCCGCTAGTTTCCGAGATCCCAATGCTAAACATCGAAAAAAACTCACCCTGTATATGTATATATATATATATGTATATATATGTATATATATGTATATATATGTATATATATGTATATGTATATATACAGAAAGAACTATTGTATGTGCTAAAAATGAATAAATGTACTAAAAATGAATGAATATAAATGAGAATGAAAATGAATGTGAATGTACGGTCATCGCTGCATTGAAAAGAGCTGATCCCGATATTTCTTTTTGAAAGTCGCAAGTGACAAAGACCTAATCTCATGTGACAATGTATTATACATTTTTACTGACCAAAAAGAAAATGATCTTTCAAAAAGTGAAGTTCGATGGGATGGAATGCAACCCACTCGTGCGTCGTAAATGCCTTTCGTGGAGTAGAAATCTAGGGGTTAGCAATGAAACAAGATAAGACGGAGACGAGGTAATATACACTTTGTGAATTAAACATGTCATATGGAGTAATCTTCTGTTGGTCATATTAAGCTAATTAGCGTCTTTTATTTTAAGTGACACATGATCTCTCCTCCTCAAGCCATAGATAAAGCGAATTCAGGAATTTTGCATTCTCTGTATCCTGAGACTAGTTATTGTATCTAAGCAGGGGCCATAGACAGTATCACAGTAATTGAAAAGAGATAATACTAAAGAGTCACACAGTTGAATTCTTAACATTGTAGGAAGACATTGCCGGTTCATATATAGGCGTTTTAATATCGAATAAGATTTTTGTATTAATTTGTTTACATGTTTTGTAAATCTTAAATTGGTATCCAAAATTACACCTAAGCTTTTAACTATTTCAACAAACGAAATTTTAGTATTATTATTTATACTCATACTGTCTATGGCCCCCTGCCGATCTTTAGCCCTGCCAAAAATCATTGCCGATGATTTATGAGGATTTATACGTAACGAATGTTTGTTGGAGATATTAATTAAACGTTGAATGTCTTCATTGATTAAGATGGAAGATAAACCTAAATCGGAAGGCTTAAAACTCAAGTAAATTTGAGTATCATCAGCATAGCAGTGAGTCGAGCAAGATTTAATATGTGTATAAAAATCAGATGTGTACAGAGAATACAAAAGAGGCCCAAAAATTGATCCCTGTGGGGCTCCCGACTTTACAGCTTGAAAAGATGATATGGTGTTATTTATAAAAACAGCCTGTGTCCTATTGTTTAAATAAGATCGTATAAAGCTTACTACAAGATCGCTACAGCCGAAATAATGCAATTTTGCGCACAATAAATCGTGGTTAATTGTATCGAAGGCCTTAGAGTAGTCAATCAGCACAAGAACGGTCAAATCTCCTCTGTCCGTGGCTTTCAAAATATCATCTGTGCTATGTCCCACTCTGAACCCAGATTGTACCGGAGACAATATGTTGTTTGCATCTATAAATGAAAGTTAATCTGGCAAAGGAAGAGAAATGCCAGAAATAATAACAGATTGAAATGACAAACAGTGAAAGTAAAAACAAAGAATAAAAATAGAATGATTGTAAGGTCCTAACATATTTAACTTTAAAAGTATTTGATTGAATATTTCGAATGTTTATTATTATAACGTCAATCGAGTTTGTTTTTTTTTTGTTTTGTTATCCAGTGGATTTACAATAACGTGAAATATCAATTTACAACTAAAAACCGAAATGAAATTCGTTTTCAAGCGAGTATTAGTATGAAATCTATCAACGGCCGGTAAAAATACGCGCGTTGACATGTCACAGTCAATATTCCATTTCCGCCGACTAAAACTGATAAATGATTGAATACAACAAAGATTCATAGGGCAAATATAATCAGGGGAAACGCTGCGCGCGATTGAATTATAAAACGCGGTGTACACCGGCCTAAGTACGACTTCGTGTACAGTTTGAACGTTCATAAAGGATTTCAAATTTAATGGGGGCGCAATCAACGTTGTAAAAGCAAAACGTGTTATGCCTATTACTTATTTAAATGTGTTTTCGTTTTTTTAATTGATTGGATGCAAATTTAACTAACTAAATTGTTCGTTTTTTTGTTTAGTTAAATAATTGCCTACAATTGAAAGTTAGGGAGGAAAGCCTCCGCTTGCTGAAAAAGCTGAATTTTCTTAACTTGCCGATTTAAGACCGTTCAGAATGGTTTAGTTTCCACCATGTATGGTTACTTAAATTGAACTGCAATTAATTCTAGAAATGAAAAAGAAAGGGTGCCAAAGTTTCTCATTATATTCAAGAGAGTGAAATTTTTTTCATATTTTTCGTTGTAAAAGTTAATCTGATAGGAAGAAGTAATGTGTATTAGACGAACAGATTTGTATAGGGGCTATAGCGGAGTAAGCAATAGAGCAGGTTGTTTTGTTACGTAGTAAGCCGCCCAGGGCAAAGCTAATCCTTTAGGGAGCTGAAGTGACGTCACGACAATGAGGAATTGTGGTTGCAATCCTCAGCGTCGCGTTCACAATAAGACTCTAACATAGCAAACTGAGCGGAGAAAACAAGAGAAATGCAGAAGGAGAATTATAATACACGACGATATCGAAGTGATTCGGAAAATAAAAATTTCAAAGTGCACGACTAAATATAATTACTTACACAAAACGAAATGCTCGCTTTGTTTTTAACGTGATTTTTCTTCTATTTTCCGAATTGTTAAATTTTCCGCTTCCTTTTCTCTGTTCTATACATGCGGGTCTAAACTACACCAAAGGAGTGTTTCGGCACACATCCTGAGGTCTCGAATTCCCAAACTAGCGCTTTTGATGTTCACTCCATTATACGAACCGAGAAATCGAAGTGCTGTAATGTAGACGTTTTCAATAATATATAATATTCAGTAATATACCATCGAGACTTCTTTATGCAAATATGCAACTCACCCGGAGCACACCGTTTACTTTTGCGCTACGTTAATTAAAACAAGCGTTCCATTCTATGCTGCATGCTGCCCCATATTTTAATCAAACACGCCGCGGATCTATAGAAACCCTCAAACACCCTAATAATCTCAAACATGACGACGGTTATTACCTCCACAATTCCTGCAAATCCTTAATCACACTCTCTTCCAGATTATTCATCATATATATATAAAGACGAACCCTACTCTTTGCGCGAGTTAAGAAGCCCTGTAAATGTCCGCTCAACAATGGACGAAACAATTTGTTCCAGCCAAGAACCCCGCCGTATTCCCTGCAGAAATCTCTTCAATGATAACACAACAAATATATGTGTATGTACGTACTTCAGTAACGAACTTTATTTATTTATTTATTTATTTTCAGGGCAAACGTAAAGAAGCAGAATTAAATGTTAAATCACTTGGGCATGTTAACTCAATACACCATCCAATCAATGTTTGCCATTGAAACAATAACTTTATTTACTCCACTCTTTCTATCCGTGTTTGCATACGATCAAGTTCTACGTGCATAATTTATAAACTAGTACAAATAAAACACAAAAATCTTTTGCTTGCTTGCTTGCTTATTTTATACTACATGAAATAACGCCAGCGATCAAGAATTTACTGATTACACAGTGAATTGGGGGTCAAATCATCAAAAAATGAACTACTGATCTACCTTATGATCTACTTTATGATGCTATAATTTGGCGCCCAACGCATTGGGCGCCAAATTTTATTAATTTTCAATATAAAAATTATAAAACTTTTTTTTTGTTTTAAAATGTTTGTGTAAGATGTTTGATTAAGAATTCGATTGTAATAAACTCGTACAGAAATCAATGTAAAATTAATTCATTAACCGAATGTTACTGAATGTTTCAATAGACAGTCACGACACTTGCGGCTTCGGGGAAAGTTGCTCGCCCAGAGTGGAGTTTAGTTTAAATTGAGCGTGAGCACGGTTCTGGCCAGTTCAAAGGGAAACTCCATCGTGACGTTTCCATATTCTCCGTTTAGATTTAGACATGTACAAAACCCATTCAAATCGAAAACACGTTCGTATAAACGTTAAACATAGAAGAAAAAAAAAATTAATGATGAGAATGCATTACGTGTGACAAATTAGGTGTTAAGAAACGAATTCTTTTGGTCGATAAACAGTGTTGTGAAAATCAGAAGTTTTAAATGAAACTTTCCAGTCCATACTAATTTAAACAATAGCGGCAAGTTTCTAAAGTTCCGAAGTGTAGAATTATATATTAGCATTTTAGGAAACCGTTCTCAAATTTCGAGACTTACTTCTACTCGATTTGGTGATTTATTATACTTAGTTCTGTAAGAATTCGACTCCGCTAATTCGCTTTTTTCCCCAAAAAATAACCCGAGCCGCATTCAATAATACTATTGTCATCTGTGTAGAAAAATTTTAATTAAAAATCGACTGGCCTCTTTTTCTTTTTTCATTAATTACTAGGGTTGTCTTGAAAAGCCGAATAAAAAAGTGCATTTTAAATTTGCTGCGATAATCGAACGCGCAAGCGAAAATTTCACCAAAAGTTTGCGGCTTATTGAAGAATATATTCATCGCGTTTTATTTCGCTCTGCTCTATTTTTTTTTTTTAAGGAAGAATTACGCAGGACTGTAAACGTCGGCGAGTGCCGGGAAAGTTCCACTACAAATGTTCTTGAAAGGGTCATATAGTTTACAAAATGTCGCAGCAGGAAAAACAGATTCCCGTGGGTACCGCAAAAGCTATTTTCTTCATAAGGAAAGAAGTTGTCCTGCAAAATATGTCTCCGTTGTACTTTAACCGGTTCGCATTCGCTTTGAAGGATATTTATTGCTCCGACTCGATCGTCGCCCTATCTCGAAAATAATTGCTCATTTCGAATTTAATTAAACTTTAATTTAACACCTACTTAACGGAATAATCTATAATCAAACACAACACGCATCTTAAAACTCCTTTTGTTCTATCACATTATGTTAATTTTAATGTCCTTTACATTCCGCATCCAATTCCACACCAACACGAAATTGTCCTTTTATTTCACCCCCGGCAAACAAAATTAAAGCGGGGGATATTTTACTTTTCTCGCGCGAAATTGAGATTCAGCGTAATTTTTTTTTTTTTTAATTTTATAATCTCATTAGATTCTGTAATTAAATATACCATTACTTCACGAATTCATACTTTTATTTAGTACATTAACAACAGAGGGACAATTTTTAAAATAGTTTCAGCTGAAGCTCGCCTAAATAAAACAAAATTAAAAATATAATGAACGCATTAAATACGGAAGAGAAATTCTAAAAACTGAAGGGAAGAAAAGAATGGCTTCGTTGTTGCTACTTCTTTTTTAATAGAACAGATATAGAATAAACTGCGGAAAATCATAGCTTTGAAGTTGTGATGAGTGTTCTGGAATGATATCTCTTAGTCTACAGGAGAAGTTTTGCCTGTATAATGTGTTGAAAGTTAATGATTTGCATTTTGATTTAATCAGGGAATTCGTCTAAATGAAAATTTTTATTGTTATTGTATAATTCCTACTAAAATTTATAAGTAATTTGAATAAATTATAAGAAATGGATTTGAGTCGAAAACCCAGGTAGAAAGTCAAAACTTTTAACAACTAAATGCATGAGTAATAAAGTTAGAATGAAGTGCACCATATGGTACAATTTAAATGTAAATGTAAGGTGGGAAATATGTATCTGAAGGTTTCAAGAACTAATAACTTCGGAGTGAAATATATCTTGTGCCCATGCCTTTGGAGAAATATTCGGGCTCAACGATCGATTAACTGCACTGTTCCAAAATTGATTATAAATTTAAAAATTATTATTTACGTTCTTGTCTCTTTTCAACGCCCGATTCGTATGCAAGAATGAATAAGCTAGTGGAAACTAATAATTTTATGGCAGGAAAACTGCTCTAGGGGCTGTAAGTTGCACTCCTCAACTGTACTGTATATTTAGGGATGCGAAATTATACATACATCTACGTCAAACATTCGCAGACGAAACGGTAATAAAATTTACTTACAAGCGTTTCGATATTTCAAATCAAATAACGTCCGTGCTTGTAGGCGAAAACTGATAAATTAACGCCGTAAAGCTCGACCATCTATAAAAAGAAGATACGGCAGACTTAAAAAAAAATTATTTTTATTTCATTTCGACCAACAGAAGTATGAGAAACAGAATCGGCTAATCGTGTTTTTCCCCATGTAACATTTTCGTCTAAGTGGATTGAGTGCTCAAAACTCTATTATGACGTCTTCCACAGATATCTCATTCGAACACATTTTTTTTTATTTTCGTAAATAATTTCAAATAAGCTTTACTTCGTCAAATAAACCGCGCCGAGTTTATCTCTGTATTATTGGCGCATTTAATAATTAATCCGAGCGGATGCGCTTTTAACGGGGGAAATAGGAAAGTAAACTTTGATAAACTCGGTTTAAATTGAAGCTAATTAAAATTATCGACAAGTTTAATGCCTCATTTAAGAAACTCCGTTATCCCGAAATTCTAAGCCATAAATACGCGAGAACGAAATACACTTTGCGCATTACTGTTCCCGATCAAGATACTTCATATTTTGAAATTAATTTATTAATGTACACCTAAGTGATTGGGGAATTTATTAAAGGAACCCGCGGTGTTCGTAATTAAAACATCGAAAACATTTAAGAATCATTCGCTCCGACATGTCAAAATCTAGGTCACGAAAGAAAAAAAAATAGCGACTGAGAAAACGGGGAGTTATGAAATTTTCTTGGGCGCTATATGAAAGAAATATTTGTGCGAGAAAGATGCGCCAAAGTATTTCGTATATTAAATTGGCCATCTCAAATTTAATAAATTTTAATTCCGCCCCGACGTAAATGTGGTAAATGAAGTTACTAACAATTTGATCAATTCATCAATAATTGGGCAACCCTCATTAAATCAGAAATTCTGGAGCGTTGAGGCAGTCTAATGTTATATCTAATTGAGTCCAGAAGACGGCGATGGGGCTTGGGGGTGCGGGTGTTGGATACGGATTAATTAGCTTTGGTACACATTCCATCTAAAGAGAACAAACACTGTCGCCGTGGATTGCACGAACTTGATGAGACTGTTATATGCATTAGAGTTCGGGGGTAGTAAGTAAATGGTGCGCTGTGAGGGTAGTTTCAGCTAAAGGCTTGTGATTACATTCAGACTACTGGACCGCTTCTTCACTCGACCGCTCCGAGTTACTTACTCCTCCTCATCTTTGTCCCATCATTTCATCACGTGTCATATTTTATTTTTAATTTCATTTAAATTAAGAACAATTCCGACTTTACTATATACGCTTCTCAGCACTACACGAGAATATAAAATAGAATTAAGAAATATTTCTATAAATTACTATAAAGTTCAGTTATTGTACAAACATAATCTTCATCTATTAGTCACAAGTGTGGTAGGTTGGTATCGATTTCAAATGCGTCGGAAGCAACAAGTCATCTCCTTACACCAAATGTCTGTGGGTGAGGTCTTTACCGATCACGTATCCTTATAGAATCATATTACAGTCTCGTATACCTTTTTCCACAAATGAGCCGTTCGGTATTACAGTTATTTATTTATACCTTGATTTTAATATACACGTTTAAAATAAATAATCATTGACAGGTGCCTCCACCATTTTTGCTCCGCTTTTTTATTTTTGGGTAAAAGTGTTTTGTGAAATATGAAGGGAAGGAGTTTGTTTAGGTAAATGTCAGTGTAGTTGGGGGTCTCTTCTTGACTTGAGGCTAGATCAATTGCATGAGAAGCACGTGCCCTTGAAGGATGACACGACAGGCTAGTATAATTGCGCTTATACGTGAGTGAGTTTGACAATGCAAGTGATGCCGTTCGCAACTACGAAAAATACCACTTTTTCACCGGTTTACACCCTTAATTAAATACGTCCGGTGGAGGGGGGAGGGGGGTCGAGGAAACTCGTAACAAATGCCTCATGATATATAACCTTAAGCAGCGGCGAGTATTTTTTATTTCGCCACTATGTAACTCGTTCGCCGTTTGATTATGAAAAAATATAGGGCGACGTTAATTTGCATAAACTCGGATTTTAACTGATTTTTATTATTTTAAACGGCGGCGTAAAGTGGCTTACGGCCGTCAACCCTAACAATGATGTAGCATCCCCTTAATTGTTTTTTCTTTCAATATTATTTACGCGTAATCGCAGTATAAATGGCCCTTCAAGGCGGTGGTTAATTACGGTGGGATCACACGCCTAATTGTTATGCGTGCTTAAACAAGTGTCCCATTTAATTTGGACAATAAAATGGATCTTGTGCTTTGAGCAAAAAGCAATACAGTAAGTTTTAAATCGATGTGCTCGTGCACACTCAGCTCAAGCCTTAACGGTTAGCACGAAAGCTAATAGAGCTAGGGCTATATAATGAAGTATGCATTGGGAACATCCTATGTGCATAACTGAGACAGATAACGAAACGCTGCTTCAGGAATTTCTATTATCTTTAACAGACAGACAAGTTCCCCAACAACATGTGTTCTAAGATGTCCGAACGTGCCTAATATTTCTTCGTAACCGAAATATTAGGAAGTTTCTATCCCAAGCGAAAAAATGTAACAGTTGTTTGTTGGCAATAAACTGCTCCGCGTAAATAAACATATTTCCCCCCTGGAAACCTTACGCGGAAAATGGTTTTTCATGTGGAACGCACTAATCCGAAGGTAATTATATTCCTGATGGTGCGACCTAAATAATCTGTTTGTAAACGAAAAATATCTGGTTATTAAATCTACATTAGCATCTACATGGAATTATAAGGTCTAATTGAAATAAAAGTAAACCCTGTTCTTTTTTTATTTCTGTTGCTGAAATTCGAATTAATTACGTTTTGAGTTACGTGATGTAATAAATAAGCCAGCTAATTATGAAGTGGACGATAAATTTATTTTCTAGTTAGGTCTAAAATATTAGCGCTTTTCATTGTTGGTACGAGTGTTTTCATAGAAGTATGCGGCATTGTCTTGTAGCAAAAATGGTCCAACGTGTTTAAAGTACTAAAGCAAGCGCAGCACTGAGCCTGGCATTTATTACATACACATAAACAAGAGCCCGGGTATGCATTACAAGACAACAGTATGATTAAAAGTAGAACTTAACTAATAATTCAGATGTGGTATTATGTCCAGACGTATAACGTATCGCACGAGAATTACACCATATTTATGTAATGAGCGACCTTACCTTAGCACATTTTCAGACGTGGTCAACAAACTCAATAACAACATTCCCGGGGGAATGCCACTCACGCGATAACTTCTCATCTTAGTGGCAGACAGCACGTCATTTCCGAATCAGAATGCTTTGTAAATATCACCTCAAATGTTCAACTGTCCCTTTCCTTAATTTACTTTTCGTGTCTTTTCACCACACTCATTAGTTACACCTGAACCTTAATATTAAAGGTCTATTTATAAATCACTCGACATTTACCTTACGAAATGATTTGTTCAATTAACGCGATTCGAAATTGATTCGCCTTAGTTTCTTTTTTTTTCCTTTCGTGCGTCGTTTCAAAAATTACGGTCCGCTTTTAGTAATATTGTTTTTGCGAATTTCAAAGAATAGAATTTAATTAAATTTGTTTGAAATACTTCCAAGCATTAATGTTGCTTCGCGTCTTCTCTAAATTAATAAAAATAACACAGTAGGAACATAATTAAAGTCTTCTAAATGATAATGAAATTCGTTATTTCGTCTTGCAAAGTATTAAATAATTTAATTCTTCACCGAAATGAAAGATATTACTCAAACGGGAATCGGATTTATGCAAAAAGGGCGTGTGTTTATATTTTTTTATGGAATGTAACGCGAACCCGACGCCGCCGCCGGTGGCAGTTTTAATGAGCGCCCCGAAATGTTTTAAAAGAAGAATGCAAAGCAGATTATTATATATAATTTAATATAGAAATATTTTTAGTATTTTAAGTTCTAAATCCTCACGGTAAGAAGTTAAAGCGGATATTTTAATGATTTTCCCTCCTCATTTTGGTTTATGAAATAAAACACATCTCGCATATTTGGAATTCTCCAAGGGTAGACTTACTGAACGCGAAAGCGATTCTCTTCGCTCCAAAGTTTACTTAAAAGGTTTAAAATCCTTCGGAAACGGCTTACTTCGTGTATCACGGCATGTATTACTTTGTTAGGTTTTACACTGAATAAATAAATATTTCTTTATATTAAAATTTTCAATTTTCTAGTCGCAGTAAATTCGAATCGATTCGATTTAATTAAATAAACAAATCCCTATCAAATATTTCCTGCACCTCCACCATTTTTTTATTTACATTCTCTTTTCGTCAGTTTATTAATTTTTCATGTGTATATAATAGAGACATTCCATGCGGAGTTATTTTATCCTTGAAACTCTCTAAATTCTTTTTCCTATACTTTATACTACTTGCAAATTTACTTTCTTCTTTGCATTATCTATTCCTTTCATTCTCTATCAATTTATTAGTTTCTAATATACAAAATCGGAATTCTGTGTACTGGATATTGCAACTAATTGCAAAAGACTCGACGGGGCGGTTGGTGGCCGGCATCGAAACAAGTAAGCGCGATTAATCAAACTTCTCTCTTTATTTTTTTGTGCACGAATTATAACAGGATGTCCAGTTGAACATTTACCGAATCTGTATGTATGTATGGTCCAAATATTCCATGCTTCCATATTTTTATGACCTTGGCCTTCTCTTTCACATTAGCTATTTCTTCCCTAACTTTTGCTAACACTTTCAACTCTGGATTGTGCCCCTTTTTCTCTTCGCTCTTTGCTCCCATTTCATCATTATACTTATGGCATCTTCTCGATCAACTTTCTAAATATTTCATTTTCATATTACATTTTCCTCCTCAATCTCGTGAGTTATTTCTTGATCCCTTTTATTTTTTGACCGTTTCTGGTGTTACCAACTCTTCGTTTCATGGTTTTAAGGTTTCGTATATTTAGAATCACCCTCAAAAGAAGTTAATGCGCTTCCAGTCTGGAATAAAAGCATCCAACGGACATCTTAGTCTTTTTGGATGGACTTTGTTCTTTATTATCCTCTTGTTCACTGTTGTCTGCCACTATCTATTCTTCTATTTCCATTCTTCTTTTCAAAATGAAATTTACTTCTCTTGCTGTCCAAAATTGCATTTCAAACTAATAATTATCCGACTAAGGTTACTTAAGAAGGCCAATTACTTGCAACTAATTGCAAATGACTCGACGGGACGGTTGGTGGCCGGCATCGAAGCAAGTAAGCGCGAATAATCAAACTTCTCTCTTTATTTTTTAGTGCGTTCTCTGTCGCACGCATTATAACAGGATGTCCAGTTGAACATTTACCGAATCTGTATGTATGTATGGCCCAAATATTCCATGCTTCCATATTTTTATGACCTTGGCCTTCTCTTTCACATTAGCTATTTCTTCCCTAACTTGGTCTAACCATTTCAACTCTGAATTGTGCCCCTTTTTCTCTTCGCTCTTTGCTCCCATTTCATCATTATACTTATGGCATCTTCTTGATCAACTTTCTAAATATTTCATTTTCATATTACATTTTCCTCCTCAATCTCGTGAGTTATTTCTTGATCCCTTTTATTTTTTGATCTCTTCTGGTGTTACCAACTCTTCGTTTCATGGTTTTAAGGTTTTGTATATTTATAATCACCCTCAAAAGAAGTTAATGCGCTTCCAGTCTGGAATAAAAAACACCCAACGGACATCTTAGTCTTTTTGGATGGACTTTGTTCTTTATTATCCTCTTGTTCATTGTTGACTGCCACTATCTATTCTTCTATTTCCATTCTTCTTTTCAAAATGAAATTTACTTCTCTTGCTGTCCAAAATTGCATTTCAAACTAATAATTATCCGACTAAGGTTACTTAATAAGGCCAATTACTTGCAACTAATTGCAAAAGACTCGACGGGGCGGTTGGTGGCCGGCATCGAAACAAGTAAGCGCGATTAATCAAACTTCTCTCTTTATTTTTTAGTGCGTTCTCTGTCGCACGCATTATAACAGGATGTCCAGTTGAACATTTACCGAATCTGTATGTATGTATGGCCCAAATATTCTATGCTTCCATATTTCTATGACCTTGGCCTTCTCTTTCACATTAGCTATTTCTTCCCTAACTTTGGCTAACCCTTTCAACTCTGGATTGTGCCCCTTTTTCTCTTCGCTCTTTGCTTCCATTTTATCATTATACTTATGGCATCTTCTTGATCAACTTTCTAAATATTTCATTTTCATATTGCATTTTCCTCCTCAATCTCGTGAGTTATTTCTTGATCCCTTTTATTATTTGATCGTTTCTGGTGTTAACAACTCTTCGTTTCATCGTTTTAAGGTTTTGTATATTTAGAATCACCCTCAAAAGAAGTTAATGCGTTTCCAGTCTGGAATAAAAGCATCCAACGGACATCTTAGTCTTTTTGGATGAACTTTGTTCTTTATTATCCTCTTGTTCACTGTTGTCTGCCAATATCTATTCTTCTATTTCCATTCTTCTTTTCAAAATGAAATTTACTTTTCTTGCTGTCCAAAATTGCATTTCAAACTAATAATTATCCGACTAAGGTTACTTAATAAGGCCAATTACTTGCAACTAATTGCAAAAGACTCGACGGGGCGGTTGGTGGCCAGCATCGAAACAAGTAAGCGCGATTAATCAAACTTCTCTCTTTATTTTTTAGTGCGTTCTCTGTCGCACGCATTATAACAGGATGTCCAGTTGAACATTTACCGAATCTGTATGTATGTATGGCCCAAATATTCCATGCTTCCATATTTTTATGACCTTGGCCTTCTCTTTCACATTAGCTAGCTATTTCTTCCCTAACTTTGGCTAACCATTTCAACTCTGGATTGTGCCCCTTTTTCTCTTCGCTCTTTACTTCCATTTTATCATTATACTTATGGCATCTTCTTGATCAACTTTCTAAATATTTCATTTTCATATTGCATTTTCCTCCTCAATCTCGTGAGTTATTTCTTGATCCCTTTTATTATTTGATCGTTTCTGGTGTTAACAACTCTTCGTTTCATCGTTTTAAGGTTTTGTATATTTAGAATCACCCTCAAAAGAAGTTAATGCGTTTCCAGTCTGGAATAAAAGCATCCAACGGACATCTTAGTCTTTTTGGATGGACTTTGTTCTTTATTATCCTCTTGTTCACTGTTGACTGCCACTATCTATTCTTCTATTTCCATTCTTCTTTTCAAAATGAAATTTACTTCTCTTGCTGTCCAAAATTGCATTTCAAACTAATAATTATCCGACTAAGGTTACTTAATAAGGCCAATTACTTGCAACTAATTGCAAATGACTCGACGGGACGATTGGTGGCCGGCATCGAAACAAGTAAGCGCGAATAATCAAACTTCTATCTTTATTTTTTAGTGCGTTCTCTGTCGCACGCATTATAACAGGATGTCCAGTTGAACATTTACCGAATCTGTATGTATGTATGGCCCAAATATTCCATGCTTCCATATTTTTATGACCTTGGCCTTCTCTTTCACATTAGCTATTTCTTCCATAACTTGGGCTAACCATTTCAACTCTGAATTGTGCCCCTTTTTCTCTTCGCTCTTTGCTCCCATTTCATCATTATACTTATGGCATCTTCTTGATCAACTTTCTAAATATTTCATTTTCATATTACATTTTCCTCCTCAATCTCGTGAGTTATTTCTTGATCCCTTTTATTTTTCGATCGTTTCTGGTGTTACCAACTCTTCGTTTCATGGTTTTAAGGTTTTGTATATTTAGAATCACCCTCTAAAGAAGTTAATGCGCTTCCAGTTTGGAATAAAAGCATCCAACGGACTTGGATGGACTTTGTTCTTTATTATCCTCTTGTTCACTGTTGACTGCCACTAGCTATTCTTCTATTTCCATTCTTCTTTTCCTTTTCGTCATAGCCTCGACGAGTTTGAGTTTCCACATTTCGTCGTATTCTCAGTTCTCTATCTTAACTGTATTATCTTTGTTATAAAATCCTTACCCAGTTTTTATGTAATTTAAATATTACTGTAAACAGTAAAACGTGCGGAGGCGTATTTGTTGGTGCGTTTCTCACATTATGTAGATTAGTGTGGATCGTCGTGAAAATTTACAAAACTGTTAAAACAAATGAATAAAATTTAATTTCCATCGTTGAAAATACGTGGTTAGGACGGCGTGCATACAATGACAATCCCGTGAAACTGGATGAGTTCGGACCAGCACATATTATGCGACTAATGGGATAGTTCTATCTCCATCCGTAATTTATATCACTGCAACAGAAATTTAATTAGATAATTGTAATTATTAATGAGTTCTAAACAGCGACATAATTACGTTTGCTCAAAAATACGTCCGCAGATAATTAGGATTCCGAGGAAATTTATGATAATATCCAGAATTTGATGATAGTCGAGTTGATGACATGTTGAAAGAAACAAGTTTAGATGTATAACATGCATTATATGGACATGAATAAATGGGACGTTTCTGTCAGTATGATGTATGATTCTTGGACAAGAACCGAATCTTTAACTTGCACACTTGCTTTTCCCTCGTCGAATCTAAAGCTGCGGTGTACAGTCCCGCGCATAAATTAAAAAGCGACCGGTTTAATAAGAAATAATTCGAGGCGCTTTTTGTTTAATTGAAAATTATGAACATAATAAAATATATCGATTAACCCACTTAGGAACCTAACCCTTCGCAACGAAACGGCAAGTATTTCATTAATTCATTTATATAATTTAGTTATATCAAACCTAATGAGAGTTTCCACTGTAATATTAAACAAAATTAGAAAATTAAAATATATGCGGGTACGTTTTTGTTTTGCTTATTAAACTCGGGAAACTTGTTTAGTTAAGCAGAAAATTTATATTTGATTCTGTCAGAGGACGAAATAAAACGACGCCAACAACAATTTCCAAACTTTTCGCATTCATTTTACACATGTTATTGTACGTTAACATAATGCGCTCTATTTAACAAAAGCAGCGACCTGTGTACTGCATTGATCAAGTTTTTTTTTTTTGTGTGTCCTCGCCCAGGAAATACAATGACATTTTATTGCGAATTGAAAGAGGATTCGCTTAATCAGGCTAAAAAAAATTAAACTTCGAAATTGAAATCGATACTTGAAATTAATTGAAAAAAAAAAACGAAGCTAATCTTATTAGATTTTATCTGAATTGAATTTTATTTAATTGTAGGTCTGTTTGTACTGAAAAAAAGGCGTTTTTTTTTCTTTCTAAAATTTACATTCGCAAACTTTGTTGGACCGTAGAAAATAAGTGGTTTTCTTAGTCTGCAAAACTGTCATAAAGTATAAATGGACTCGCTGCGCGTTTGTTACAAGATAAATGTTTATTGTGTACAGTCTAGTGAGTTTCTATATTGTTTAAAAAAGCTCTATTTTCTGTTCCGAGTTTTAAGGTATTGACGTCTGCTCGTATTGAATAATTCGACGTTTACGATTTATTTAATCCGTTCGGCAAAGGAAGAAAGGACCTTAGAGTTTGTGATTGATTCACTTTAATAATGTTAAGTAAATAAAGCTCAGTTTAAAATGAACATATTTCGTTTGATGATGTATAAATCACGTTGGAATTTCACGTCTTGTGTAAGTTGCAAAACCGTCTGACTAAATGTGGTCTTATTTTTCACGCCACGTAGTTAATCTGTGCTGTCTAGAATGTTAATTTGGTGAAATCATGACACACAGGAATCGCGCATGCTGCATGCACCACCGTTACAATTTTACGGCCAGGTAATTGTTAATATTAACACGAACATTGTTTTTTACTGCCGGTCTGCCGTGCGACACGTTTTAAATAAAATTTATTATCAAATTCGAAATATCATTCCGTTCGTTTAAAAGCACTTCCGCTTTAACGGTTTTTGCTTCGTTTTATTGTTAACCCAAACATCGTAAAATCATGTTCGCTACTTTTTGACAACAATCCGGTACACACGACATAAGCAGTTCGCGTGTCGCGTGACAAAGGATGCAGGAAATATTTTTTTTAACTGCCACACTGACGAGACCCAATATGCATAAATCGATTGCATATGAAAAATTTATTTTGTTTTTAATGATAAAATACGCAATTATTGCGAACGTTAACCTCAGTAACGTACATTATTTATATCTCGCATTTACATTCTAAATTAATTATTTTCATTTTTTTCTAAATCACGCTAAGAAATTCAAAAGCCAAAATAACCTACGTACATGTTTTCATTCTAAAATCATTCTAAATTAACAATTTTTGCTGAGAAATTAAAAGTTTTGGTGGGTGATATCTACTATAAGTTATTTAATTGTCAATTAACTGTTTCAGAACAGTATAGGTTGAGACCAAACTATAATTAGAGTAGTCAATTGTATCGCAAGCGTAGCTTCAAACTTGAATTTGCAAGTTTGAATGTCTCCTACATTGAACATATTAACTCAGCAATTATCTCCAGATATGCTAGATTAGCAAAATGAAATTTACTTCTCTTGCTGTCCAAAATTGCATTTCAAACTAATAATTATCCGACTAAGGTTACTTAATAAGGCCAATTACTTCACCTCGCTTAAGATTTACACGCTCGAATTTCAACTCTTTTTTTTTTAAACTAAAGCACCTCTCTCTTTCCCTCTATAACATTGTTAATTTTAATTTCGTTTAATTTAAAAACATTAAAGCGTAACTAAAAAGGTTAAGCCCGTTTTTATACTAATAAAAGTCGGCGAATGAAATTTCAAACGTAATTGAAGATTGTATTTTTAAGGAACGGGGAACTTAGAAGTTTGATATTAAAACAGTCTTTTGAGTTTTTAATTTAATTTTCCGCATTGTTAGCTCAATATTTGTACGTTAAAATTTGAAAACGAAACAAGTTCGCCGGTAAGTTCCTTACGACAGGTCAGGTTTAATTAATATCTCGTACGTAAGTATTTTCTATTAACTCTATAGTCTATTCACCCGTTCGAATTCTATTTCAGGACACGTAGCCTCGTTCAGCGCTAGTTTAAATACGTTCAAAATCCAACTCGCCACTCTGTAACAAAGTTCTTTGCTTCCAAGTGTGTGTAATATGTGGGATTATAAAATCGATTGTGAAATTTTTCTGATCGTTTTGTTTTCTTCTAGGATTGTTGCACAAAATAACTTTTGTGCTTTATAGGGTCGTATCTCATTCTAAAAACGCGTAAAACTGAATATCTGACACATCTATAAGGTAATAAGAATGTACGTAGGTAATTACGCTCAGCGTATAAAATGAAAAACGGCACGGATTTAAGAGAAGTCGTAAAAAGATAAGCGCATTGATTATGTTGACGACCTGCACACTTACTATAATTATACACTGTATATGTCAACGGACACGTGATAGAATATACCGCACGATAAAAAAAATAATATGTTTAGTGTTTAAAACCAAACAAACTTATTTAAACCATCGCTGCGAGATGATTCCTAGGAAATGCAAAATTACAGTTCACAACATAGGTATAAAACTGGAAAATAAATTTAAATAACTGATTTTATTCATTCAAACTAATTCTAAAGTTAAATTAACTTATTCATGTACTCTCGCGCTTCCGTTCGATTTTACAGACTTTCCTGATTAGACTAAACATTTGACAATATTTAATACAAAAAGTGTCTCGCATAAAAAACACCAAGTTTCACGTACGTATCTATGTTAAAAAAGAAGAAACTTATTCATATTGATTGGTCGTTGTTGCTTATTACAGAATATTTCAAATTATTTGAAACTCATAAGCACTTGATCTCTAAAGTCTTAAGGATTTTAATCACTTTATGAATTTCAAATAATTTGAAACGTTCGTTCTACACCATCATTTCAAGCTGAAGAGGTCACATTTGTGCTGGTTCTGAAATTTAATTTAGATAAAATTAGTTGGATTAAAAATTATATGTTCAAAATCACTCAATCTCTAGTATCCTAAGGAAGATTACCTACGAATGGAAATAAAATCTACAATTTCGAACCAAACCAACATGAAAGCTATAGACGATATAACAATGGTAATAAAAAATGATCTCTTGCTACTTCATGATATCTTTGGTTGGTATAAACTGGAGAGTATTCTCCTCGCTAAATTCCCAGTAGAATTATATCTAAAAAATTTGATATGAATAAACGTTAATACATTATTAATAATAAATTCGTAAAAATTTCAAGAAAGAATAGAGGATAAACAAAGTAGTTTCAGAAAGATTCAATGGTAACAATATAATTAGATAAAATAATAGAAATAAGTAAAATAAAATCATATTTTACCTTAATTTTAATAGATCGGTGGATTTATGGCAAAAGGTTCTATGTGAGCTTTTTTGCCGAAATACGTTTTTCGTGGCAAAAAGTTCTATCGTGGTTTAAAACATCACAGCTCTATTTGCCACAATGTGATTGTAATATTACAATGTCGATATAATATTACAAGTTCAAAATAAAAAGTTATTTTGGATATTAAAACTTTCTTTGGTCTCTCCTGTGAAATTTCATATTTTGTATGTGCCACCTTTTGCCATAAAACCACCGAGATACTAGGAAATTCAATCGAAAGCAGAAAATAGTTTACAGATTCCTGTAATTGTACTTTCTCAAAATGGTATTTTGTAAATACGACTTCACAGATTAATTCAAAATTTTCGAAAGATTTCAACTTTGACAAGCTTAAAACTTTTGTAAAATCATTTAAAATGCCTTTCGTAAATGGAAAGATGAGAAATAACAATTACAGGAAACTGTTTCTGCTTTCGATTGTATATTAAATTTTCCAAAAACTATTTATTTATAAGTTAGTATTTTAAATAATCTGAAATACTCACGCTTTTAACGCTTATTGGCAATACATTGTAAATTTTCACGCACTTCTCTATACGTATAAAAAGCGAATAATCAAATTTTGAGGTTATGTTTGAAAGAAAGCGCCACGTCGTTCATTTCAGACTAAAAACATAATTTACTTACCGTGTTCCGCGTTGTGCTTTTCGCAAACGCTTCAAGCTGAAATATTATTAAAATAAGCGGATTTGAATTCGTTGCAATTCAAACCGTTAAATTAATTTGGTTACTTATGTAAGTGATGCCAACCGCTAGCGGTAAGAAAGTGCCGGAAGATTCGAACTGCGTCAACCCGTCAAAATAATTGTAAAATCAATTAAAATGCCTTTCATAAATGAAAAAATGAGAAAAAACAATTACAGGAAACTGTTTCTGCTTTCGATTGTATCTTAAATTTTCCAAAAACTATTTATTTATAAGTTAGTATTTTAAATAATCTGAAATACTCACGCTTTTAACGCTTATTGGCAATACATTGTAAATTTTGAGGTTATGTTTAAAAGAAAGCGCCACGTCGTTCGTTTCAGATTAAAAACAAAATGTACTTACTAAAATTTACTGTGCTTTTCGCAAACATTTCAAACTGAAATATCATTCAAATATGCGGATTTGAATTCGTTGCAATTCAAACCGTCAAATTAATTTGGTTACTTTTGTAAGTGATGCCAACCGCTGAGCGGTAAGAAAGTGCCGGAAGTTTCGAACTGCGCTCGGTTGAATTCATAACTCGGACGACCTTCAAAGGTCGCGTCGCCGATTGGCCGACCTACTTTAGTTCCGAGAATTGGCGGGCGTTGTGAATGAATTATAGTATTTCGACGCTGTGACGTCAGTACGGAATCTCCTTTTGTAGTAAAATTTTTAAAAGGGTGAATTTGAAGGATTTTTTCGGATTAAGGGGTTGAAATGTTGCACACGCATTAGGAGAAAATACAAAAATATTTTAATGAGGAGTTTAATTAGAGAGGGTCCCTAAAAATACGATTTATTTAATTTTCACGTATTATTTTTTGAAAAAAAAAATCAAAATTCGAAAGTTGACTTCACTTACGGTGTGATTCTATTTTCATTCGATTTTAGACAGAACTTGTCTTACAAATTTTTTGAATAAATCTCGTCTCGTCTCGCAGCTCAGAAAAAAAAAATACAATTATGGAATCGTTTTCCTATTAAAAAAGAATCCTTTTCGAAAGGAGTGTGAAAGCTTTTCGAAAGAGGAAAGCGAAAACTTGAAACGTTGATAATTTTTTACACGAGGGAAAAATCGGTACACTTTTAGAACTCGTTTCAAAACCAAGAAAATAAAGAAGAAATAAATCTCGCTTGAAATAATTTCGGCAGCTGAGAAAAAGCTTCATTCAGTGGGAAACGTCATATTTAATCATTTTCCTATTGCAAAAGAATCCATGTTGATAACATTTTTTACATAAGGCAACAGTGAATACTTTTAGAATTTGTTTCGAAACGAATGAAATGGAGAAGAAATAAATCTCACCTAAAAAAGCGTCGCTGCTCATTTAATGAGAAGCACCATGTATATCGCTTTCCTATTACAAAATAATCTTTCTCGTTCTCGAAAGAGCAGTGAAAGCTTTCATAGGGAATAAATGAGCACCTACTTTTAGAACTCGTTTTTTCAAAATCAAGAAAGAATAAATCGCGCCTAAAGTAAGCGCCCGCACCTCAGAAAATAGGAAACGTCATATTTAATCAGTTCCCTATCCAAAAAGAGTCATTTTCGAAAGAGGGAAGTGAAAGCTTGAAAAGTTGGTAATTCTTTTACACAGGGGGAAAAGTCAGTACTTTTAGAACTCGTTTCGAAACGAAAAGTGGAAGTCATTTACAAGGAGAAAAATCAAAACTCGGCTGTTTTTGGATACTGGACGTTGAGTGGAGGAAAACTGAAATGTATTTTTATTATTAGAAAAAGAGAGGGCCTTAGAAAACCGTGTTTTTTAACTGTTTGAAATGTTTGTTGTATTAAAGATCTGGGTATGGATAATGTTGTTTAATTATGTTTATTTTAGTGTACTTTTGAAATATGTATGATATGTGAATCCATGTTAGTTGTGTGACTTTTTGAACCAGTAATTTTTTCGAGATAGAATCGATCGGCGGTGCAGCGTTGGTTTTCAGCATTCGTGATATATTTGTGTTAATTTTGTGCAGATAAGATACGGCGATGCATGTACGAGCAGTACAAACGATAAATTTCGTGCGGGGTCCGGTTCTAGAGTCCTGATTTGTACCAGACCCAGGTGGAACCCAAACGAAATAATAACGTGCAAGCAACAATGCTCGTTGGTAGGTTCATATTTAACAATGTAGACAAAGGGATGTTCTCACATGATACGTGTCATAGTGACCTGAGTCTAGCAACATGAAGGCGTCGTCCCCACCGCCGCCGATGCTTTTCGACGACAGCGCCAGTTCCTCGCGAGCTTGCCAGGCGAATGCACGCAACCCGGCGTACACAGAGCTTTACCGTACCGAACACGTGCTCGAGCCTACTACACATTTAATTATCGTATTTAATTAACACACTTAAAGTGAATTTATTTCCAACTGATTTAACTATCTAAAACCTCCCTGTCCATCTAAGATTAAACTAAGACGAGCTTTATCACCAAAATAATTTAAAAAACTCTTACTTTAGTGAATTTTTTTTTTAAATTAATCGGTCGAAGGTGCTTTAGTTCCAAATTAAAAGTTATTTAATTAAATTTAACCGTAACAGGTAGGTGCATGCATTTTATTACATAAAATGATTTATTTATGGTTTTAATATTTATTAATATGTGTTACATGCAACGTATACGTGTCGCTATTTAATCGTTCAGTTTTAAAAACGACAATTTTTAGCGACGTTTAGATTTTATATTTATGTTATATTCTGTGTCGCTGAATACACTTGTATACTTGTAATAATGGGTGCATCCCCCTGTCGCTTTAAAAAACTTATTTGTAAAAGTAAGTCGCTTGAAAAACACTAGAAATTGGGTCCATGTTAAAGTTCTCGGCAATCTTCTCGTTACCTTCATACACATAACTTTGCTCTTTTGTAATAACTTCTTCCGTGAATAATATTATTCGCTCGCGGAATTTACTTCTATGCAACAACTACACTGAGTTTATTTAAATTTTCTTCGTCGTTAGTAGCGACGGATTGTAATACGTCGGCCGTCATTTTAATAAAGTGAGTTTTGGTATTTTCATCGAAAGACACCCCACAAAAATAATCCCGGCAAACGACAGCCACTCCAACATACATTCATCTTCCTGAAAGGATTTCATTCAAATAATCAACCATAATTTTACCAGCGAGAGTCTTGTTGGAATCAGTCCAAGTTTCTTCTAATTACCTACAATATATGCCGAGGCGGCTTCGAATAAGCTCCCCGGACTTGCTTTGAAATTTTTCTCCACTTTTCCTTGTCCTTCGTCCTTAACTACTTCACCTCAATTTCTCTTACAAACAGACTCAAAAAAACGCGCGCATTAATATTTCAGGAAAAAAAGTCCTTGCATAGAATGTATCGAACAAACAAAACAACCCGACCTTAAAAAAAATATCAAATACATCCGAACGAATCTGATAATGTAACTTGCGAGGGGAAAACGGATCTATCTTTTATGCTTAGATTATATCTTGTCATTTTCACCTGTTTTTTTCCGAAGCGATTAGTTAACGTTTTGCAGGGTCGGTTCGGATTTCGTATTAGCCAAATTGCTAATTGCTTTGTTTTTCTTTGAAGTAGGTACCATGTGATTTGTTTCATATTTATTTGTGTTAATTTAATAAAAAGCTTCTTTTTTATGAGTTTGTTAAATCTAGTGTGGAAAAGGAAGGTAGTTAAAGTTCTTATAAAAATGACAAAGTATTTACATTATTCAAATCTGACCTGGAAGAAGATCCCGTATTTCTAGGCATGTCGCCAAGATGATTGGTTAAAATGCGTGGAGCAAATCTTTATGGATAACGCCGATATGCCATGATATATCTATAAGAATGTTATGCTATACTATAACCCCTTTCACGGTAAGAGATCCCACTCCAAAACAGATCTATTGAAACAAGCTATCACGTCAGCCACTTTTCTATCTGAATATTATATGCCCGTTTCTTTATTACCACCATACATATATTATTGTTATCCCCTCGCAAAACTTTATGAAGTTTCTCATTTTTGACACCGCGACACTTGACACATGTACCTAAACGAAATTATATCTGTTGAAACTGAATAACGTAATAAACAAACTCGAATCCGGATGTTGAACGCTGAAATTAACATTTCATAAATTTGTTTCACTCTCTGACGTAATTCAATTTCTAGTGCACTTACATTTGTGATTAAAAAACAAATCGTATATATTGTTCAAACAAAAAGCTTCATGTATATTACACACACAGGTTTTATGTACAAATATTTCCCAACTATTAATGATAAACTTTTTTAATACAATTTCCGCAGGGCAATTAAAAAAAAATCAGTTACAATTTTCAAAGTTCTATACATTGGTCGAAACTTAGACGAAAAACGTCGGTAAAACAAAATAACTTTTGTGTATGCCCAATACCTTAAATAAGAGTACACCCAGTATAAGATTAAGTAAAATGAAAATCTTAATTTATTTAACTTGAAGACGATTGTTATTTGTAAGCAGATTTTTCAATTGTACTTTTTCCCAAAAAAAAATAAAGAAGGAAGTCCCGAAATGTTGGTGAAAAACTTATGCGATTATTTTTTGTTAATTTATCTTAAATAAAGGCTCGGTTCTCTTTTCGAAATTAGTTTCCCTTTAAATTTTGAAATGTTTCGGGCAACAAGTTATTAAATACGTTTCATTTTGTTATACATCAAAGGGCTTCATGTTATAATGATAATTAAAAAGAGGAACGTGCGCGTACATATTTTCCCAATAAATTTCTAGGGAAATTTCAATTTAAATTTGGGGCTATTGTTTGAAACATTAATGAATGCTGCATTTTACTTTTATTAGCGGATTATAGAAATACATATTTCAATGTCTCTTTGAGTTTTGAAGCACTGCCACTATATGAAAGCTTGAAAAATATAGCTTTCAATTTTATAGTCTAGTAATAAAAATGTTTTAAAATAAAAATTAGGCCCAGTCAATCAAAGCAATAAAAATGGCATGACAAAAATGTCGCCAGGGATCAATTAAATATTGACGGAATATTTTTCTTGCTTATTTTTTGATCCCTCATGAAATGAAAGTCATATTATTCAATTACTCTGTATAATACGATGAATATACTAAGAAAATAAGCTCAAGAAATTTCTGAGTCTATGAGATTGAAATTTATTTAAAAAAAAATTAACGTCAGCAACACAATTTGTGCCTTTTCGATAGATATAATAAAATTAGAAAGTTTGCATTTTTTTTTAGATAGGGGACTATAAATGAATCAAAATACATAAACAAATGAAATAATATTTCATCGAAACAATATTCCATCGAACAAAAAAATGTTTATCGTTCAATCTAGGATAAAAAAAAATATTATTCGGCTATAATAGCCGCTTCAGTGTAAAATTTCCACAGGTGTTTCAATACCACCAAGGAAAACAGTTTACGACTTATTAAATAAATGGGGGAAAGATGCTCCTTCTAGATGCGGACGCCCGAAGTCGGCCAGGAATGAAGTAAACATAACTTGTTACAGAAAACATTTTAAGAAGCCCTAGAAAGAGACTGCACGAATTAGATATTTCTGGGACTTCAAAAAATGAATTGATTTCCTTATAAAATTCAAAATAATTTATAATCGATTAATGACCACCTTTTACTTTGCCATTCCCTTTCTTTCCCTTTTCTACCGGCTTCATCCTTTCTCAAAAATACCCATGAATAACTCGTGCGTTGGCCGCATCCTGGGGCCTCTTCTTTTCCTCCTCCATTTCTTCATGAAGGAATCTCTGCCTCTCCAGTTCTGTTTTTTACTCAGCTTCTTTGGTTTCTGTGCCTTGTTGATTTAAAAAAGTCTGCCTTTCTAAAGGCCCCATTAAAATATTTTACCAATACAAGTTCCTTGTTTGTTTATTTTAAAGAAATTAATTAATAATTTTATACTACGAGTACAGGTGATTTTTTTATATTTAACCTTGTCGCACAATTTGCTTTTACCTAGAGATAAAAAAACACAGTTGAAAGTTTGTTATTATTTGTCAGTATAAGTATTGATCTAGTGTCTTAATTGTAATAGATTTGATGCGCCATCTATTGAACAAAAATAGTGATTTATTAAATATGAAGTTTTTGCTATATGTCTGGATTGTGAAATAAAAAAGGGAGTTTTCTAGAAGTTTCTTTTTTTGAAAATGTTTCCAGGTGCAAAAGCTTTTATGTCGGAGAACGTTTAGGCGAAGTAAATTGCTCGGTCTTTCTTAAAGTATTATTTACGAATAAATTTGCAAAAGCGGGCACACATTTTAAAACGCATAAAAACTTGCAGTAAAAGTTAGTAGAATGGGGTGGGTGGAGTTGTAACAAGAACGTGAGATGCGGTTGACAGGTCGCTGCCGGGTGCTGGTGAAGTCTTCAACTTCTTATTTTAAATTCGCAGTGTGTTTGCAGTTCGGGACCATTTTATGTATATCGCTGTCGATTATAGATCCAGATTCGACGGGAAGCTGTAATAGTAAAGCCAGTCGGTTTTTATTTCCTGAATTAACAGAAAAATCGAATGCCCCGTGAATTTTGCTTATTCCACCTCTGCGCATTCGTTCTGTTGCAGGTAATTGCGTTAGCGGCAGGCGAACGCTCTGTCAAATTACGGAAACAACGTTTCTACATTAATTATATTTTTTTGTGCCGAACTATTACAACAATAATTCGTTTCGCTTGCTTTCAGAACACAAAATACATATTTATCAGTACATTAAACGCACACGTAATAATTGCGTCGATCAGATCTGTTTCGACTAAAGCTCGACGCAAAATTCGAAAGATCGTAGAAGAATTCTATATGTATACACACACGACCAACAACCAACCAACAGCTTGCGTGTTCGTACGTATTTTCATTTTGATATTAACTTTCCCGTAATTATTATTTAAAGTGCGTGTTAGCGAAAGGAAAAAATAAATTATTCCGAGTGTAATAAAACGCGGTATGGAATTGTAATTTCTGAACGAGTCGACTTGAAAAAAAAAGAAGAAAGCAAAACATTAACGCAATTTAATTAAAAGTTAATCTGCCAGGTTTTGAAATCAATTAAAACTTAAGAATTACAGAAAGCAGATTTTGTTAAACTACCTGTGAGGTGTAGCTTTTAACAAGGAAACTTTACCTTGTTAGAATAACTCGAATCGAATCGAATTTATAAACGTGTATCAATATGCTTCTGAATTTGTGTTAATCACACATGATTTCATATAATATATTCTTCTGATTTCAACTCCGGCATTAATGCGTTCGTTCATTTAATGTTTTGCTGAATCTGCTTTCGCTAAGGACGACTTTCAAGTGCAATAAAAGTGTGCGGAGAGGCAGACGTAAAATTGCTGCAATCAATAAAACACAAGCGACCGCCGACAAAACTAAAACTTATGTGGGGGACGAACTGCAGGTCGTCATAAAATGTTTGCCAAATACATAATTTCCAGCAGCGAGACGAAGTCGGAGGCTTTGGGAGAAATTGAACGGGTGGCGAGCTTTTGAGAATTGCCAAGTTGAAATCTCGCCGGTTGATGGAAGGCGTCCGTCAATGCAGAATACAAACATTTGGTTATTAAACTGCTCCATTTGTGCCAACTCATGCTTCGCAAGTAAATAAGAATTCGGCCTCTTTAAAATAAAAAAAGGGAACAAAATTAAAACAGCGTTTCTTCAACTGTAGATAACTCAGTTTTCAACTCAGTTTCACAAGTTAATTTAATCATTTAAAACTCTTTTATTTCTCAAATACTTTTACCATACTCTATGTTTTATTTTGACTTGAAAAGTAACAGTGTCACACGAGGCTTAGGGTAAAAATATATATTCGTATTTAATTTTGTATAAGAAACGAATCCTTATTTTGATATCGTAAAATACTATTCACTGTTTAATAAGGGATTTAGAAATGGTGTTGTTAGGTTGAATGTTCTTATTGCAGTGCTTCTGGTTTCATTTCTTATTATCTTTTATTACGCGAGTTAGAGCATAGCATAAGACGAAGCTACAACGTTGTTTGAAGTAGATACATCTTTGTTTCTCACATTAACGTAAAGCACAAAGTAAGTAAGGATGTTTTAGTAAAATATTTATACATGTAAAAATAGGGAAGAGAAATGATTTGTTTGTAACATCGTTTGCTCACGATTCAGCGTGAGTTTACGTTGTCTGACACAGGAGTCTCGTGAAGTGCACTTTGTTAGTAAAGATGTCGAGATGAAATCGTTGTAAAATATGACCGAGTATGGCAAAAGCGCGCGTATACGATGGGAACGTTATTTTTGTGTGTAATGTACTTGTATAAAACGTTAAGGACTAATATTCGCCGTAGCACGGAAAGCATAACATTTACAGAAGTAACCAACGCAAAATAAATACAAACCTCGTCGATTGCGCGGAATTGAAATGCATTAAATCTAATACAATAAAAATTCAGGCCAATTAATAACTGTACCTCTGTTTTATTCCTTGCTTTTACTCCTCTAGTTCCACCGTTCAAATAACTCAGTATGATGAATTCATTTCGTTCCATTAAGTTAAATTAATACAAAGTTCGTTAGCTACACGTTTTGCTCTATTTTGTAGGATGTATAAACAAAATCTAATAAACTAATTAAAAAGCGACTGCGTAAAGCTTACATTACAACCAACTAACATAAGTATATGAGGGGGAATTACAAGAGTAAAACCGGGTTAAGAACAAACCCCACCGAGGACACAGACGAATGCAATAATACCAAGCAAAAGGCTAATAAAACCGAGTGTCAGGATAACGAATGCAACCTGCAAGCTAAACGTACTTAAAGGTGTTTAATACTTTAATTTCGAATCCCATGTTATAAAATTGGATAAAATTAATGTGCAAAGTTTTCGAAATTGTTCTCAATAATGCCGTGCTAGATTATTCTAGAATCACTCGTTCAAAATGCATAGATACTTGCAACAAGGAGTAATCTCGTACCCGACGGTGATGCACGGTCGAGACGCGCGTATAGCGTTAGTTAAAAGAATGGCTCGGCTTCGAACAACCTCCGGGTCTTCGCCAAGGGACTTCACTAGGTCGGTGATACCATTTACTTTCCCCCATCCCACACTTCATTACCATCATCTACTTACTGGTAGATCTTGATACGAACGAACGTGCCACACAAACCGCCTACTTCCCATACGCAAGAGATTGTTACCTTTTGGGATTCGCGTGTATATTAAGGAAACTTTGGTCATAGAATAACAACACACCATTTCCTTGTTATTTTAACCCCTTTCGTTTAACGTCACCCCACGTTATAAAACGGCTGCGTATCCTCCCTTAAATCCTGTCACGTCTCTTTACTATTTTCCTTTAAAAAAAAAAAACAACATTAAACACGAGACCGTACTATTTAATTACCCTCCGCGTTTTTCGGGGGGTGGCGGGGGGTTACTCTGATTTAATAAATTATAATTTAGTTGGTTTCATCAAATTTTTAACGGACCCTTTCAAGCCGGACGTTTAAACAATCGATATCTTTAATTATATGGCAAATAATTTACGAGCAGAAGTTTGTTGCTCAACAAATCTTGAAGGCTTTGGGAGACATTATCTAATATCTTTCATTTGTTTCGGGGAACCCTTTCTGCCTTCTTTATTTGTTATTTACGCAAGCTCGGGTACTTTCGAACTTAAACGCAAAATTAATTCGATTTTAACATTTCGTTTAAGAAATCGCACGTCTTTATTTGGAAGGTTGCGTTGCATGCAACTTTGTAACATTATTATCATACTCATTTGCATCCGTTATATTAAAATTAATTGGGTCCGATTTGCATTTCGCTTTTCTAAACTATTTCACATCCGCTCTTGAAAACTATTTAAAAAATAATTAATGTTACTTTGGTTTCTTGGTAAGTTCTGTAACCTCAAGGAAACAATAGCTTTAAGTTTGAGTATCTAAACGTAATTTAAAAAAAAAGGCGAAGCAATCTGTGAGATTGTGATTTTTTTACTCACAACAAAAATATTTGGTAACTCTCCGTGAGTTTTACAAGCTGTTTCACATCAACACAGTTATGTTTATCACGGGCATGAAATAAACAAGCTTGTTTCGTCGGTCGATCATCGCAAATGATCTTGACGTTCTCGGTGCTATCCTGCTCGTGAGCTTTCACCCCATTGGTCTGTGTCAATTATAATTTTCATCTCCCTCCGCTCACTTTATTCCGTATTATTCACGTTTTTATGCAAAACCACTTCGTACTTCCCACATTATGTTACAGCTACATCGCCCTTCGTAATTATTTGCAATATTTGTTTTGTAACTGCCTTGCTAACAAACGACAAGGTACTTGTAACACAAATGTTCTGTGTTCCCCGTCCTAAGATCGGAGCAAAAAGACATCCAACTTTGAATAAGGTCTTTGTACCAAGATACTCACTCACCTTTATACCTCAAAGCGTCCGAGATGTAACTACACAGGCAAAACACCCTTTTCATTATTTGCATATTTTATCACTTTATTTACTTATTTAAGAAATCATCCTCTTTATATCTTTTTCCCCCAAACAATTCAATCCAATTCAATTTTCTACATTAACACTACATAAGAGTTTATGCAGCAAAATTATTGTGTAATTCCTTTAATAAATATAAAATATTACGAATAGAACGAGAAAAGAATTACCTACCTAATGGAATCGCAGGGAGGAAATTATGTGAATGTGCGAATACCTATCTGAAATTGCAAGACACGGCTATTTTTAGTAAATATAAAAAGATATACGAAATATATTTTATAACGTGGTGAAGCGTACTAAACCAGATGTAACAAGAATTTGAAGTTCCAGGACGAGGTGAGGCAAGACTGAGATGTAAGATGGATACGTGACGGGAACCGAGATCAGAGAATCAGAGACGCAAACATAAATATAGGACTCCAAATTCGTGCACGTACCGGAAGATTCGCCTAACGTTTTAAGTCAAATTTTCTTTAAAAAAAAAGTACACTACAAGACCGTAATTTAAACTTATACATCATCAGTATAAGTATAAGTACATACATACATAAAACCGTACACGACATAAATCTTGAAAAAAAATAATCTAGAGTAATACGACATGGAAAAAATTTGGACGCCAACGTAATATGTAAATGTTAAGGAAAGGCAAGAGTAAAATAGCGCTAATATTTTAGAATTCAGAATCCAGTTATCCGAATATGGAGGAGCGTTCAAATTATTTTATTCCTCTCTCACCAAATGCAAAGCTCCGGGTGAATCGCATAACACTAAAAAAGGCGAACTAAGAACAAGATAACGAGGAGCGTACCAAAAGAAATGCTAATAACGTTTTTACAAACGCCATATCAAGAGTAACTTATCAAGAAAAAGAAAACACTTTTATGATTTCCGTCAGAGTACGAAGAACGCCCACAATTACGCGTACATACACAATTTAGGTCAACTCGATTTCAAGTTTATTATAAATAATTCATTTATTTAAAAATAACTTAAAAAAAAACATGATGCAAAGACGTGGAGGTTTTAATTACACCATTGTAAAGCCCGTTTTCTTTAGCTTATTAATTACAGCTTTTAACTCGATTAAGCCCCTAGCTTTTCTGTACTCAAATACTGAACAGATTAAAGTGCACCGGTATAATATAAAAGACGCCTCGAAAGTTCATGTGAAATTCCTGGAAGCTTACGTATATACTCCTGGTTACAATACCTATATCTCAAAGACTCTTATAAAAGAAAGGGCGCTACTTGTAAATATTTTACGCACATCATAATTCACCACAATTGAAGCAAAAAATGTAATCAAACTAAGGCAACTCTAAAATTTGTTGCTCACGTCAGGTGAAATTTAAAGCGCTTTGGGGAGTAGAACGAAAAAAAGTTTTAATGGCTTTTAATCTGAAACAAATGGGTTATGGCCGACAAATACTATTCAATATTAAAAATGGGTGCGGAGTTGTTTGTTGTAAAACGTAAGTCGTTGAAATTTATTTGCGGGGCGAAAATCTTTTAAACAGGCACGTACTCACTTATTCAATCTATAAAACACGGAGATAAAGCATGTGCGCACAAATTAGCGTAGCGTTTTTCGATTTCGTTCGTAGGTAATTTTTTCCCTCGGCCTTCTAATAAATGGGGGTAATAATAGAACCCTCATCGGATGCACTGATTATCCCAACTTGTAAAATCAATTTCCTCTTTTAATTGCATCTCACGTACAAGAACTCTTAGGGAATATTATAATTCTAATTAAGACATTGAAATTCAGATTGCACAAACAAGATGGATGCGTATACTATTGATTAGTTTGGTAGTTTTCTATTTTGTTATTTCGATGAGGGGAAGGGCAGAAAATAATGCTAATTAAAAAAAAGTCTGGAGAAAATGCTCCTTGATATTGATGAGCAACGTTGCCTCAACTAATTAAAGTGCGCACAAAAACAAACAGCTTTACACAATGTGGTCTCCGTAATGTTTATTCCGCCACTGCTCGGGTGTTCGCTTGTGGTCAAACAATAACCATAATCCATTACTACGAAAAACTAAAGTGAGCGAGACAAAAAGGTGCCGAGAGAAACTTTCTTGCAAAAAAAAAAGGAAAAATAGAGCCACTGTTAAAGAAGCTGTAAATTATCATAATAACCACGGCGGCGTGTCAGTGCAGAATCTTTTTAGAATCACCTTTTTTTTAACAACACCTTTCTTAACGGCGTTTAAACGAAAGCTTTCTTTGTTACAACGAGCGAAAGCTCAAAAAAAATCAGTCGTTCAGGCTTTCTATTTACCCCCGTACACGTGGATGTGGTGGAATCAAAATTAACCGAGAAGATAACTATCGGTTATACGCAAGGAAAACACTTTTGATATACATAAGATTAATTGAACGCGATAAGACATTTTAAAAATGTTTGCCGAGATGTTGTGATATAATTTCGTTCATCCCTAAGCCAACTAAGATGTCTGGGAAGCTGAAATGTGAGCTGGATGTGTATTCTCTACACAACAATATTTTGATAAATTGCATGTAAACAGATGAAATCGCCTGAAAATGAAATATGGGGCCTTGCATTCGCTCGTCATTTCGCATTCATTCGCCCGTTCTTTATTTAATTAAATTACGACTTACACGAGAACCTTTCCTAAGAAATTCGAAAAAGTGAATACTAATCCGCAAGGTGTAATTGCATTAAAAGTAGGAACTCTCTCATAGGAGCTGTTCACATTATGAAATTCAAATCGAGCCTTGATCATTATTAAATCTCAAAGCGAGATTGTTTTATTGCGATTGTATTTCCGTATTTCATTTGAATTTATAATAATTTATCCGATTATTGCACTAAACCGGGAGAGTAAATTAAACCGACTTACGTTCATCACTTATTCACAAAAGTTAACCGGCTCCTTAACCAAGTTAAGCTTAATAAATTAAAACTCTCAAAATACATGAGAAAATCAATAACTAACCAAGTAACTACGAGGAATGAGTTTACTTATAATTCCGGTTAGTCCGACCGAACTAATTTTAAGAGATAATTTAATACCGTTTAATCTGGTTTATAATTTAGTTCGATCACATCATTAAACTCAACAGAAAAAAAAAAGAAAAAAGAAAACCATGCTTAAAACAAATTCAAATTTTACACAGACACGACACATTTATTTTCATTTATTAAGAAAACGATTGGTTTCATCTTTAAGGCCCTGTTTTACAAACGTGGAATAAGGACGGAATAACTGTTCACCGAATATCCTTTAATGTTCCCCCATATCTACGTCATACCTACGTCACGTTATTCTAAAAATAATGCTTATCCGACGATTGTAAAATAGCGCCTAAGACATTTTCAAGGATTATTATTATTTCATCATCATAATCATTGATAAAACAGAACTCACTCTTGCCTTTCCTTTTGTCTCTTGTCAATCTTTTTCAATTTCTAACTTCCATGATATTTTTCATATCACATGTCTTTCTCTCATCTTCTTCCTACAACATCCCCAATCAATGCTCTGGCCAATATTTTCAAATACTTAACTCCCATGCATCTAATCTACTGTTTGCTTCCATGGTACACGTGGTCTTCCCCCTTCTCTTTTTCTCCCCCTCGTCAATTTGTAATCTCCTTCTGCTTCCCTCTTTCGTTTTTCTTCCTGCCGTACTCCCTCTCAGCGTTCTTTCTTCTTCCAATCTGGGTCACTTATGACTGGCGATGTAATTCTTTCATATAGAATTTTTCATAAGAGAAAAGCTCTGCGTCATAAATAATACGCGTCTGGCATTGCATAGTCAGACAGAAAGAAAAACATGCTTAAAACAAATACAAATTTTACACAGACACGACACATTTATTTTCATTTATTAAGAAAACGATTGGTTTCATCTTTAAGGCCCTGTTTTATAAACGTGAAATAAGGACGGAATAACTGTTCACCGAATATCCTTTAATGTTCCCCCATATCTACATCATACCTACGTCACGTTATTCTAAAAATAATAATGCTTATCCGACGATTGTAAAATAGGGCCTAAGACATTTTCAAGGATTATTATTATTTTATCATCATAATCATTGATAAAACAGAACTCACTCTTGCCTTTCCTTTTGTCTCTTGTCAATCTTTTTCAATTTCTAACTTCCATGATATTTTTTTCATATCACATGTCTTTCTCTCATCTTCTTCCTACAACATCCCCAATCAATGCTCTGGCCAATATTTTCAAATACTTAACTCCCATGCATCTAATCTACTGTTTGCTTCCATGTTACACGTGGTCTTCCCCCTTCTCTTTTTCTCCCCCTCGTCAATTTGTAATCTCCTTCTGCTTCCCTCTTTCGTTTTTCTTCCTGCCGTACTCCCTCTCAGCGTTCTTTCTTCTTCCAATCTGGGTCACTTATGACTGGCGATGTAATGAATTTTTCATAAGAGAAGAGCTTTGAGTCATAAATAATACGCGTCTGGCGTTGCATAATCAGACATAAAAAGCATAACTCCGTCCTTTTCCTTATTCACCGTTGGCAAAGAAACAATATTTGTCGATTATAACTTCGGTGATTGATGACGCTGAGCTCAAGTTCTGTGAATTTGATATTATACTTCGTACATTTTTGACCTGGCCTTATAATTATCTTGCATACTTTTTCTCCTCTTGTTTTCTTGTTACATTTGATGACAATGTCCCAAATACATTTAGACTTTTGCTATTCCATTACTTCCAGTTTGCTTCCATTGCGTTTTTCTGGTATAATCTTAATTACTTTTCTGGGTAAAATAATTTCATAATGGAATTTTAATTACCTTTAAGATGTTTCTATGATTAGCAGCGAATGTATGTATATAATTATGACATGTAAACATATCTTTCAAATCAACACAGTATTGTCTTAATTAATCGACTACGTTTAGCTTTAATGTATCGCATGCCACTATCGATGTTGGTATTGTTTATATTCCAAACACTAAAGTTATCGACTCAGCTTCGAATTTGTTTCCATTGCCGTTCATTTTCATTATGTTTTGTACTTAAATTTTCTATCGCTTTACATTGTTTTAAATGAAAATTAATTTTTTTTGCGATATAATCTACTCTTCCGTTGAAATGGTGCTACTTTTTTCAAGTTTCAATGAAACAATCTGTATATATCTGCGTGTGAGAAAGAATGAAATAAATTGGGATTCTTCTTGCGCGTTGATGGAAAAAAAAGCATTAACGGTTATCTGGAGTATCATCTGAAAATTAGGGAAGGAAAGAAATGTAAATAGAAGAGAAATTAAATAATAAATTATATTAAACAAGGATGATGTTTATCTTCCGTTTGCGTGTGAAAAATGCGAAACAGTTATTTAAAATTCGCGGCCCTAATTTGAGAGCTGTTTGTTTTTCAATTATTTGCGAGGGATTCGTTCGTAGTTTGCATAAAAGCAGGGGCTCGTTATTCTGGCCGAAATAGATACGGAATAGGTACAAATTTGAAAAGTGTAAGTTTGCATGACGCAGCATGTACAGAGGCAATATTTAAGATAAGGTGAAGCTATATAAAATAGCAATAAGCTTGTGTAAGGGCGCCTCTCAGTAGGGAGCTCGAACACAACGTACAAAGCACGGACTTTATCTTGCTAGGTCACAGAAAGGTTGCACCGCAACCACTTTGTTATTAACCTTTCGTATTACTGAACACAGCCTGTTTCCTAATCACATCTTTTAACCTTTGTTATTCATTACCTTCTGCTTGATTATATTACGGCGGTTTATAACATTTCTGCGTTCGAAATTTGTTAATTACGTCAAGGATGCCTCATTAAACACGATTAAATCAATTGAGACAGAACCGCTTCTGAAATTGTTAGATTTCTGCATCTACATACATAAAGTGCAAATTAGATATGATAATACTTGAAAACCGCAAATGTATTAAGCATAATGCGATGCAGTGGGAGCAACCAAAATCGGGAACGTGTATCTTAAATTACACATTTAATAAATCTGTCTCCCTAATTCGAAATTCACCCGGAGAGAGCAGCGCACAATTTAATCCTATTTTCATTTCCGCGCGGATAATTCTTAACCATCGACAAGCTTCTCTGTATGTTAAAATGACATGTGATTTAGCTGCAACAATGGCGACAATAACGCGCAGATTTCTAAATATTTCACATTTAATAAAAGTGCTGTTCATTCCCCCCATTCGTCCTAAGCTTTCGCTTAAATTGCTGAAACAATATACAAAAAAAAAATCTGGGAAAGTCCCAAACATAACAATACTCGGATTTGTGTCGATAATTAGCTCTGTCCACGTTTATATTGGCTTGCTTGTCCAGATGGTTAACAAAATAGGATTTTCAAAATGAAAATCAAAACGTGCTTAATTAAACATGTTAGGTAATTGATTCGGGCAACAAAATGAAACAAAGAGGATTTAAATTTAGCGAAAATTAGGTCGATGAGGTAACACGGAAAGTAAAATCGATTTCCAAGCCTAGTATGCGAATTGAAAAATAAAATTAGGACGTTTCATTCATTATCAGGAATGCGTTAGTGAGCCACTCACAAGTGAACGTGCTCTTTTTATTGAATTTTATTTGTTAAACAAATTTATCACTTGGATTTTACAACGATTAAAACGCTTCCATTTAATTATGCTAATTCCACTTTATGAATTACTGTGCCATGAAATTAATAAAAAAATATGATAAATAACTTCAAACATTTATTGTTAACAATAAATCTACCGCGTGTCAGATTATTTAACCGTGCCAAGCGAATGTATTTTTGTTGAAATTTACATAATTTTCCATAAAAAAATTCTTGCTTTTTATAACGGCAGCAGCTTTCACGGCATATCAGCAATGACAATAAAACACTTTTTTTTTAATGTTCGACATGTACTTTAACCGTGGAATTTCCTTTTCGGTTTAACCCCTTCAATTATTATCCCATAACTTATATTTAATTACAACATACTCTTGCGTGTTTTAACTTATTAAAAAAAATATTTTGAAAGATACGCTTGTGTGGTGCATTAAAAGGAGCCGGGGTCTTTTTTTCTCCCCTTGCATTAATTAAAATTGTACGTTATCTTTTAATAAATCTCTAGTAATTATCCATCACAGTACCAAGGCGATCTTTTGAAGTACGCTAATATTTCGATAATAGAAAGAGAACATCAAACGTCAGTTCATTTATTAATTAAATTTCGAACTTTGACGAAGAGCTTTTTGCCAAAGCTCCCGCCCCGCTAGATTACCGCTCGCAAATTCTTCTAAAAATCCAAATTAAAAAAAGAAAAAATTAACGCTTTCCTGGGTGGTAGTTTCGGATAGTTTAGGGCTTAAGCCCATGTTTTATTGCAATCCTACGGATTTAGGACAGTCAGTTTTCCTAATATACGCCAGCGCGTTTCAACCCTTTAAATCCGATTATATTTGCTTTAAGTTTGAATTGTGTTTCATGCCCCATCAGCGAATTTATTTCTTCTTCTTCTGTATTTATCGCGAATCATATACGGGCATGTCGTAAAAGTTTAAATTCGTAAGTATGCAAATAGAAAATTCGTGATAGTGGTGAAGTACAATCATTAATTATAATTTTTAAAGCACTCAAAAGATATTGATCGTTATTTATTGTTCGTGCAACGCGTAAAAAAAAAATTTCGACTTTCCCCGTTAGTGTCAATCAAAATTAGTGCCTATAATTGATTATCCGGTAAAGCGACGAATTCAAAGCTCTGTAGCGATGATAACGCCATGATCAAACATCACGCCGCCATCTTTACATAGTACCTACGCTTTGTGCAATCATTAGCACGAATAGCAACCAAGTCAACAAAATGGCCATTACTAATTACCGACAATCACGTATGCAGGTCCCCCCCCCGCCCGGGTTTGGTAAAAATTCCCTTCATCAATTGTATTTCATAGAGCGACAAAAAAAAGAACAGCCCTTGCTGGAAAATATCGTGCACGCAGTCCACTGTAATAAATACGGATTTATGAAAACGTTTTTGCTATTACTTACAAACGGTTCCGGCGAGCGTAAATTATTACAAGTATAAACTAATAACACGGTTCTTGTCCCCCCCCCCCCCCCCCAATACGTAAAATACCAGGTCAGATTTGGTAATTTTATTTAATAATAACGAAGACGGTATAAGGGGGTGTTTTACAAAATTAAAATGATCGCTCAACTATTTGCAATATTATTTTTTAATGAATAAATTCCAGCGCCTCCACCAAAGTTGCAAAATGTAAAACCGATACTCATTTGATTGTACAACAAAATTAATAAGTACACAGCAACATCTGCGTTATTTTTTATTTAAAATAATAGCTTTTGTTAGTTTTGTTATGGAACTAATGAAGCATTTCATGAATTCTTCCACTGCATGAGAAAGAATTTTTTTCAATTAAATTCACGAATTATAAAAATGGTATCCATAAACTATAAAAGATTGCTGTAAAGATAAAAAGGAGAACTGGAATAAATTACGGGCGAAATTAATTCGTATCATATTTATTCATTCGTGGATTGAAGCCTAATAACGTCGAGTGTTTGTATTTAAATAATCTGTTTAAATCGAGTCGAATTTTGTACGTAAAATTTGAAAGCAAAAATAATTTTTTATCGGTGAATTAATTCGCGAAATATAAAAGCGTCGTTCATTGATTCAATCGCTCATTCACCCGTTCATTCATTGATTTAGGTTTAATAACAACAACAAAAGCGATGTGATTTACTGAAGACACGTCTCGTAAAATATCTACGGCGACTTAAAGTTCTTAATAATTGATTCGAAGGCCAGATTCAAGTTCAGCCTACCGGATGAGTTTTCCGTATACATAATTCCACTCAATTTATTTCCTCGGCGCTAAGAGATATTGAAAAAAAATCATCTCATACCGGATAAAAAGAGCTCCAACGTTTTATCTCAACGTAAACTTTGTTAATAAATGAATTCTGCGGCCGCTCAATAAATGAAATGAAATTGATTTTTTTCCGGGGGTAGTGATTACATTATTCCGGTGATTTTGAATTTCAACTTGATGCAGCGTTTCCAGGTTTCCGAAAATAAATTATATGGACTGGACGGTATTATTTAATCACGTATAACATATGCAAATGCAGCCGGCTTTACATGATATTGGGAAATGGTCTACCGGATAATATACGCTCTCGTACAAATGGTCAAAATTCATGATGAACTTGCAACAACGATGTATGTGTAAACCGTTTAACGAAGGACCGCCGCAACTGAATTAATAAAAGTTTATGCTAGATACAACTGCCAAATAATAGACAAATGGAAAATACGTTTTCAAAACGCTTTCATGAACACTTTGCGCTGATAAACGCGGGAGCATTCACAAACAAAATTGAAAAGCATATCGCACATAACTTTTTTTTGTACGGATTTGTTATGAATATACCACACACACACACACTTTACAACATGAAAGTTATAAATCAACTAAATATCGAATAACCGATCTTTAAAATTTATGAATAGATGATACTTTTGCTCTATACAATTATTCCCATTAATATCGACCGTTTCTTTTTGTTTTGCGGGAAATGTTTTAAGCAAAATAAAAAATAACGCTCAAGGCACTTCAATAAACACAGTGTTATTGCAAAATAAATCTTAGGAAACGATATGAAACTGTGAAGCATGCGTGAAATGATACTATCTGTAAACCTGTCATAATTTTCGGGGTTGAAACGGATATATTCAATGTCATCGCTCTAAACCAAGGGCATAAATAGTGTAAAAGCTCCATTTGTAACATTTGCGAGTTCAGTCCGTGCCTTACATATTTTATACTCTCTGCAAAGTGCAATTGTGAATTCGCACTCTGCGTAATTTATTTCGTCAGGTAAGTGAAAACAAATCCACGCCGTTATCATCATAATAAAGTACAGTCGTAGACCGGTTATTTATATGGTAATATCGTTTTACACACGCTACTATAATTTGGCTTGGAATTTACTATATTATTTTTCAAATTATGTTTGCAAGACGTTTATGAAGGTGATTTACCACGCAATTAAAGACTTAATGTTACACTCACTTTAAACAATAACTTATGTGCTTTACACTCAACGCAAACACAAACAAATATTATCTCATTCGAACTTAAAAAAAAATCTAATTTATTTTTGGTTAAAACTTCAATTTTAAATAAAGGAAGTCGCAGATAAAGCTTAAAGACTAAGGCCCTGTTTTACAATCGTGGAATATCTTCGTCACACTTACGTCGCGTTATTCTAAGAATAATGCTTATCCGACGGTATTTTTCCCACATTTGCGGTACAGTATTCTATATTGGGGAATGACCTCTCATGTTAACCGTATCCTTTTATTACAGAAACGTGTAGTAAGACTTACTTTCGACTTAAAACCTTATGACTCTTGTAAGCCGCTTTTTAAACGTAACAAAATTTTGACAGTTCCATGTATCTATATTTATAAAGCAGCAATGTATGTGAGAAAAAACGTTAGGAGCTTCAAAACGCTATCTGAAAATCAATCGCAATTAAAGACTTAATGTTACACTCACTTTAAACAATAACTTATGTGCTTT
The DNA here is from genome assembly GCA_958336345.1 of Dorcus parallelipipedus. Lineage (NCBI taxonomy): Eukaryota > Metazoa > Arthropoda > Insecta > Coleoptera > Lucanidae > Dorcus > Dorcus parallelipipedus. The sequence goes on along the minus strand of OY284479.1, from coordinate 3,763,869 downwards.
ACACTCAACGCAAACACAAACAAATATTATCTCATTCGAACTTAAAAAAAAATCTAATTTATTTTTGGTTAAAACTTCAATTTTAAATAAAGGAAGTCGCAGATAAAGCTTAAAGACTAAGGCCCAGTTTTACAATCGTGGAATATCTTCGTCACACTTACGTCGCGTTATTCTAAGAATAATGCTTATCCGACGATATTTTTCCCACATTTGCGGTACAGTATTCTATATTGGGGAATGACCTCTCATGTTAACCGTATCCTTTTATTACAGAAACGTGTAGTAAGACTTATGTTCGACTTAAAACTTTATGACTCTTATAAGCCGCTTTTTAAACGTAACAAAATTTTGACAGTTCCATGTATCTATATTTATAAAGCAGCAATGTATGTGAGAAAAAACGTTAGGAGCTTCAAAACGCTATCTGAAAATCAATCGCAATTAAAGACTTAATGTTACACTCACTTTAAACAATAACTTATGTGCTTTACACTCAACGCAAACACAAACAAATATTATCTCATTCGAACTTAAAAAAAAATCTAATTTATTTTTGGTTAAAACTTCAATTTTAAATAAAGGAAGTCGCGGATAAAGCTTAAAGACTAAGGCCCAGTTTTACAATCGTGGAATATCTTCGTCACACTTACGTCGCGTTATTCTAAGAATAATGCTTATCCGACGGTATTTTTCCCACATTTGCGGTACAGTATTCTATATTGGGGAATGACCTCTCATGTTAACCGTATCCTTTTATTACAGAAACGTGTAGTAAGACTTATTTTCGACTTAAAACCTCATGACTCTTGTAAGCCGCTTTTTAAACGTAACAAAATTTTGACAGTTCCATGTATCTATATTTATAAAGCAGCAATGTATGTGAGAAAAAACGTTAGGAGCTTCAAAACGCTATCTGAAAATCAATCGCAATTAAAGACTTAATGTTACACTCACTTTAAACAATAACTTATGTGCTTTACACTCAACGCAAACACAAACAAATATTATCTCATTCGAACTTAAAAAAAAAATCTAATTTATTTTTGGTTAAAACTTCAATTATAAATAAAGGAAGTCGCAGATAAAGCTTAAAGACTAAGGCCCAGTTTTACAATCGTGGAATATCTTCGTCACACTTACGTCGCTTTATTCTAAGAATAATGCTTATCCGAAGATATTTTTTCCACATTTGCGGTACAGTATTCTATATTGGGGAATGACCTCTCATGTTAACCGTATCCTTTTATTACAGAAACGTGTAGTAAGACTTACTTTCGACTTAAAACCTTATGACTCTTGTAAGCCGCTTTTTAAACGTAACAAAATTTTGACAGTTCCATGTATCTATATTTATAAAGCAGCAATGTATATGAGAAGAAACGTTAGCAGCTTCAAAACGCTATCTGAAAATCAATCGCAATTAAAGACTCACTTTAAACAATAACTTATGTGCTTTACACTCAACGCAAACACAAACAAATATTATCTCATTCGAACTTAAAAAAAAAATCTAATTTATTTTTGGTTAAAACTTCAATTTTAAATAAAGGAAGTCGCAGATAAAGCTTAAAGACTAAGGCCCAGTTTTACAATCGTGGAATATCTTCGTCACACTTACGTCGCGTTATTCTAAGAATAATGCTTATCCGACGGTATTTTTCCCACATTTGCGGTACAGTATTCTATATTGGGGAATGACCTCTCATGTTAACCGTATCCTTTTATTACAGAAACGTGTAGTAAGACTTACTTTCGACTTAAAACCTTATGACTCTTGTAAGCCGCTTTTTAAACGTAACAAAATTTTGACAGTTCCATGTATCTATATTTATAAAGCAGCAATGTATATGAGAAAAAACGTTAGGAGCTTCAAAACGCTATCTGAAAATCAATCGCAATTAAAGACTTAATGTTACACTCACTTTAAACAATAACTTATGTGCTTTACACTTAACGCAAACACAAACAAATAATATCTCATTCGAACTTAAAAAAAAATCTAATTTATTTTTGGTTAAAACTTCAATTTTAAATAAAGGAAGTCGCAGATAAAGCTTAAAGACTAAGGCCCAGTTTTACAATCGTGGAATATCTTCGTCACACTTACGTCGCGTTATTCTAAGAATAATGCTTATCCGACGGTATTTTTCCCACATTTGCGGTACAGTATTCTATATTGGGGAATGACCTCTCATGTTAACCGTATCCTTTTATTACAGAAACGTGTAGTAAGACTTACTTTCGACTTAAAACCTTATGACTCTTGTAAGCCGCTTTTTAAACGTAACAAAATTTTGACAGTTCCATGTATCTATATTTATAAAGCAGCAATGTATATGAGAAAAAACGTTAGGAGCTTCAAAACGCTATCTGAAAATCAATCGCAATTAAAGACTTAATGTTACACTCACTTTAAACAATAACTTATGTGCTTTACACTTAACGCAAACACAAACAAATAATATCTCATTCGAACTTAAAAAAAAATCTAATTTATTTTTGGTTAAAACTTCAATTTTAAATAAAGGAAGTCGCAGATAAAGCTTAAAGACTAAGGCCCAGTTTTACAATTGTGGAATATCTTCGTCACACTTACGTCGCGTTATTCTAAGAATAATGCTTATCCGTCGGTATTTTTCCCACATTTGCGGTACAGTATTCTATATTGGGGAATGACCTCTCATGTTAACCGTATCCCTTTTATTACAGAAACGTGTAGTAAGACTTATTTTCGACTTAAAACCTTATGACTGTTGTAAGCCACTTTTTAAACGTAACAAAATTTTGACAGTTCCATGTATCTATATTTATAAAGCAGCAATGTATGTGAGAAAAAACGTTAGGAGCTTCAAAACGCTATCTGAAAATCATGATTACTACACACGGCATTCATCAGTCCTCAAGTATTATAGGCATGTCTCCTCTTTGTACGAGAAGGGTTCCCATGTACGCTTGTACAAAAATATATAATGCCATTCCTGCTGCTCTAAAGGAGAAAAGTGATGCATCTTTTGGCCATAATTTAAAAGTTTTTCTGTGCGAGAAAGGGTACTTACTATAGCAATTGGTTAGACTAATGTTATTTCTAGGTTTTTTCAATGTTGTTTCTTTTTGACTAAGGTTTTTGTTATACTTTTTATTATTATTGTGACTCATCACACCCGTTTTGTAAATGGCTGAAGTGATAATAAAATTTGATTTGATTTGATCTAACATGGTTTAACTCGGCTCCTTCGTCGCCTCGTCCTTAATTACGATTCGTCCCCTAAAACCTTATTTTGCGTACTTGATACATAAACTACTATTCATTCGAACCTTAAAAAAATCTAATCTGGTCTGCCCAATTTATTTTTTGTTAAAACTTCAATGCAAATAAAAAAAGTCGCAGATAAAGATTTCAAGTGTGAATGTTAACGGTCATTTTAAACAATAATTTGTGTTCTTTAGGGTCATTCGATTTCATTCGAACCTAAAATTCTGACCTGCTCTATCCAATTTACTTTCGGTTAAAACTCCAATTTAAATACTAAAAAAAAAGTGTCGCGGATAAATGCGTTTAGCACGGCCTAATTCGTCTTCCAATAAAGCCGTTTTGTTTTTCCTTTCACTTTCGCTTAATTCTAGCCACGGTGTCTTTATTGCTTAGATCTGATTTATATGAACACGGGGTCCTCCTTTCGGGGGCACTTGCGATCCCTTAAGCCGGCGCGGAGCCTCCGAATAGATTCAATTATTTTAATTACAACCACCTTCGTATTTAACGCTGTACACGCCCGAGTACTTCCGATAATAATTCCGTTTCTACGTAAGCTACATATTGGTTTTATTCCCATAAAGTTATTTCAATTTCTATTTGTATTCCTTGTTGCCTTAAACCTTTTTCCCACTCCGTTTCTACTCAAAACTATTTTATTTCGCCAGACTATTCTCGCAATTATGTTTAGTTTCCATGGCCTTTTGATTTATGTCAGTTAAATACTCTGCGAAATCAATGAAATTCGCAACCGTTTAATTGTGCCCCAGTTTAAAGCGCTAACGTTAATTATAGAAATGGCTGATACAGATGATATGCTAAATTGTTCTAATTTTCCGGCAGAGACCTGCGCTTAGGTGGGAACAATCACCTGGTCCAAACTCTAACCGGTTCGGTGGCTTGTGACATACCAAAAGTGCAATGGTGTGTGAAATTCTAATCAACGAACGCTATTATAATTCATATACATACATACATCGACCGTTCAAAAATTATTGGCCTTCTCGGCGGTTTAAATGAAAAAAATAAGTAAAATTATACTTGTTTGAATTGTCTTTTCAAACAGGAACCCTTAATGCCTTGAGTCAACCAGAAATAGAATGAATTCGAAACAACCTCCAACCGTAAACTATACTATGTCCTTCATTTGTAGGTAGGAAGCAATAGTGTTTTAGGTACCACTTGGAATTATGATCGACGATGTGTCAAAATATGGTTACCTCCAAATTTATTGAGGATGAAACTGGAATCTATCAGGATGCCCTCTGAGACTTGCTTCATTAAGGACTCTCATTGAAATGTTCAAATTGTTGTAAATTTCAGAAAATTCAAATTGCATGGTTTATCTTGTTTGGACGTTTGTGCATTATTTCGTTGAATTGTAAATTATTTTTACATACTACGTACGTGGTAATGTGTGGATTCTAATCGATTTCTTTCTAAGAGTTCCTCAGTCATCCTGAATTTGCCATTATTCATGTAACTGCAGTAATACAATAAATTTTGTAGTTGTTTAATCTGACCTACGTGTGCCCCACGTGTGTATAAATTTTTAAACGGGCATTTTCCTGATCCTCGTTCCGGAGTATGTCAAAGGAGATAGGGCAACGGCGCACATGGTATTTGAAAATAAGAAGAAAGCCTTTGCGCTTAAAACATTTACAGTTTCATTTAAATGAAATATCGTTTTGTTTATTTTGCATTCACGTGGAGCGTTTCCTTGAAACCAGAGGGAAGAGAGGAAAAAGTGGTGCGGTGGAAGCTTCCGTGATATATTAATACGCTTTAATACTTAGCGTACCAGAGCGAAAAATTCCTTGCATTGTTACTTGTAGGTAGGTAAGCAAATAGCTACAAGCAAAAACAAAGGAAATCATATATGAACGAAAATTCGAGAGAGGTTAGAAACAGCGGGCTGTAATGTAAAGCAAGGACAGGCGAAAAATACGGAGATAAATGGTCCATGACAGAGAGCAAGATTGATGGTAGACGCGGCATAGCACCGTAGCGGCTGTAACGTCGGGCGCCGGCTCGGAAGCTACATGTGTCGATGCGGAAATACACGGACATTGCAGAAATTCAATACTTATCGTTGTATTGTGGTCGGAATGTTTCTTGTCTGGGCCGCTTCACTTAACTTCTTCATTCAAAATTTATCACCCAAAGAAAATTTTCTATAAGTATATCCACACCCAAACCGACCGACCAAGCTCATCCTCGTAGATTTTCAATTACAAAATAGTAGCGAGGAAAAGCGATACAAAATAATCAATGGGTCTTACACGACCCATTACTCCTTTACCGTGCGAATAATGCGATGGATTACACGACCGATCTAATGAACCTTCCCCAGCATCTATTACATGACCACATCCAATAGTTCCATGTGACTCACTATTATGACTCTGAATTCCAAACACTTGAACTTGTTTTCTTATTTCTGTTCTCAATTTCTAAATTTAAAACAACATAACTCAGTTAAAAACTCCTCCGGCAGATTGCTTGATCTTGTATTTTCTAGTAATCTTTGTGATGTCATGCATGACCTTGTCCCCTTAATTATCGAAGATCCTTATCATCCGGCTCTGTCTATTTCTCTAACGATCCATAATTCCTTTGTTAAATTTAAAAAAAACAACAATGTTGAAATTTACAATTTTAAGAAAGCCAATTATATAGATCTTTACCATCATATATCTCTAGTCGATTGGTCAGGTCTGCATAACTACTCTAATGTGGATGATTTGGTTCAACATTATTACGACATCTTGAAAAACTTATTTAATAAATTTGTTCCCTGTTACACTCATACACGCGGTCGTCATTTTCCACCCTGGTTTACTCCAGAAATCATCAACAATATTCGCTTAAAATCTTTATACCATAAGAAGTTTTCTTCTACTAGAATAATGTTATATCACCATAACTTTGTAATTTATCGAAAACTCATTAAGAAACAAATATCTGTGGAATTCAAAAAATACATGAACAATATTCAATGTAACATAATCAGCACTCCTAAGAAGTTTTGGTCATATGTCAGATCAAAAAAAGAGAGTACGAGGATTCCCGGCCGCATGTCCTACAATAATAATTCTCTTGATAGTCCTCAGGTGATTCTTGACAGTTTCGCTTCTTTTTTTGAATCGGCGTTTACTCCATCTTCCGCCCTCCCTACTCCAACTTTTGATGACTTTAGCACCCACACTTGCTTTCTTAACATTAGTGAAATCACTGAAGCCGACATTCTCAGTGCCTTGTCCAAAATAAAAAACTCTATGACTGCTGGACATGATCAAGTTCCTGGTTTTCTCTTAAAAGACTGTAGATATGCTTTTGTGAAACCATTATATATTATTTTTAATGCAGCTCTCAAGAGTGGTACTTTTCCTTCTCTCTGGAAACTTTCTAAAGTTACTCCTGTGTTTAAAAGTGGTGATGCTACAGACATATCAAATTACCGTCCTATTTCGCTGCTATGTAACTTCTCTAAAGTTTTTGAAATCGTACTATATTCTTATATTTATCCTCATTGTAAGCAATATTTATGTCCTGAGCAGCACGGCTTCATTGATAAACGCTCAACTGTGACTAACCTTGCGTGTTTCTCCCAATATCTGTGTGAATCCCTTGACAATGGCTTTCAAGTTGATGTCATCTATACGGATTTCGCCAAAGCTTTTGATCGTATTGATCACAAACTACTAACTTCAAAGTTAAATACTTATGGTCTCAGTAATTCATTAGTACTCCTACTGGAATCGTATCTTGCAAATAGGCGTCAACGGGTCTGTTATAATGGTTTCTCTTCTGACATCTATACTGCTTCTTCCGGTGTTCCACAAGGTTCCAATTTAGGACCACTTCTCTTTATACTATTCATAAACGACCTTCCTGTCTCTCTCACTAAACATAGCAAGATCTTATTGTATGCCGATGACGCAAAGCTATTTCGAGTCGTAAGTGGCCTCGATGACGCTTCGCTTCTTCAAATGGACCTAAATTGTCTTTCTGACTGGTGCGTCTCAAACGGACTTACTTTAAATATTGATAAATGCAAAGTTGTTTCATTCTCTCGTAAGAAATCCAAATTTTTGTTTCAGTACCAACTAGATGGTCATTATTTAGAATATTTTACGATGGTTAAAGATCTAGGTGTTATTTTTGATGATCGGTTGTTGTTTACTCACCATGTAAATGACATTGTTGCAAAGTCCATGTCGCTATTAGGCTTTATTGTTCGAAATGCTCGTGACTTTACAGATTCTACTGTCTTAAATGCTCTTTTCAATTCTTTCATCCTGTCACGACTTCAATATGCGTCATTAATATGGTACCCCATTTATAACTGCCACGTTGATGTCCTAGAACAAATACAACGCAGATTTCTTAAGTATAGATGGTTTAAGGAATATGGCGTTTATCCTCCTAGAGGTTTTCCTCATGTAGTCTTGCTGATGGAATTTGACGCTTTACCCCTTGTTCACAGGAGATGTGTCTCAAGCTTACTTTTCTTATATAAGTTGATTCATAACAAGGTTGATGCTGCAGATCTGTTGGTAAAAATTTACTTTCATATTCCACGTTTGACTGGCAGAAACTCCCTTTCACTATACTTGCCTGTCCCAAGAACCAACGCTTTAGCGCGTTCCCCAATACATATTACTTCCACACTCTATAACCAACTTTGTAGTAGTATAGACATCTTTCATTTAAACTATTCTAGTTTCAAAAAAATTGTAATGAACTTCTACACGTCCAGTCTTACTTAACAGTCTTACTTAACTTTCTTCTAAAACTTCATTGCTGATTACACTTCCCGCTCTCACTGTGTTATCTTTCACTAAGTTATCTTTCACTGTTATCTTTCTTCAGTTTTCTTTTGTTTGCATTTCGATTTAGTTTTAGTTTTAGATTTAGTTTCTGATTTAGTTTTAGGTTTTGTTCAACTTAATTGTTTTCATTTTTTTTCATATTTCCTGTTTGCTCTATTATTGGTTTTTGTAAACTGTTGGGCAAATAAACACATATTATTATTATTATTATTATTATTATTTTTGTAAATAAACAACTTTATTGGACGAAAATTTGAAAGGGAAAGTAAATTTCAATTGTTCAATATCACTTGCTTACCACCAAAAAGATGACGCCACATTAAAGCTGTGGCGTCGTCAGTAACTTTTAATTTGGACTATCCTATATATTATTTTAAGGCAGATGAGAAATATTGACGAAAAACTTTTGGTTTAGTAATGCCTCATTTTGAGAATAACTAAACTAATGAGAAACAGTAATAACGCCGTTGACGTCAGTACATAACGAAAAGTTGGTAGGTAATTTATCCCATCAGTCTTCCTAAACGAGTTCCCTAGATAATAAGGTAGGGCCCAACATGATCGGCCTAATGAAACAACAACAAATGATCGAAGCTAACTAAAAAAAAAAAAAAAATGGGGCATTAATTGAAGGCGAAAGATCGAACGCATTGTTGCATTTCTCCTTTAAATTTCAACGCTCGATACTCCGCTTAATTAGTAGCGCCTGTAAGATTTTATTTTTCGCAATTAAGAGCGACAGAAGCTTCCGTATTTATCTGTCAATATTTGCGTTGAGATGCAGTTTATTAATTTTTGTAACGTCAAGACTTAAAAGCAAACAAGGGACTTCAAAAGGAAAATTAGAATCGCTCGGCCAATTAGTTTGTTGACGTCTTTTATGAATACAAAAGGACAATAAACGAATATGGGATTTCGTTCGCAAACATCGACCACAAACTAAAAACAACATTTAATTTGAAAAGAAAAAGAATGTCAAATTTAAATTATTAATTTACCTTTCCCCCCATGTACAACATTGTTTTATAATTAAACCAGTCCTACCTACGAGATACGTCATTTAATTAGGATTAATCCGACCTACGTAAATACAAGCCGAATTTGCTATTTTAATTTAACTTCGCAAAGTATTTTGCTTCGGAACATGTTTTAATTTGAGATCTTAAATATTTAAAGGAGCACAAAATAGACGTGGGTTTATTCAAATCCAAAAGTATACAGCGTTTTCAGGTAGGTATTACGAAAATGTTATATCCTTCGGTAGCTTCCAACCAGATATAATACGTGATGCCCTTTGATGTTGAACATACACCTCTAATACAGCATAAGTTTTCGAAACGGATTGCTTACTGGACCAAGCGATTTAGATCTTCCGTCTTTGTTCTTTCTCATTTTAGAATATGCGTTTTCAATTACCTTTCATGTACACTAATGTCAAAAGTTATATCTAGATCAATTAAAACTGTACGTACTACCGAGAACAATTTTTTTGTTTCTTAAACTTTTATGTGACAGTGTAATTACTTATTGACTTTTATTTTACTACAACCGAAATAATTTATGTGATTTATATCGTTAATGTTGGTGTTTATAATGTGTCGATCCAAATTTTATTTGTCGTTAATGTAACTTGTCCAAACATGAAATATTACCTTTCCGTATGTAAGTACGTTCATTAATTGAAAATGAGGGATGCAATTTCAGATAAAATGCTCCTTATGAATATGCATTCGGTTTTTAAAATGGAAGAAAACAATAGGGAGCAATTTTTTTTTGGCCCATTTAATTTCTGCAAGCTGCTGCATATTGATTCGGCGCCGAAGCTTCTCGTTTTGAAATGCACACAAAAAGGCGGTTCATTTTTTTTTCTGGCAGTAGATTATAAATTGCAGTATATCTCATTATGTATATTTTTTAAGCGAAGGTTCTCGTAGGGTTGCGACCTGCTTCCACATTTCCCACGCAGCCCCTTTTGAACCCGTCAACCGTTGACATGTGTCGCATGCACGTGCGTTGTTGAAGTTTGCATATTTCTCTACTGACCCCCCACGATTCGCAAAGAGATGAGGTCCCCGGCCAAAAAACTTCAAATACGGACGCGTATTTTTATGTACTTAACCAACTAGAAAATTACGTTTTTTTTGGCTCATATTTTCCCCTACGTTTTATGTATGTACTACGTGCATATATCTGTCGAACGAGTATAATTTCTTATGGAGAATGATTAGCTGACGGTGGAATTAAGTTGGGGGTGGTTGGGGCGGAAGTCAACTGTCATATTAGATACCCTTCACAGATCAAAGTAATTCATTACTTGACATTATTCATGTCGTTAAACTTGAAAATATCATCAAACATTTTCCGTAGAATTACAACAATATGCTTACTACTATAATGTATAAAAGATAAAATAAAAGAAAAATACTTCCTCTAGAATGATAAATGGTTATAATTCATTTATCTGAAGCGACGTGGTAGTTTGTAGATATCCTTAATAGATTTAAGTGTCAGCGACACGTTTTTGTGTAGATAAGATTCAGGAATTGTTCTTCTCACGTGAAAAGAAAATGTGTTTCGTTTGGGAAAGTTTCGGTTGGGGAAGTTTAGCGTGCGATCCGAGCGTTAAAAAATATACGCCATAATTACCGGTATTCCGTCCCCTTAATCTGAAATATGATGGGTAGTAATTTAAGCTGCGGTATAAAAGTAGAAATGAAGATTTTACAAATGCGAGCAGACACGTCTTATAATTAATTTCAGCGTTATCTGGGTCTTTTAGATCCCGGGTCAACTGTCCTCGGTGATATATTTCATTTATTCGTGCCGTTAACGATGGTACATGACACCCAGACACGTTACGGTGTCTTTCGAATCATTGATATTGAGCCGAACACTTGTAGTACCTGGTGCATTTAAATATTCAGAAATAAGAACGTACGCTGTTGGAATTTCCATACGTTTCTCAATGCACCGGTCGATACAAGGTGTTGGGATATGTATGCCCTTACACTCCAGGCAATGCTCCCAATATGTAAATCGAGTGTGAAAACAACAACACAACCAAACTTTATTTAACACGTCTTTTAAACTATGTCAACATTCTATGTTTTTCCTAATAATTAGAATGTTAACCCTTAACTTTGATTTGAATTCGGAGCTTTCAAGAATTCGTAAAAAAAGAATAAGTAGTAAGTTTTTGGAATCGCTCGGTAGGTATATAAGTCACGTACTTTGAAAGTCCAATTAAACAAAATTGGCAATTTGTAATTTGTAAGACGGAAGTGAAATAATTCGAACTAAATAAGTGCAATATATTAGAAAAGTAAATTGCTACGACGTGACGGTGAAATTCAATAATAATAATGCAACTCACGACGTGCAACAGTTTTCAATTTCCTCCGCGGGAATAAGCAAAATTTTATGGTATTTAGATCAGAAACTGAGTGGCATAATATTCCCATTTCTCTGACGTAGTTTACGTAATTGATCCCCTTAAATCTCGGCAGAGATGCATCCGGTGTGATAACTGAGACTGACATTGTTAGACGTCACGTGATATTAGAACGTGCGTTATTACGTAAATAAGATAATAACGAATCAAATAAATAAGTAAATACAGAAAGCAGATATTGAAATTAAGCCTGTAAGTTTGTAGAGCTTCTTTGACAAAAACAGAATGTTCACCTTGAATACGTGATATGTTATTGAATCTGGGAAGCCTCATATTTGCGTTATTTTTATCATTCTACGTCAGTAATTTGTTCGTTGTTCGTAACGTGTCGGGGAGAAAGGACTGAATTTATTTCTGATTTTAAATTAAAGTCGCCCAAGTCGCGATATGAAATATGCAACGGGGTGAAACTTGTGCAGGCGACATAAACTACACGTAAAATGAATTTAACGCGATTACCTTAAAAGATTAATACTTAATTACGAGTCTAGCACGGAAGATCCGTTGCCAGATAATTTTAGTTTTTGTTGTTCTTCTAACGTCCGTTTTTCTCTTTGTTTCAGGTAAAGTTAAAAGAAGTGAATGGGGGTGCTGAGTCGAAAGGATTCGCGAATTTTAATCGTACGGGTTTTACGATAATAATAATAATAATAAATAATGACAGGCCTTTATAAAAAATCGTCCCCTGTAATAATTAAAATATAAAAAGAGGTTCTTTTATTTAAATGTTCTTTTCAAATCCGGGTCTTCCCTCCAATGCAGGGTCATCAAGCGATGGTTGTCAATACGAACAATTGTAGTTATAAAAACGAAATCGGATTAAATCGTACGACGACTTACGTCAACGGACACGACGGAATTAATTATAGGACAACTCAGTCTCAATCTCCTCAGACTTACGGTCAATATTGGCACGCGGCTTCGTATGGCGGTGAACAATCAAATGCAACAACCAAAGAAGAAAGTTCTTGCTGTAAATGTCTACCAAAATCTGAGCAACCAAAATCAGAACCTGAACCCGTAATGAGGTACAACAACGGCCCTCAATCGGCGGCCAGTATGGTTGCTTCTTATGGGGTCTACCACGATACAGGGATGCGCCTAGAAGACGACGAGGACGGATTCATTCCTCGCTCGAACGCTTACAGGGGCGTCGTGGTGAATGTCACAGGTGGTACTAGTGTTTTGAGACCACCTGAAAACGCTCCCCCTGAATCCGAATCTTGTGGATGGTGCGTCTCTTCACCACCAACATCCACGACCACCACTTCGGAGGACTCTTGCTGGGTGTCCTGGTGCAAACCGACAATATTGCTTCTTATTCTAGTCCTGCTAGTCGTGGTGTTCGTACTGGTTTCGGGCATCCTTCTCTACTTTAACTGTACGTTTATTTACTGTTGCATGAGATGTCGTCTTAATGTATTGCTTATTTATGCGCTTAGATTGCAAGGTCACAGTACAACACAAAAGAGAATTATAAATTACCCATTTTATTAAAAGCTAAACGTGACACGTTTTCCCTTTAAATCGAATGCTTTTGCTTTTTTGCCCCGAAAAATACATTTATGCATCGCTTTAACTGCTCAGGCAATGAATTATAAAACTCTGAAGCAGCGCGCTTTTATGCATTGACTGCGAGATAAGCCCCTTTGAACAACGGACTTTAATACTGCGAGTATCTGTTCGATATCTAATTTTCCAGGTTAAATATGGTGGACATTTGGTCTGCATAATTTCCCAAAAGAAAACAGAAATGGAACTGATTCGAATCTGTTTCCTATATTCAGCCGATTTCACTCTTTCATATTACAGAATTATTTTAGAATTCCGAAAGGTTTCTGAATAATAAAAATTAGAACAGATTCTAATTTAAATTATATTAGATTTGTTTATTGTTTATACAAATTTGAGTAAATATAAATTTTTTTTTAATAGAAAAAAAGGGGGAACGTCAAGAATTCTCTTCGTTAAACAGTTATTATTGTTAGGCAACGAAATGGCATAAGTAAAAAATCCGCTGAGGAAATGAGGGTAAGAAAATTCAAAACTTGAATTATACGTTTGAGTTAAAACTTTTAATCGAAACTCCGACTTTTGCTGACAAGATAATTTATAAAGGTACATTTTGTCAAAACTTCGAGCAACTTGGAAAGAAGTATGTTGAAATTTTGTCCAACCAAAAATATTTAAACCGTAACACTCTTTAGTTGTTTTAATAAATAATAAAATGTTGTATTTTTTTAAACATGATTTTAAAGGTAGCTGCGCGGTTAAACTAGGAAGCTCGCTGTTTTTGAGATCGCCAGTTAGTGCTACCCTTCTTTAAATTTTTAATGAAGTTCCTCGCATTCGCAGACAAGTTCTATATTATTTACGAGCATTAAAACATTATAAAGCTGTAAATATGATTCGTTTTGCATTAAATCGAGTTTAGCTTTTACATGACAATCTTAAATTTTAAAATCCTCGAGCGCTTTTATCTGGGAGGAAGGCAATTTTTGTAGTGAGAGTCTTTGAAGTGAGGGGGTGATTGTAAAGATGACTTTACAACTCTAACGGCTCATTTGCATCGATCAGCTGTAGTATTAGATTCAGCTCAGTTATAGAGCATAAACTTAATGAACCAATAGCTTCTGGCTTACACAAGTTGCCTTCATGGTAATTGCTTGCTTGCGTAGCGCCTCATGGAGACTTAACGAGGTAAGTTATTCTTCCTATTCAACGGGACCGGGAGTGATACGTCGGTTCAGACATGCCTGTCGACTTGACTTGTTCAGTCTTACACGCCAACCGGTAGTATTACCTTTATACCAACTTCATTTACTAACTTCCATGCAGTCGTTAACCGTACTCATTATTATTAAATAGGCCCGGCACTAACTCCTATTGCTTATGCAGCATTCCTCTCTTTGATGCCGCTTTACTAATTACAACCAACACCCTACCAAATATACTAATATTCGCAAGACACATTTCAAGTCTACTGCTTATATTACTAATACAAACCCAACAATTTTGACGATGAAATATTAAAGCTTTCACCGATTCTGTGTAAACTACAACTTATTTACGGTCATAAATTATAAACTTAACTTGGTTAAGGCTAACCTTCATTCACCCTCCCCTAAGCTTTACAAATTCCATCAAATTTAAATCACTATTAAATACGTTACATGTCTTCTTGTTCAATAACATTCAGTTTAATTTATTAAATATTTTTAACATTCACAAGATACTGATTGGCATGTCCTCCCCAGATCGAAGCCCTAAAGATTAATCCGTTGTAAACAGGGTCATACGCTTGTGCGTTGAAATTTGTTTATAGTTTTGTATATCTTTTTCTGGTGTGAAAAGACAAATTGGGAAAAAAAACATCCAGTTCGTATTTATTTTAATTGGCACGTGTCAGAGTTCGTTTGAGGAATTTTTTTCTCCGAGTAAACATTCCTTTAAACGTGAGAAGCGCAAGTTTTTTCAAATCACTCCCTGTCGTATTTATACTTCATGCTTCACATATAAAAAGCAGCGCGATAATTAAAAACTCTTTGAAAGTTTTTCCTTTTCGAAACGTGTGTGCCCTGCCGAGTTCGTCAAAATCAGAGGAGATGTCTGCGAAGCTTGGCTTGGTCCTAATTGAAACGTTCAATGTAACACGCAGGAACTATAAAAGTTAGAATAAACGGGGTTTTACGTCGATTGTAAAATGAAGTTCGCCTGGAAATTATTTTTCGAACGTTCGATGTTTGATTTTATAGTTCAATCCATAAAACTTCCGACTTGTAAATAATAATTACGCATTATATCCTCCGAGCAAATACGTTCTCTAATATTGAACGGGGAGGTAAATAGTGAGTGATAATAATCAGGATACGAGAACCATCGATCACTTTTGCTACAACGATCGCGATATCCCTGTAATGACACTTCGGAAAGCCACGTTCACGTTATCAACCTATACAGAAAACAAGATTTACACATTTCGATGTTTTATAGATCGTTTATTTTAATAACCCCAGCGCTTTTGTTTTTAAAAAACAGCAAAAACGAATTACCCCAAAGTTTCATTATCCTTGCAGTACTTGACGAGACAATAAAATTTCAATTTCGGTTCAAAGTTCAAATTTAATAAATAATATTATGTATAAGCGATAAATTAGCACAACGTGGGGCAAGTTAATGATTATTGCCGGTAAGAAAATGTTACGGGCTCCGTTATAATTTACTCCGTCCGTTTTGATTTATGTTTCTTGTTAAATGACTTCCAATATTCCTAAAATATTTATTAGGTTCGTACGCTCTATTTAAAACATCTGAATTATTAATTATTGTTGCCTAAGGCAGTAAATCATTTATGGTGTTCGGACGTCAATTTGGCTTCGATTAATTTTAAACTTTGTCGAGAAAATCACAAAGTAGTGGCTCTTTATTATACTTACAACAAAACAAAAACTAATTTACATACACACTTAAGAACCTACCCGCTTCTACCTGAAATAAAACACAAAAAAAAAAAAAAATTGAACAACTCAGACTTTAGCCTAGGGTACAACATTTTTTAAAACATACTGTATATCATTCTTATTTATATAGCAAACAAATACAAGATGATAAAAAAAGTGAAAATTTGATGACGAAGCAATAATAAACTCAAAAAGAAAAAAATAGGGATAAATAAACACCAAAGTACAAGACGAGAGAAACGATGGAAGAAGTGTATGGTTTAAAATAAACTTTTTTGCTTTATTGTTAATTATAAATAGACTTCGATCTGAACTAGATGAATTATTCGAAAAGATAATTAATTATGCTAAGTAAGTAAATCAAGAGGATATGTAAGTCATCGACCCAGGACAGTTCGTCGTATCGGCTTCATCATTAAGGTGTGAAATAAGATGGCTCTGCAAAGTGTGCGTCCATTTGTCATCGTCAAGAACGTTTGCGTGTCATTTATCCAATGACGGAAGGTGGGCATTAATTAAATTTTGAGCTAATATACTTAAATCCTAGGTCAATATTTACCGCTGCGTTCTACTTCAGTTTCCAAAGTTACGTTTTAAAACCTGCATGTTTCTTTTTTTTTATAAACAACTAAAATTTTCCATAAATTCATTTATTCGGTAGTTAAATAAACAATTTATATTAAATGTGAAACGAAGACTTCTCTGCATTAAATATAACGTGCAAATATTTACATTGTTAAAAATTAATATGAAATTTAATATTCCTCGCAGTTTCCATTCGAGTTATGGGTCTGTCAAATATGAATTTTTTTT
This sequence comes from Dorcus parallelipipedus, assembly GCA_958336345.1. Lineage (NCBI taxonomy): Eukaryota > Metazoa > Arthropoda > Insecta > Coleoptera > Lucanidae > Dorcus > Dorcus parallelipipedus. The sequence goes on along the minus strand of OY284479.1, from coordinate 3,747,057 downwards.
ATTTTAAAATCATATCAATTTCATGGCCAATATTTCAAAATTAGTTTCTCCCTGGGAAACTGAAATGAAAATTTCGTGTTCCGCGTCGTTTCGCGCACATAAATAAACGAAGGTGATATTATGAAATTGTAAAATTTCAAAAAAGTAATTAATAGGTGTTGTGCTGTGTAAAAGCCCGGTACTCATTACGTCCGTTTTCATAAAATATGTGCCAGATGTTTGTATTTTGAGCGAGAAATAACGCCAACGTTGACGGTAACAAGCAAATTTGAAACACGCGAAAAAATTTTTTTTTAGTCACGAGGACTAATATTTCAAGTAACCCGTGACATTCTATGGGCCAATATTTTACACTGTTATTGTTTTTATTGAGTTCACTGTAATAGACCATTAAAACGAAGTAATGTTTAAGCGGACCGTGAACGCCTGCTAGAAATAAAAAGCTTTAGGCCTGCAGTAAAACAACGAATGCTTCAGCTGTTTACGGCTCATGTAAATCAATATTAGCGAGCAATGGACGTCATACTAAATACATTTCACTGTTATAAAGCACTTACGACGCATTTTGCACATTATTGGTTCTCCGCTCAAATTTATAGGGCATTCATCCAATACAGGTCAAATAGAATAGTTTCTATTTTGGTTTTACAATTCACAATTGTACATAGTCCTAAACATTTAAATTCATTTTCCATAATTCCAAAAACAGCGCATCATCCCCCAAATAACTATTACATTGTGTCATGTACTGATTAAATTTACGTCAACGTAATTTTACGTCATTATATCGCACGTCACGGTTTAAACCCCGTCACCTCATTCTGCCCAATGTTATTTTAGATTAAAGTGAAAACCCCGCAAATAATTAAGAGAAAGGATTTATGCCAAAAATTAACGCCAATCATCTTTTTAAACCCTGACGGGAAGAAGCGACCTAGAACATCGTACAATAAACGAATGAAAGACGGGCACAAAGATATTTCCCCCAATAAAAATTTTATTTTTTTTTTCTAAGTATAGAAAAGCAATTTAAGATACCTCTTTCGAAAAAGCAAATATGTATTGATTCGAAATAATATTGAGTTCTAGGGGAAATAAGTTTTTAATTTTTTATCATTCGTTTTATCGTCATTGCACCTCTTGAGGTGGTATTTGATTAACGAAAAAATCTATCTTTGACCAGTCGTCGTTTAATCCGTCGTAGGATTGACTATAACAGGTCACGTCAGTCAAAGGCCAGGCTTTCATTAAAACGATTCTCTACATTTCACCCTTTGATCGTTTCACCATAAAAATAAAATCATCTAACGACGAAAATTTTTTATGCTAATTGGAAAAGATTGTGTGCTGCTAAAACTTCTGCATCATAATATATTCGAAGTATAAATAATAAAACTAATGAAATTGAACTATTCCTTCGAGAGCAACACAATCCTGAATTCTGCTGTTTTAGCGAGACGTGGCTTCCTAAAGAAGCAATGTTTAACACAACATAACTAACGGGTTATACCTTAATTTCTTCCAGCTCTAGAGATAATGCTCGTAGTGGCGGTACTTAGTAACAGGCTATCCAATTCTTGTCATGATGTTGCTTCAAATATCAAATGCATTGACAAAGATTTCGAATTTTCTTGTTGCAAACTAAAAATGTCTAATTTTATGTGTTTCGTGATTTGCTTATACAGATCCCCGATGGTAATTTAGACTTGTTTTGTCGTATTGTTTTGAAAAGTCCTCAAAAACTTGTAGTTTGTGGCGATTTTAATGTGGATTTCTTGGGTAATTCTTCAAATAGCACTGCCGTGTTAAACACTCTAAAATCATATGGAATGAATATGCACATTTCTGATGCTACACGTGTATTTGGGAGCAGCTTTACATGTATAGATAATATTTTTAGTAATCTTACAAAAATAGACAGCTTTAATGTTGTAACCCACTTATCGGATCATTCTGCTCAAATGCTTGTTGTAAAATTACCTTTATCGAACATACCTGGAAAAATTGTTTGTACTCGGAGAAAATTTAGTATCAATAACCGTTCAGAATTTATGTCTAAGATTATGCAAGACGATTGGTTTGCTTCTTCACACTGCGACATCAGTTTTGATAGTTTCATGAATGTCTTTCTTCGACATTTTAACACATGTTTTCCTATTAACTCCTCAATTTCTCTTAACAAATCAGAAAATAATTCTGCTTGGGTAACTCCGGAGATTATTTCGAAGAGTAATTACATTAAGGATTTACATCATATATGGAAGATTTCAAAAGACGACAATCTTAGAAAACTATATCTTACCAAGAAAAAAGAATATCTACAGCTTATAAATAAAACTAAAATATCATATAATAATAATAAAATTTTGGATGCTACAGGTTCAAATAGAAACAAAATGGTGTGGAGCATTATTAAAGATTCGGCTTACCCGTCCGAGGTATGTGGAACTATTAAATTAGTCGTTGATAACATTCCTATAAATAATCCACTTGTAATAGCAAATTTATTCAGTGAGCATTTTGCTCCACTTAACCCAATAATACATTCAAATAACTTGGGATCAGTATTACAGGATAATGCGGTTTCCTGTTTCCTACGGATCATCACGAAGTCTTAAATATATTGAATGACATGTCTTCCAAGAAAACTTCGGGCAAGGATGGCATCCCCTGTTCCATAATCGCAGATGTTGGCAATTTAATATCTGGTAAACTTGCTGAGGTCATAAACAATTGCTTTTTCACGGGAATTTTCCCTCATTGCCTCAAACATGCCAAAGTCATTCCCATCTATAAGAACAAAGGCTTGAGAACAGATATCAACAACTACCGCCCAATCTCACTACTGCCAGCTTTCTCTAAGGTTCTTGAAAGAATTATTTATAACAGATTATACTCGTATCTTGCGAAGTATAAAATTTTGTCCAAATGTCAACATGGATTCACTAAAGGCCGATCAACCGAGTCTGCTATTTTTGAATCTCTGCATTATATTACCACTTGCTTAGATAATGGCGAATTTCCTGTTGGAATTTATTTTGATCTCTCAAAGGCATTCGATTCTTTGGATCATTCTGTTTTGCTCTCTAAGTTATATAATATATTGGAATTCGAGGGGTGGCTTTAGATCTGTTTCGTTCTTATCTTTCAAAAAGGTATCAACAAGTCTGCATTAGACATATGGAGGAAGGCGATATTAAGGAGGTGTTATCTGAACCTAAAGAAATCAACATGGGTGTCCCCCAGGGTTCTATCTTGGGTCCTCTGTTGTTTATAATTTTTGTCAATGATTTACAAAATCAGCTTCCATCTGTCTCCCTGTGTCAATACGCCGATGACACCTCGTGTGTTGTAACTGCCAACAATCAGAGTTCCCGCTCGAATCTTGCTTCATCCACAATATTAACAATGTCCAATTGGTGTGAGCTCGAGCGTCTTAAACTAAACTCTAACAAAACTGTAGCGATAAAATTTAAAAAAGCACCAATTCTGTCAAACGTATATATTAAATTTAATGGAAAATCGGTTCCTATTGTTGACAACGTTAAATTTCTAGGTTTATATATTGATGCCTCCTTAAAGTTTAATACGCATATACAGTATGTAAGCTCAAAACTTACCAAATTTTGTTACATTATAAGAAACCTTAGGAATTGTGTTACTGTTGATGTGTTGAAAACATATTATATGACCTCAGTGCAATCTATATTATCATATGGTTTAATATTTTGGGGCGGTTCTACTAACACTCAGCATATATTTGTTTTACAGAAACATCTTATAAGGACTATTTTGCATAAAAAGCTTACTGAAAGTTGTAGACCATTATTTAAACTTTTAAAAATTTTACCTTTGCCATGTCTGTATATATACAACTTAGCCATCTTTGCCAGATCCAATATAAGCCTTTTTCCTAAGAATAAAGAAAAATGTGGGACATGTTTATCTATAAAAACAAGGCATTGTGAAAATTTATCCATTCCTAAACATAACACTACCTTATTTGAGCATAGTGTTTATTATGGGGCCCTAAATGTCTACAATAATCTGCCTGTAAATTTAAAAACTCACAAATCTATGTCTAAATTTAAATTAGAACTAAGACAATTCCTGCTGGAACGCTGTTTTTATGAATTTAAAGAGTTCTTATGATCCTCTTTCAATGACGATACCAATATCTCTCCTGAGATCTATGGTTGGAATGATAATAATAATAATAATAATAATAATAATAATAATAATAATATTTAAAGTTGGTTCTTGTCCGATGAAAATTGTATCACAAAATCTTTTAAACGGACACTAAATCTCGCACTATACACTTAACGTTTCACCGTCGTTCGACAGCTTCGTCAGAAGTGAAAAAATAACACGTTGTCAAAATAAACAAGGTTGTCAACGGAAACTGAAAAGGTAAATTGATTTTTTTTTTCCCCTTTTTTATTTTAAACCATAATAAATATTTTATTTTAATAAATGTTAAAAATTGACAGATCTATATTTTATTTAAAGAATCGAGAAAACTAGAAAATGTATCGTTTAAACTCGCAAAATCTGTACGTTTGTTAATAGAATTCGACGACATTTTTATTTGACACATTTCTATAAAACGTCTTTTAAAAATATTAGACTCATAATATAAAATATTAGTGTTTTCAAAATCAAAATTATGGTTATTTTCTAACGAATGTTCAACAAGCATTGAATGATTTTGATTATTTTTTTGGATATGATATTTATGTTGATCTAGACGTTTTTTTAAATTTTGACTTGTTTCTCCTATATAACATGAATTACAATTTAAACATTTAATTTCATAAACCACGTTAGGTTGTTTTAATATCGGTGTTTTTGTTTTTAAATTTGAGAAAATAATATTTAAATTGTTTACAGATTTACTAGCTAAAATTAAGTTGTGTTTTTTGAAAATGTGTTTAAATATGTTATATAGTGGTTCAATATAAGGTAAAGATATGTATTTTTTGTTTGAAGTTTGTTTTATATTATTGTAGATTTTTGAATTTTGTAGATATTTAACACGATTTTTAATTACTGATTCTATAAGATTTATTGGATAAGAATTTTGAACAAGTGTCTTCTTTATTAAATTTAAATTATCATAAATGAAAAGTTTATCTGAAAGTAAAACAGCTCGATCTGTTAAAGAAATAATTGTTGCAATTTTATAGTTTTTAGATGTGTACGAATGAAAATTAATATATCTACCTGACCACGTAGGTTTATGAAACCAATTCGTTATTAATTTGTTATTACGTCTGATGATATTTACATCAAGGAAACTTAGTGAATCGTTAATTTCTTTTTCTACTGTAAATTGTAATCTATTATGGAAAGAGTTAAATCTACTTAAAACAAAGTTTACTTTATCTGAAGGCAAAATCAATAAAATATCATCGACGTAACGAAAATATAAAGTTAAATTAAAAGGTAATGAGTTAATGACAGTTTTTTCTAGTTCCTGCATGACAATTTCAGCTAAAGCAGGCGATAAAGGAGAACCCATTGCTGTACCGAAAATCTGTTTATAGAATTTATCATTGAAAGCGAAATAAGATGTATCAAAACATAAAGTAACAATTTCTAAAAAATTTTCTTTGGAAATGTCTGTAAAATCTTTAATCTCTATCCACCTATCATTAATGCTTTTTAAAGCTAACTCTTTTGGAATGTTAGTAAACAAAGAAACAACATCTAAAGAAATTATAATACAGTTATTTGGTATATCTATGTTTTTTAATTTATCTACAAGTTCAAAAGAGTTTTTTATAAAGTATTCTGATTTACTAGTAACTTGAGTAAGAATTTTTGAAACAAATTTTGATAAGAAATATAGTGAAGAACCAATAGTAGAAACTATTGGACGAAGAGGTGTGTTAGGTTTGTGAATTTTTGGAATGCAGTATAATTTTGGAAATGTGGGATGCTGTACTTTAAGAGATCTAGCAATATTATTACTAATTTCAACAGATTTTTCTAACTTATTAATAATATTGAAAGTTTTACGCTGGAAATTTTCTGTGGGATCATTATTTAATTCTACGTATGTATTATTGTCAGAGAGCATTGTTTGAACTTTTGAAAAATAATCATTTTTGTCAATCAAAACAGTAACATTGCTTTTGTCTGCGACTGTAACAATAATGTTAGGATTTTCTTTAAGAAATTTTTTACAAGCTAAAAGATCTCGAATAAGAATTTTATATTTTGATTTTTCAAAAGTCCTATCAATATTCCTAATGTAATTTAGAAAATTATAGCAAAATTTATTTCTTATTTGTATTTTGGAAGCTGAATCTAAAGATTTTATACCAAACTCTAAGCTACTTAAAACGTTTAGAAAATCTACTTGCTTTTTATTAAAATAGGGTAATGAAAATTTTTTTCCCAAAGCAAAAATGTATTTTAAATTTGACGGAATCTCAGTTTTGGTATAATTAATTAACCATTTATTGATTGTATTTTGGTCAAATTTTATATAAAAGTTTTTATCTCTAATAGAAATAAGATTATCTAACTTTTTAATCTGTGTCGATCGAATTCTATTAAACAACCTTTCATTTTTTTGGTTTTCAAAATTTAGAAAATCTTTTAATATGATATTATCTAGAAAATTACTTAACTGTCCTAAAGTATAATCTAATTTCCACATTAATTTGGTAAGAGTTTTTAGAGTTACTTCAATTTCATATGAAAGAATTTTACTAGCGAAATCCGATACATATCTGTCAATTTTGTGACATGACATATCATACGCTCTTTTTAAAGGGTCAATAATATGTTTAGGATATATACCTTCTTTTCTACATTTAAGCAAAAAGAGCTTACGATTTTTTATTTTGGTAATTTTAGTTAAAGTTTTGGAATAAATTTTGCACAGTACCTTACTTTGGTGCCCGTAGCTACCCTCCACAAAATTGTAAAATCCTATGTTCTTGATATCCATATTTAAAGTCGGTTCTTGTCCGATGAAAATTGTATCACAAAATCTGTCGAAGCTGTCGAACGACGGTGAAACGTTAAGTGTATAGTGCGAGATTTAGTGTCCGTTTAAAAGATTTTGTGATAATAATAATAATAATAATAATGTATTGATTCTCAAGTGATGTATGTAGTTCTTTATTGGAATTAATTTAGTAATGAATGCAAGTCGTTTAAAATAAATATGTGTGGTGTGAGTATTTGAGGATGATAAAAATATGCAAGGGCTTTGGTGAATAATACTGAGAATGAATAAAGCCGGTGAGAAATATGAGGACAACATTATCGGAGCTAGTGCTTCCATGGAACTGGGCTTTTGGCGGAAGCCGCAAACGCAGAAATAATACAAAGATAATAGTTGCCTAATCTGGACGTTTAAATACGAATGGAAATGGCCGACTGATTTGCTTAATTCCTATGTATGGGAAAAGGGAAAATATTCGGGATAACCGATTAGATTAGTAGTAATCGGCATGTAAAGAGACAAAGCGATACTATCACACCGACTTAAGGGACACATGATCAAATGACATCGAGCTCAACGGAACAGATTAGCAGCTATAAATCAAGCTCCCTGGAATTGGAACTAGAAAGGCGTGTCAGTACATAATGAAACATTCTAATATATTGTTTGAAATACATCATAGTTAGTGTCATATCTTTATAAAACTGTCACGGATTCTCTGAAAAATATGCAGTCTCTCGAAGCATAAAACTTAATTCTCTTGAAAAGATACTCCCAAGTTTAAGTTTCTTCAAATCAACACCAATTAATTAATAACTCTCAAAACTCAGTAGTGTTAGACACCTCGAAATTACAATACAAATGTTCCAAAGCTTCCTGGCGTGTTTGTTTTAAATTTCAGTCGGAACTTTAACGCCGACCTCCTCGATTGCCGTGCGCTACTTAAGAGTATAACAAATGCTACATGAATATTCAATTACCACCGAAAACAACTTACCGCTTAGAAAAAAACCCGGCCTTTTTTGTAACTTTGCCTCCCTCATATATCATACCTAGGCATCGTCGTTCGCGAAATTTAATCATTCTCATGGAAACTTATAAAAAGCTCTTTCGACGGGAGATTTCATTTATCTCTTTCAATGTTTGATATTTTAATGACGATTTACTTCCGCAGGATTTTATCGGTTCTGCTGTGTAAACTGATGATCACGTTGTTGCCAGGAGCTTCATTCAAAACATCAAAAATTTATTACACACTACCGTCACAAAATTTACGACTCATACATTTTTGATCGATTTGAATTAAAGCATTACTCGAATTAATTATTACTCGACACATTCATATACGCGGGAATTAATATTTTAAGAATTTTGTGTGAAACAGAAATATGTATGTACACTTGTATTCAATAAAAACCCGTACACCATTTAAATCAAGTAAGCTATTTTTATACGTTTTTGTATAGTTTAAAAACGGAATTTTTCTGTCATTTTGACAAAAGTTATAAGACAGGTTATGTTTTAATTTTTAGATAATTCTACTTGAATATTTGGTCAATATTTGGTCATGGAACCGTTTATATATAACCGCATTTAGTTTACGTGGCATAGAGTGCACTAGATTCCCACACAATTCGTTGCGATTTTCATATAAATCTTTCCAAGCCTGATGAATAGTTTCCCATAACTTATTTGCATTTGGGGCTCTGAAATTTCTTTTGTAAATGCTTTTTACTAATAAACCCCAAAGATTTTCGACAGTATTAACATCGAGATTATAAGCTGGCCAAGGTAATATTTCTATGTTATAGTCTTGAAACCACTGTCTTACATCATTCGCAGTATGAACAGGACAGTTATCCTGTTGAAAAACAAAATTATTTTCAGGATACATTTGAGACACAGAAGGAAGCATGACGTTTTCCAATATATTTATGTAACTATGTCTATTAAAACGCCCTTCCATATGCCAACATACACCTGGACCATGAACACTCATCCAAGCCCATACGTGCACTGAGAAGCGACCAGAACACTTTTCTTGTTCAGAAACTTTTGGTATTGGCATTTTGAATAATTCAAGTGTCACAGTATGACGTTAATAAACGTCAGAAAAAAGCCAAAATTACGCATGCAAATAATAGGTGTACGCGATTATTTTGAATACAAGTGTACATAGTTTGAAAGAAGCCAAGTGTACGCGGGTGGTAATAAAAGAGTAGCTTACGTCAATTTGAATTTGAAATTAAAAAGTATTACCAACGTAGGGTTATTTAGATGCAAAGTTGTAAGTCTTTTTCCCCCGAAAAGGCAAAAAAAAAGTTTAAACAAATTGGGCGTAATTATTCAAGCTCCTGCAGTGTAAATTTTCGAATACTTTGCTTGCTGCTGTACAAACAAGTTTGCATCAGGAATTGCACCGGAAGTAAATTAATGCAAAGTTGCGGACATTATTTAACCAACGTAGTTTGAAAAACTTAGCCCGACCTGTTCTCACCAGCCCTAACGACCGTCAATTGTACCACCGCGTTAACGTTATCTGCCCGGAAACTTATTGATTTAATAACGAAAAAAAAAAAAGTGTCGTGCATTATTATCTTCCAGTTATTGATCCAGACGGTTATAGTATATACGATCGCGATCGGTTCGAACACTATACCTAAGTGTTATTAATTTCTGGTTGCTAGAGTGACAGGATACGTGCAAGCGAGCGAAATGAGAAAACTTGAATATAACAGTAGCGAAAGTATGGATTAAATCTAAAGCTGTGTAAGCTACAGCAATATGATATGAACTTATAGAAGCTGCTTCTCAGCGATAAGTCACTGTAATAATCTGAAGATGGGTATAACGTTCGCAGAAGAATTGCTTACGAAACATAACAGAGTTTACAGAGATCTGAACAAATTGGATTGATATAAACACCTAGTAAACGCTTCGGGCAGGGGGCTAGGGGGTCGGGGGGGGAGGCAAAAATGGCCGCCTCTTAACGGCTGCGTTGGGTTAATCTAAATTCTCTTATATAAGCATATCTTTCATTATTACCGGGCTAAGGCAATTGGACAACAGACGCAAAGCAATATAGCGACGTAAAGATTCTCAAATGAAATTTCTTCCTCCAGAATTACCTACTATTACGGCTTATACCGCGACGGATTAACATTAACCGAAAGTTATTAAGACAATTCAACATTATGTGTATGTAAACTAGACACCCCGAAAACATACCATCATTGAGACTCACACATTCCACAACCCACAATGTGAACGCGGCGGTAAGAAAATAGAATCGATTCTCTTTTCATAAAGCTCAGGCACAAAAAAGGACTGATGCTCCTGCTGCTAGCACGAAAGTTCAAAGATATTAAACATCTTTGAATTAAATCAACATACACCATCTTTTAATTTTTTAACAATTTCAAACACGTAATCCAAAATTCTTATCTTATATATACGCATTGAAAATTTGAGAAAGACAGTTTTCAAAACAAAAATAAATTAATAAATCATCTTAAAGAATAAACTAAGAAGAAAATGTATTCAGAAAAGAATTCTATACTTACATATATATACAGGCCGTAACATCATATCACAGTAAAGCTATGCTTTGAGTATTTCAGACTTAACTGAAAAGAATCCGTGTGGATTTCATATAACGAAAAAATTTGCGGTCTTCAAGCTTTTCAAACTTGTTTACTCCCGTGTCTATACTGGGCGTTTCAGATCTGTAACTCTTTAGTGTAAACTCAATTTGAAACAGCCGGTACATCGGGAGATAATAAGCTGTGGTTTCGGCGTGCCCAGATTTATAGCTTGGAGCCAAAGAATAACAAGAAGCGCATCTCTCGTCGGTCTCTTTGATCTTCGACGGGCATTTTTCGGTGACCCTAAGCTTGCCTGATTGTATAAGTCTTGAACTGGACGAGCGGAGATTTCGCGAGCCGTTTCATTAAATTACATTTGCGAACGCAAAAGAAATAATGCTCGTTTCGTTTAGGCCTAAGCGGGAATTGTCCTGAGCTTCCCAAACTTTTCTTTACCATTAGCTTCGCTGGGCCCAGATCTATACAATTCCAAATTTAGAAACTTCGATACATAGTTTATAGATTATTATAGAACACTTTTGGAACTAAGAATTTCGTGACCCCCCCAACAAAGAAATTAATTTATTATTAGTAACTAATAATAGTAATTTCAATGATACGTCAGAATGGAAGTTAACAAACAGCTTTTTTCCCCCCAATCAATATTGATTTGTAGTGAAAATAATTTTGAAATATGGATAAATGTAATTGACAACGATGAGCAATACTGTTGCTCGCAAATCTATTTTTATCGCTTTAAAACAATAGACGATCGCTTTTGAATTAGTTCGTTGTCGAAAATTAAAAACGGCGAATATGGGAAATAGGGATTTTTAAATATATTAGCGCCGGCCAAGTGATTAACGTTTAATACTTGAAACCCGCCCATTATTGTGGGGATTAACGTTTTAAATCTGGCTGCAATTTATTCTGCGTACTTTAGTGGTTTCTCTTTTTTTTGTAAATGTTGACTTGGACAAAATTTCTATTGATAAATATTTATTACCGTATTAGAAATGAAAATAATTAATGTAGTCAAGTAGAGGTGGCGCCTCTCACCACTTGTTAACATATTAATGAGAATGACGTAACTTAGAAATTCTCAGTAGTTTCACTACACCCATGTTATAAATTAAATGCATATATTCTCTTTAATAAATAATTTTATATAAGCTTATTTTTGCTTGTAAATGTTAGACCCTGATGATTACAGCTTGGAATGCATGCAGCTTTTTTTTTCTTGCTTCGTCGTAATCAATTACCAAGGATGTGTATGTGCGTATATGTATATGAATATGTGTCGTAGTCACTGGAGTGTCGTCCACAATTAAATAAATTATAATTTGTCGCTGTAATAAAGTAGGTGAGCTAGTGTTGGCCGTTTAATTAGGGCCGGAGCGAACGTGCCTACGAGCGACTCTGTGGCTGCTACACTTCGCATGATATTTTACGTCACGCTTAGATTAATATTAATGTAAATGTAAACATTCGTTTAACGAAAATTTTAAGCGAAAATGACATTAATTAAACCGCCAAATAAATATCTATTTACAAGGTCTAAATTAAAACGTTAGCTCGGGATCACCCTATAGATTTATGTAATCCCAGATGAGATAATAAAATAGAATAAAAAACGAATTCGCTTCCTTAATTATTCAGGCAAAATTTTACCGGCGTAATAAAAGCGTTGAGATTAATGCGATGGTAGAAATCAGAGAGGGAAGCAAAGGAGCAAGGAGTACAACATACATAATTGGAGAATCCCTAGAATGTTGTAAAAGATTTTTATAAGTTCCTATAGCGGAGACGCTCGGGAAAAATTTCCTCTTCTTAGGTGGTTGTACGGGCCAAATTATATTTTCACTAAAGGACTGAACCAACACACGTAGGAGATGGCTGCGTAAACTTTAATGCTTTTATGGTGATATATTTCAAGCTTACAACTAATTTTCAGTGAATTATAATCCAAATAAAAATCACCATTTTAAACGCGTAGTCACGTAACGTATTTTACTTTTCCTGAAATTCTAAAAAAAATTGGGAAATTATTAATAAACATAACAAAATGGATGATTGCTTCAGCTTTGGCACTGAAGCTTTAATCATCGTCCTCAAAATATAAAATATAGAAATGATAATAAATAATGATGGTCTTAACAAGTGAGAATGAAGGATAGTCGTTTAGTCGTTGTAAAAATAATCAAATTAGAATCGTCTCAAACAAATGAGGTTGAAGAAAATCAGGATTCAAAATATGCATAAAAAGGACACCCCAAATTTTAATTATAAATAAGTGAACGAATGTTTTGAACAGCAAACATCATAATCGACAAATTTGCGAAACTGAGAGAAATGAAAATGAATTAAACTAAAATACTTAAAGAAGATAAAGAAAGTTATGATAATTTTAAAGAAAATCCCTCGGAAAATATCTTGCAACATAATTATGAATACTTTGGTTTCGGACAGCTTTTAGAATAATCGACGTTTCGATGTGCGATTGACAGATCATTCAAGATAATTCGAAACATATTTTGTTGCATAATCTAGCAATTGACGACAAAAAACTACGTCGGGAAAACTTATGATGTAAAACGATGGATGAATTCGAAATAAAAACAGCGAAAATAAAAATAATCAATTTAGAATAACCGATTAATTTTAAATGAAAACTGCTACGAAGAAATACCCAAAATTAATTTCTAAATGTGGCAGTTAAAAATAAACGAATTAATGAAAGCCGCTTAAGAATTTCATGGAATAAAATTTTGGTGGAGGCGGCGATTAAAAAATGAAAGCTTTCTTTTATAATTCCTTTTGGATTCCTTAATATAAAAAATTAATTATATATATTATAAATATATGTATCGTGTAATAATAATAACGAATATGATTGAGTGATTTTGGTGCAGGCGTCGATTAAGAAAAAAAATTCTCTTTTTCGTCATGATTTTTTGTAGTTTCCACAATAAAAAGAATTTAAACGCCAGCTTGATATTGCATTCCATTTGTAAGTGTACATCAAATAAAATGATATCGCCGGAATAAGACCGAAAGCGGAGGAACTTTGTCCCGTTTTTAACGAACGGTTCTCTAAACTAATAAAGTGAAACTTTTTTTATTTGTTTCAGATATTGCACATAAACCGAGGCAACAATTTGTGGAAGGTAAGTTTTTTAATAAAATATTTAATACGTAATAATCTCAGACGTCCCCCTATGCAGAAGCGATTTAGTTATTTTTCCAACCTGACGACGCAATAACACCCGTTTGTGTTGTTTCTATCAACCCTCCACTTATTTTCGTGCTTTTTTTCGTACACGTATATTAAGACTGTAATAATATATAACGAGAGATTTGTATAATTTAATATATATCTGACAATAGTTTCCATATTATGGAAACGCCTCTGAAAGCGCAGGATTTAATTTTTTTGCTTAATTTGAAGGCGAGGCGTAAAATTTTACACCAGGAATGTCTCGTTCGAGGGGAGGGGGAGGGGGGGTAATTTACCAAATGTAAGTTTCGAATTTATAATGTATTCGTATGCAGACGTAGCGGTCTCAATGGTTACGATGTAAACAGCTAAAGTGCATCTATTATTAATTTATGGTTTGAGTAACACTTCAGACTTGATGAGAGGCTAATTTGTTGAAGCAATTACGTCAAATTAATAATTGCTTGAGTGAGTACATTCAAAATGTAACTCGTCAAATCAGGGGAGGGGGGACAAAAAAATAAATAGGAAAAGTTAATGTAAATATTAGATAATATTATACATAGTGACTTTGAAATGAGTATGCGCCTTCGCAAATATTCTTTTATAATTCAGTGGTATCCAATTCCATTTGCTGTTGTATGCATGATGTTTAAAATTTTACGAACCTAAATCTAGGATATGACATCAAGATAAATAACGTACGTAGCGGGGAAAATAAAAGCGTTCTCTCAATAAAATCTGGCGAGTTTCTGCGACCATTAGTAGCAACGTTCTTTCGAACTCACGCAATGTTCATTTTCTATTCCTCGCTAATAAATTATGCGCCGAAAATAATTTCAGGTGTCCCCTTTCTTACGTTTGTTTCAGCCTCATTAATAATTTTGCTGACGCTCCAACAATAGCCTCGTCTGTTAAATACGATAGTGACCTACATACAATTAAGAATGGGCATGGGTAGTTGAGTTTCATGAATAATTTCTTTGAGGGATTATCAGTTTTCCTGCCAAGTAACCCCCCGTCCTTAGTGGTCAACGCGGTATTTAACAAGCGAGTATCCCTAAAAGTAAAAATTAGAAACAGTAAATTACATTCTCCAATGTTGCACTTTTCATGTCATCGAATATAATTATGTTTTAATGTATGGCAGTGTAATAGAGTTAATTAGGCATTCGCAATGAAATTAATTCGCTAAATTTAGTTAAACGCGTATTATGAATTTATTAAATACCTTTTTCCCCTGGACTTTCCATGTATAACTATTTTGTCGCACTAATGGAACTACGAGTTTTCAAATGTTTTAATGAATGAAGTTGAGAAACGAATCGCATTTGCAGCGAAGCCATTACAAAATTTCCCGCAATTACAATAAAGCATTTCCAGTTTCCACTGTACAAAATGTTTATTTAACGCTTTAAATTTTCCCCATAATTTATAAGTTTTTTCTCTCAACTCTGTACTCGTTTACTCTGAACAACCGCACACTCGTTGCATTTTAATAAAAATTAAATAAAACTCAGAGTTTCCATTCGAATTTATCATAAATTAAACGTTCCCCTTATATGTCGGTGGTAAGTAACACGAAAAACGATATTCTCAGATGACATGCATTAGCCCACCACTATTATTATAAGAATACCTTTTTAAGATCATCCGAACAACCCCACACTCGTTGCACTTAATAAAAATTAAATAAAACTCCGAGTTTCCTTTCGAATTTATCATAAATTAAACGTTCCCCTTACATGTAGGTGGTTAGTAACACGAAAGACGATATTCTCAGATGACATACATTAGCCCACCACTATTATTATAAGAATACCTTTTTAAGATCATCTGAACAACCCCACACTCGTTGCACTTAATAAAAATTAAATAAAACTCGGGGTTTCCATTCGAATTTATCATAAATTAAACGTTCCCCTTACATGTCGGTGGTTAGTAACACGAAAGACGATATTCTCAGATGACCTGTATTAGCCCACCACTATTATTATAAGAATACCTTTTTAAGATCATCCGAACAACCCCACACTCGTTGCACTTAATAAAAATTAAATAAAACTCCGAGTTTCCATTCGAATTTATCATAAATTAAACGTTCCCCTTACATGTCGGTGGTTAGTAACACGAAAGACGATATTCTCAGATGACATGCATTAGCCCACCACTATTATTATAAGAATACCTTTTTAAGATCATCTGAACAACCCCACACTCGTTGCACTTAATAAAAATTAAATAAAACTCGAGGTTTCCATTCGAATTTATCATAAATTAAACGTTCCCCTTACATGTCGGTGGTTAGTAACACGAAAGACGATATTCTCAGATGACCTGTATTAGCCCACCACTATTATTATAAGAATACCTTTTTAAGATCATCCGAACAACCCCACACTTGTTACACTTAATAAAAATTAAATAAAACTCGGAGTTTCCATTCGAATTTATCATAAATTAAACGTTCCCCTTACATGTCGGTGGTTAGTAACACGAAAAACGATATTCTCAGATGACATGCATTAGCCCACCACTATTATTATAAGAATACCTTTTTAAGATCATCCGAACAACCCCACACTCGTTGCACTTAATAAAAATTAAATAAAACTCCGAGTTTCCATTCGAATTTATCATAAATTAAACGTTCCCCTTACATGTCGGTGGTTAGTAACACGAAAAACGATATTCTCAGATGACATGCATTAGCCCACCACTATTATTATAAGAATACCTTTTTAAGATCATCTGAACAACCCCATACTCGTTGCACTTTAATAAAAATTAAATAAAACTCGGAGTTTCCATTCGAATTTATCATAAATTAAACGTTCCCCTTACATGTCGGTGGTTAGTAACACGAAAGACGATATTCTCAGATGACCTGTATTAGCCGACCACTATTATTATCAAGAATACCTTTCTAAGATCATTAGGGTCGGAATTCCTCATTGTTTTCCAGCTTCACCCTACTATTATTATTCGAACAGATCACGAGATCGCGCTTTATATTTCTATAATGGCTGCTTGTTTACAACGACATTTACGAACGTTGATAAAACTTCCAAGCGGAATTGTCAGTAAATTAAGAGGCAACATCTTGTCTCCAACAACATCTTATTCGAACGAAAGAAAGAAAAACAACAATTCTTAAAGCTAGAAAAAATTACCTGAAAATAATTGCAACTTTAATTTTTGGTGGAGGCGCCTGGTTTCTTTTCGTAAATTTATCGTTTATTAATATTCCGAAATTTCAGACTTCTGCTTTATTTGCAACGAAGTCAAACGTTAATAAAACTTCCAAACGCAGAATTGTCGGTAAATTAAGAGGCAATATCTCATCTCCAACAAAAAAGATTCGAAGATACGAACGATGTTTATTTCACAGAAAAATAATATCTTTATAAAGCTAGAATTTTCGTTCAAAATAACTACTTCCACGCAGAATTTTCAGTTAATTAAGAGGCAACGTCTCATCTCTAAAAAAAAAATAAACATAATATTCGAAGAAAAAGCTAAAAATACACACGAAAAAGAAACACTTTTATAAAACCAGAAGAGAATATTCGAGAGTTGTTTTATTTGTGAAAATAATAATAAAAGAACTGAAATGGTTTTTATAATTTTGGTGGAAGCGCCCGGGTCTTTTTTTCTTGTAAAATAAAAAATTATTTGCTTTAATTCAAGTACTCATTTATTGCCACGTGGCAGACGTTTATTTAAATTTATTCAAATGGATGATGATTTATTTTATAAGTAATATATAATACCGCAATTTTATAAATGGAAAGCATCTGAAATTTGTTACTTATTTCAATGATTTCGTTTTATTACCGTCCGTTGAATGGAATTGTTAATCTGCAGTAATTGGCAAGCACAAAGCACAGGGCTTAAATATTGACGTTTATGCGGTTAAAGTGAAATTACTCGAAGATACTTGATCATGACGTTAACAAATTAATGAGGAAGGCTAAAGAGAACCTCCAAGTAATATTTGCGTGTACGTACACTAATCTATTTTACGAACGAATATATTTAGGATTGCTCAATTTTTTTTAATTTAAAAGCAATATTAAATTATTATTGTTATTACTACAAAGGAAGAAATTAAAAATTAATAAACTGAATGTCTAGAAATAAATGGGAAAGTTTTCTAATGGCACTATCGATACTACTGTAATGTTCAGTATAAGTTTTGTTGAATAAATCGGAAGTGCTCTTATTATTGATTATGTAATTAGATCATTAGTTAAATACACAAATTTGAGACTGTGTTTGTGTTTACTTATTTACGCATCTATTAGTATAAATCGAAAATGGATGGTTTTCAGTATAACCCAAATGATTTTACTTAGAGATTGGAAATTTATTTATTTAGTAATGGAAATCATATTCTTTAAGTTAAGTCGTGAGAAGACGAAGGTGTGTGGTAATATTTATTTAATTTATATGATTACTGCCATGCAGTTCCCTAATGAGAATATTGCATGTCTAGGCATTTGCTATCAGAATATAAATTAAATGTTATAAGATGGAAAAAGAAATAATATATAAAAATTGTTCAGCCAGCTCGATTATGTTTTATCAAGTTCGCGGTATTCACGTATTCATTAATTTAGTTTTATGTGCTAAGGTCTCACGTGGCTGGTCGCACATTGTCGCAAAATTCGAGGCCATTTAACCCGTTTAATAGATCCTACGTTTGCAGGTTTTTCATAGCATTA
The DNA here is from genome assembly GCA_958336345.1 of Dorcus parallelipipedus. Taxonomy (NCBI): domain Eukaryota; kingdom Metazoa; phylum Arthropoda; class Insecta; order Coleoptera; family Lucanidae; genus Dorcus; species Dorcus parallelipipedus. The sequence goes on along the minus strand of OY284479.1, from coordinate 3,728,565 downwards.
CCGCACATAAATACCGGCTAAAACTGTATCTCCGTGCTTTATTATAGCTCGTCGGAGGATTCATACTCAAGAGTTGTACAATAAACTCGACGTATTACGACCGGTGTCTCTCGGGTCATACTTAAAAGCAATGTGAATTTCCTATTTATAAAATTCATTATTTATCGTACGGTACAGACCCTGCTGTCCCTTTATTTTCAAGTCCCAGATCGTGTGGTTGTTTCTTTTTTACACTGTAAACATTAAGAATTCGTGGACTAGAAAAGAACTTGAGCGTACATGCATAATGGAGCGGCCTTAAATCATAATGAATGCAACGCCTCTAATTTAATCAACAGTTGACTTGCAAATGAATCGCTAGAGACAAGTCAATATTTATCTGAATTTGTTACAACTAATTACGTTGTGGCAATAATGAACAGTGAGCTAGCTATTTGCAGTTCAAATAATTCATTATTTAAAGCTCTAGTTTCACATGGAAAGCAATTAAATGCAGTCTAATGCAAATACGTTGACATCTACTGTGGTTTATATATTTAGATAGCTTTCTGTTTGTGTACAGGCTCGAGTAAATTCATAAACACATCTACATTTTGCGTTTCTTATTTTCAATCTTTGATGTTCTTCTCGTTTGAAATATTGTTTTGGCAAATGTCTACTGCGATCTGGTATGTCTTTGTGTACCACTTCCAAATGAGAATATGTTCTTCTTCTTGGATTGGGGGAGGGGGGGCATAAAGGAAGAGAAAATGATTTTCCTATAAGTTTGCTGTGGGTGATTGCTTCGACCGGAAGTGTCGTGAGAAGTGTCCGAATGGTGGTCACACCGCGTGTTGTGGTAATGAATGGCCCCCGTAACGCCAGCATGCGCCACTGTTGGTGACATGTGGCCATCTCTCCTCAGTACGGCGTCCCGACGCTTCAAACACATCCACTTCCACATCCATCGACGTCGAATGCGGCATTTCTTGCAACAAACGTTAACTCAATGGAATTACTTCGGAAGTTGGACTTAAAAAAAAAAAAGAAAAAATCTGCTCGTTAAGTTTTTTCAGAGCGTAACACTTTCTGGACGTTGCGAACTGGAAGTTAATTGTAATTTAACGGGCTTTGAGGAAGGAGAAACGAAATGCGCATATTTAGTTTAAGCCGAATTAAGTTAATATGGCAGCCGGCGAAGGAATTCGAAAAGCATTCGATACTCGATTGTTCCCGTTGCGTGTTGATGGGGGGGTTTCAACGCGTGGAAACCTTGATTATTCGATAAAGAAATAAGGAAAATGTCCTGTGCGAGTGAAAGAGAACACATTACCGGCTAATGGCCCAACTTCACTCTAGTAAACTGAAAACTTTACACATTAATCTATTACAGTGGAGAGCCCGTCGCAGGAAAACGAGTGTTCCCATAAACTTCTTTTCCATAGGGATGACACGCGACAACTGCTTCTTGTTATTTGGACGAGGTGCTCTCTCCGTTAAAAAAATATTTCCGACGAAATTATGATGCAAAAAAGATTCGGTTACACCGCCGTACGGACTGAATAAAAATACCCTCCGCGGTCCGCCATTTAAGTGCAAAGTGGGTGATTGATAATATGAAATAAGATGTTGATTGATTGAAATTCCGAAAACCGATGGGAATGAAATACTGCCCGGCTTTAAATTTCCTCCACTTTATACTCTTAGAAAATACATTGTTGTTTACTATCAGCCCCTTACATCATTTACATATCTAATAAAAATGATCATTCACCACTTACTCACATTCAAATAAACAAATAATACAACAAAAATAATTTTGGCGGAGGCGCCGGTTTAAAACTCAAACTCAAAAAAGATTATAGAACATCGTTGATTTTAAATGTTAATCAAATTCCTTCACGGCTTCAGAGATCAAATAATCTTCTGCCCAACAAAAGATAATTCAAACGTATAATTCCGTGACAACTACTCTAGATAAACAAAGCTCTTAAAATAAATATACGTAAAAATAAGCGCGTTTAAAATTCATATGGCGTGACGTCACATTTAATCGCAACATAAACCGTAACAAATTGCTCTCGGTCGAGTATGTAGCAGTAGCAATTAATCTTTAGCTTGTGATTGAGATAACACACTAGATGCACTTAGAAAAACGTTTGTGTTTTAATAATGAATATTTTAATAATATATGTGCATGCATACACATGAGTGAACGAAAAGTTCGTTCCTTTGAAAAATAAACCACACAAAATCTACAATGCCAGAGTTATCTGAAACTCGTTTCAGTTTAAAGCCGTTTGAGTTCCATAATATTAGGTTTTGGTATTTAAAAGAGGAACGGGGAAATTTACAACGGTAAGAAAAACCAGATAGGTTTTGGAAGCAAAACGGACGAAAATCGAACAAAATGGAAAGAAACAGTAACAGTTGAATTAGGATAGACTCTTTGACTCTTTTGATTTGATTTTTCTTTTGACGCAAAAGTTCAGGGGATAAAAATAATGCCTTTTACATCACTTAAGAATTTGCTACAACGCTGGGAGGTATTTTTGGTGGTGGATGGCGAAAATGATTAAATTTAGTTTACAAGGGCTTCGAAAAAATAACCACATCAAATAATCTTGTTCTTATAAGACAAGTAAAGTTCTTTTTTCTTGTGAGTTTAAATGAGAGTTCTCCATTAAAAATGACATTCGAAAAGAATTCTATTTCTGGCATGTAATTGAAAAATGTGAGTTAGAAATCAATACGTCAGGAGGAAGGGTTCGGCTGTAAAGTTATATAACACAATTGAAGTTGCTAGAGCAGTAAAAATCAGAAGGGAATAGTAATTATATCAGCTCATCACATGCGCTCAATTAAACCGAATAAGAGCGATTGGTAATTAAGTTGCACGCCGTTAGAGCCACAGATTAACTCGGTCGGATGGTCGGCCCTCTCTTGGCAGAACGTCAATAAGTTTTTACGTGAAGCAGTTTTCAATACTTTGTGTCAATGTTTGCCGGCGTTTTCATATTCATACGCGACGGTCGGTCATTGACGTAACAGAAATGAGTCGACAGAAAGGCATCCAACAAGGAAACGGAAACATTAAATATCTGAACGCGACCTCCTTTTGATTATTACGGAAGCGAACACTAAAGGGAGAAAAGCGACGCCTTAAATTCGCAAAGCAATTTGTGGTCCTGAATTATGCACGATGCTCTATGGTGTGCGAAATAGAATTGGCTTTGGTAATAGCATAACTGGTAGCGTTACACCAGCCGGACACTTGACAAATGCAAACCATTACCCTCTACACCTAGACAAGTTTATATCGCCTCGCGAGCGACCTATGATCCCCCCCGTTTCATCCCCGTGTACTATTTCATATCGAGTCTTCCTTACAGTGTTAAATGACGAGTACTGACACCACTTCGACTTTACCCATTTACTCTTGCCTGCTCTTTTCTTAAACGTCAGAACCAACTAATCATAACCACTCATCAATCACCAATCAATTTCTAATTACTCAAAAATATAAATGCAAGTAAAAACATTAAAAAAATTTGGACGTGTGTAGAACCTTGACATCATTACAAACAGTCCTTCGCAAAAGAGAGAGAAAAAGAAAAAGAAAAACCTAGCAAAGAACTATCGAGAGGGAAGCAAAATGTAAACTCAATGCAAATTTGAAGTTGGCGACAGAAAAGAGAAAGAAATTCAATTTCCTTCGTTACACAAATATCTTCGTAAGTAAAAAATGCCCAAGAAACTCATTTAGTAATTAAGGAAACGTTTAAATGTATGAGCCAAGTCAGGTGGCATGTTTGAACTCCCCCTAAAAAGAAAGAACATTCCGGAAAGGGTTGACTTAAATAAAAAATTGGTGAGGTGAGTTTTCGGCAAGTGTAAATCCAATGCAAGTTTGAAGTTCACGACAAAAAGGAAAGGAAAGGGACAACGCCGTTTAAAGAATAGATTACCATAAATTCAGTTTTAGTGCAAAAATCTTCATGTACCTACAGGGAAAGGCTGAAACGTCCGTTCAGTATTAATAAGGAAAATTTTGGGGGCTTCTCAAGCGACTGTGACTATACAAAAGTGTTATTGAAGTAGGAAGTTCATTGAACTTTTGATTTTAATATTACATTTTTTTTTCCTCTTAAGGATTTATTATCCAGATATTGTTCAGAAAAGTTGTGTAAAGAGAGAGAAAAAGAAGAGCCAACATAAATAAAAACCTAGCAAAGAACTATCGAGAGGGAAGCAAAATGTAAACTCAATGCAAATTTGAAGTTGGCGACAGAAAAGAGAAAGAAATTCAATTTCCTTCGTTACACAAATATCTTCGTAAGTAAAAAATGCCCAAGAAACTCACTTAGTAATTAAGGAAACGTTTAAGTGTATGAGCCAAGTCAGGTGGCATGTTTGAACTCCCCCCAAAAAGAAAGAACATTCCGGAAAGGGTTGACATAAATAAAAAATTGCAGGTGAGTTTTTGGCAAGTGTAAATCCAATGCAAGTTTGAAGTTCACGACAAAAAGGAAAGGAAAGGGACACACCGTTTAAAGAATAGATTAGCATAAATTCAGTTTTAGTGCAAAAATCTTTATGTACCTACAGGAAAAGGCTGAAACGTCCGTTCAGTATTAATAAGGAAAATTTTGGGGGCTTCTCAAGCGACTGTGACTATACAAAAGTGTTATTGAAGTAGGAAGTTCATTGAACTTTTGAATTTAATATTACAATTTTTTTTCCTCTTAAGGATTTATTATCCAGATATTGTTCAGAAAAGTTATGTAAAGAGAGAGAAAAAGAAGAGCCAACATAAATAGAAACCTAGCAAAGAACTATCGAGAGGGAAGCAAAATGTAAACTCAATGCAAATTTGAAGTTGGCGACAGAAAAGAGAAAGAAATTCAATTTCCTTCGTTACACAAATATCTTCGTAAGTAAAAAATGCCCGAGAAACTCATTTAGTAATTAAGGAAATGTTTAAGTGTATGAGCCAAGTCAGGTGGCATGTTTGAACTCCCCCCAAAAAGAAAGAACATTCCAGAAAGGGTTGACATAAATAAAAAATTGGTGAGGTGAGTTTTCGGCAAGTGTAAATCCAATGCAAGTTTGAAGTTCACGACAAAAAGGAAAGGAAAGGGACACACCGTTTAAAGAATAGATTAGCATAAATTCAGTTTTAGTGCAAAAATCTTTGTGTACCTACAGGAAAAGGCTGAAACGTCCGTTCAGTATTAATAAGGAAAATTTTGGGGGCTTCTCAAGCGACTGTGACTATACAAAAGTGTTATTGAAGTAGGAAGTTCATTGAACTTTTGAATTTAATATTACAATTTTTTTCCTCTTAAGGATTTAAATTTATTATCCAGATATTGTTCAGAAAAGTTGTGTAAAAGTAACAATTTGTGCAAATACTTTGCAATAAGTTAAAAACAGAGATGTTCTTGCTCGTTGGAACAATCAAATGAAAAACTTTAGAGGCGGACGAAACTTTATTAGCAAACTCAACGTCTAACTACTAATTTATAGCTTTATCAAGAGTAAAATGACAACTAATTTTAACTTTAATATTAGCGGGCTAATTTAAAAACGGACGGAAGTTATGTTATCTCTGTTTTGATTAAAACGGCAAAATTGAGAGTAAAATAATTTCATGTAGTGCGAATTCTGCACGAAGTGAACTAACTAGTCATGTATTTGTTGGTCATGCGGAACTACATAGGAACAAACAGCATAGCTCCTGCGTTCCGCTATTCTTCTGGCAAATGAAATAGCCAGGGCTAATTATGCGAATTTAAACCGCAGGTATTTCATGTAATTAATTACACGTGGCCGCGCGAACGAACGGCCGCCCTTAATAATTTACGTGATTCTTTTTCTTACGTGGGACGCTTTCAGACACCATTCGCCTGCTGCCTTTTCACCATGCCTGACCGAATGTTTTATGTCGTTCGTTTTTCACTCAAACGCCGTTACAAATTGAAAAAATCGATTCATTTATTTAAGACCGACGACGGCCGGAAGCAAACCATAAATCAAACGCAGATTTCACTTTATATTTATTAAATATGAAAGGATGCCGAAATTTTATTCGATTCCGATAATAAATATCGCTTTCGAATACCCATTTAACACCAAACGTGCTCTTCTTATTCATAACTTACTCAGTATAATTTTTAAAAATATATTTAGTCCAGTATCCTCCAACAAATTTATTTTTTCTTTTTAAAAACAGTCTATTTAATTTATTTCTTATATACTGTAATGTTACTTTTTTATTTCCTCACTCCAGGAGCATTAAGCAATGCCAAACTTAAGCCCAAAAAACTATTTCTACCTAATAGTTTAGCTTAAGGTACCAAAAAGGTACGCCACTGCCACCGTATTAGTAAAAAGGAAAACACAGTAAAGATTGAGGTTAAGATGGAAGGAGAATCCTAGCCAGAAAGATTTTAAATTAAAAGCAAAAAAGAAAACAGGAAAGAAGAAAGAAAAACTTACTCAGTATAATTTTTAAAAATATATTTAGTCCAGTATCCTCCACCAAATTTATTTTTTCTTTTTAAAAACAATCTATTTAATTTATTTCTTATATACTGTAATGTTACTTTTTTATTTCCTCACTCCAAGAGCATTAAGCAATGCCAAACTTAAGCCCAAAAAACTATTTCTACCTAATGGTTTAGCTTAAGGTACCAAAAAGTGGTACGCCACTGCCACCGTATTAGTAAAAAGGAAAACACGGTAAAGATTGAGGTTAAGATGGAAGGTGAATCCTAGCCAGAAAGATTTTAAATTAAAAGCAAAAAAGAAAACAGGAAGGAAGAAAGAAAAAGAGAGAGAAAATTGAAGAAGATTGCCTTAATAGAAGCAGGGGATTTATGTAGGTTTCCGAAGCAAGATATACATAAGTAGACTTAAGGACAAAGTTCGAACGTCGCAAAAGAAGTAGGAAGATGAAGAAATTAAGAAAATATATGAGGATGTATCAGAGGACAAGTTTGTAGAGAGAAAAACGAATGCCGACAGATATAAGTAATATTAGTTCCTGAACAGATTTTCTTCCCTTTGAAAACTAAAGGGAGTTAAAAAGTGTACGTAATTTAAATTCACGATTTGCTTGAATTTCCTAGTAAGATATATTTTTTAAAATATTAATGAGATTCAAGTAATACCTTAAAAGTGATGTAAAATGTAAATGTATTCATATTCAGGTTTGCAGTTATGTATCAAAATTAGACGTCAAGGAAGTTTGCAGCAGAAAATTCAATAAAATTGCAAGCGCGCATTGAAATAGATATCCTGAATAAAGGCGTCACTTTCAAATGTTCTCATCTGACTGACAAAGAGCGGGAGCGCTTTCGAAACACAATTCAAAAGATGAAGAAGTTAAAGAAAATTCGACAGCTTCTGTATACGACGGTACTGTGAGTGTGTATTTATAAAGGGAAAGAAATAGGAACTTTCGTTCTCAGCTTCCTATACGCGAGGAAATTTATGTAATTTGTATTAATAGGAATTTGCTTGTTTAATATCGTAGGGCGGAATTTATTTGAGGGTATATCTGAAAGGCGATATCAATATCAATAAATAAACCTATTACTTAGTCGTTGTGAAGTGGATGTGGAATTTGAAGGAGTTCTAGGGCGTCGAATAATTCTATGGAGGAGATCTTCTCGAGCGCCAATCTGCATCAGTAATTGATAGTGTTCCCGACGCGGCGTTGTCTATCCGATGCAGCCTTTATTTGTATTCTATTATCCTGGAGGATTGGCCCGCTCAATTCTGGTTCAAATCTCATCGAAAATGTATCAATCTGTACCCCCGAGAAGAGAATGAAAGGGTAGGGGTATCTACCCCAGCCAGGACGGTCTACATAATTTCCACTTATTCAATCTTATTCCTTTATCATTCTTTCACATTTTCCGTTTACAAATAAATTATTTCACTTACTATTTTATAAAAACGTGTGTAAAAAGTTCGAGGAAGTTAAGTAAATGGCTAAATATAGGAATCAACGAAAATAACTCATCTGGAAAGTTTTTAAGTTTATACCAAAACAGGATAATGCTTTTAAATCTTTCGACGGATTTCGCTGAAAAGGCACAACTCGGATACTCGAACTTCGTCAAATATTTTTGCCATCGAAATTACTGGTTAAAGTTGTCTTATCGTCGAGAAGCGTCCGTCGATCGGTATTGCCTCGTCCTTTTTTTTTGCCGCAACAATAGATTCGGGGCAATCGCAAACCCTCCGGGAGACGTTTTATACGAGTGACGTTGGCTGTTTGTAGGACTTCGCGGTTCAATGTTTTGCTATTCATTTGCATACTGATTGCTATTCGACCGCTACTTCGTGGAAACTTAGAAGTGTTCTACTACAGACCGTACTTACTGACGAGTAATTGATTGCGTTTAAGAATTAAGCGGTTTCATTATTGTGATCTGTAACCAGGGACCTGCACATTTTTCAATCGATAAATGCAATCCTGCCTGTGGCAGGACGCGCCCTTATAATTAATGACCTATTGCATATCTTATCTAACACAATTTTTTTTTATGAAGCCACCCAGGGGGGAAAAGTTCTTAATTGTATTGAATAAAGTTGAATCTTTTTTTTCCTTCTGCTTCAAAATATTACAGTTGTGTTTCATATACATACGATGGCAGTCATAAAATATAGAACGAAATTTTGCATATTGAGATTCAAAATGGGGGAAGGAAACGGTTATTGTGCCGTGTACATATATTACATGGAAACGATCTGATATAGTGGCGTTTTATGTTGAGATGGAGCAATAATAATAAAACGAAGATGTCAAATTTATCCTTGGGAGTTCGTCATAAAGATAGTGCGAATTAACTAACTTGCAAAAGTTTCGCATTATCAAGTGTGAATTAGAACTGGGATTATCTAAATAAATGTTTCACGTCAGGACGTGTAGATTGGATTGGTACATATATATGCTAATTTATTGATAAGCTCGTGATGTGGTATACCCCACGCTTCGGGCATACCAAAGTAGATCTGTATACATAGGTGTAATGTTACCAATCTGCTCGTGTTACCTCCACGTCGTTAATAATAACTTACAGGCAATAATGTAAAACAAATTCGTTCAAACGCGAAACGTACAAAGCGAGTTAGAGGGGGTTAAATTATTCATAAACGAAAACAAAATTTTATTTTAAAAGCCGACACTTTTTTTCGTTAATCATCAAAGAAATTGTTTGTAAAGAGATACATCTGTGAAAGGATCTTTCGAAAAATATAATTTAATATCGCAGGGGATTACGAGTCCTTTCACTTTGACATTTTCAATTACAATACTACGGCTCTGTACTTCTGCAACGTATTATTTTAAGGGATAAGGTTACAATTTTTAATGGCGACGTTTTACTTAATTCTTTGTGACATTACCTTTTAGGTACCTACTCAAGCAATTTCATCACCTATTTTTTTTTACTTACATATAACTTTCTACGCAATTTTATATAATATGAGGCAAAAATTTTTCAAATTTAAATAAATAAAACTAAGGGGTTGCAGAAATAATTGGAAGTCGAATGAAATTTTAGTGGAAGCGCTTCATTATATTTAAAACGAAACAAACCGCCTGCAATAATTACATTTTTATCATTTCTAAAGTGCACATCATTGTTGTAATTCCTGCACGTTCCAGAATGCATAAATTGCATTAATAAATTCTTAAGACCGTGTTAAAGCACCTAGCCAGCGGAAATAAAGGAACACGAAGTAGATAAGCTTAATTTTAAAAACGCTCGCATTAATACAGTAATTAAAACGAAACGTAGTTTTTTTTTTCTTTTCTATACAATTCGATTTTGGAGGAGACAATACACCGTTTCCTCACGCACAAATTGATGTGTGTATGTGGATGGGGGTTATGGTAACCCTCAGAATGGTGGTTAGAATTGCGACTCGTTGCACGTTCGTCTTCTGCTTCAGGATTACTAAGGAAGGAAGTGCGGAAATTGTGTGCGAATTGCATAGTACATAATCCAATTCGTGGTTCAATGCTCTTGCAAATCTACGTCTGTCATAATAAGTAATACGAGCCGGTAAATTTATGGGAACGTCTGCTTTCGAATAATGATTTTCCTGTTCTCATTTTTTTTTATACGTACACCGGTTTCCTTCTATACGATAACATATTCAAATTTCCCAATTGTTTTTACCATATTCTTGTGTTAAGAAAAATTATACAGGGTGTAGTAGTTCTAATAGGCCAATTTAATTTACACATCAGCTAGTAAACAAATTGTTAAAATTTTGTAATGTACGAGTAGTATTAATATTTTTTAGAAAAATTGAAATGTTGTTAGGTTTCTATATAAAATGTTCACGAGTTAGTTAGAGCGAAGTTATTTTTAAAACTGGACGCGTATATTTCACTAGTAAAGTTGCCTTTAACAATAGTTTCATTTAACTACAGACGAGGGTTGGCTTGGCTTTAAAAATGAGTGTATTTGCGGTGAGCTTGTTAACAGTGTTTAGTTTCCTCGTTAGCCTCACATTTCTACGAAATACCATTTCCTATTCTATCTCGTTGCACTAGAAATAAGCATGAATTAATAAATATATATATAAGCAAGTTATCCGCAGAGAAAGAAAAATTCGCCGAGTTTTATTTACAAATTAGGAATTTAAGGATTGAAAAATTCTGCGCCGAAAAGTTTTGTATTCCGCTCGGAAAACAGGGGGGAAAAATCTGGTGTACGTCAGGTAATCAATTTTTCAAGTTTTATCTCGCGAATATGTGAGAGAACTAACTGCTGAAACGTAGGCTAAATGTTTCATGTCCGGGGTCATGAATGGCAATTTGTACGAATGAAACACGAAAAATAAAAGTTTCAATATTAGATTTCGCGACGGTAAATTATTGACGTTACGTTTGAGAAAACTCAATTTATTCACAATTTCAATTATCCTTTATCGTGTGTTGCCGGGAAAATATGATTTGTGCTTTATCCGTACACGCAGTTCCAACGCAATTTTATTAAGTCAAAAATCTTCTTCTATCAAACGGCCAAAAATTGGCCCGAAATTAATTTCGTGTACACTTCATTTGTAACGGAAATTAGTTATAGTGCTTCGTACGTTTTAATAAATTGGTGTAATTCCACCTTACGCAAGCATTTTCGTAATTACACCATCATCAAGAGTGTATTAGAGTATATTACATATTTCGGTGGTGGTGTAATTACTGAAATGTATACACAAAGTGAACTGAATTTGCTTAACCGAATATACCAGGCTATATACTATTATGTATTACTTATTACTTACGTTTTACGATTCTTAGAAAACCCCACACTTAATAAACGTTTAATCCTCATCCATTATTTCAAACCATTAACCATCAAATCATTTTTAACTTTCGATATTTTAAAAACTCGTACATTTTATAAAGTAACATAAATTTTAGAATGCACTTGATAAAATCACATCGTTCCATTCACGCTTGTAATTTAATTAAATGATTGACAGTACAGCATTAAGCGAATAATAATAATATTTATGGGTCAACTGCATGAATTTATGAATCAAATCAATTATCGACGAATATAGAGCTAAGTTTGTTTAATTAAATTAAAGCACCAATTTGTTTATCGACGAACGACAGTCACATTCATATTAAAATTTTTATTGTAAACAAATTTTCATTCAAAATCGTCAGCTTTGAAAAGAAAAAAGAAAAAAACAATTACTAATACTTATTTTTTTAAATTGCTTATTACTTTATTAACAGTGTTGTCGACCATTGAAGTATAATAGGGGTCGGTTGCACAAAAAATTTAAGCCAGGATTAAATTTAAGCCTAACTTAGAATGTGACACTCTTTATGACGTACAGCATATTGCGTGTCACAATCTAACTTGGGCTTAAATTTAATCATGTCTTAAATGTTTTGTGCAACCCAGCCTCAGTGGCGTTGATTAGCAAACAGTTTATAGAAATTCAATAGATGGAAAGAGTCCTTTCATATCTCTACTCAACAAATGTTTATTACGTTGCTATCATAGTTCTCGACACAGTATCAACGCAGTTCAAGAGATGGCGTTGATTGTATATAGTTTGTAGATGTGCAATAGATGGCGTTAACATAGAAGCTGTTACTTTTCTTGCCTTCGTTCAACGAAAGCCTTTCATCTGAGAACATTATATCTAATCGTTCGATTTTAGTTTTGAAAATTGCTTTGTTAGCCTTACTCCCGACGTAATACCAGAGGAATTCAATGGATGGCGTCGACTGTAGACGTTCTTTACTACATTCAACGCGAGCCGTTCGTCTGGTAGCCTTAAAGTCGTTCGATTTTATTTTTCAAAATTGTTTGTTGTTTTGTTTTCGACTTAATATCAGCGTCAATAGAGTTCAATAGATGGCGCCGATTGTAGACATTCATCACAAAAGCTCATTAAAGAAGGCAAAGTTATTAGTTCTTCTTTGTTTACGGTCATTCAGTTTTACTTTTGTTAGAGTTCTCGATTTAATACCAGCGGAAATTCATAGATGGCGTTGATTGTGAGCAATGCAACCTTCGCTTACATTCTTTTGATTTCACTTTTAAATAAAAAATTTATCTATTAGATGTAGCCGTTCCCACTAGATGAGTTGAGTGCAGACAATTTACAGCAATACTTTTTTGGTACCGGCGCTGACTTACAACAAACAAAAGCGCTCTTTGGTATACTCAGTACAACATTATAATAGTTCAATTTTATTTTTCAAAATTGTTTGTTGCTTTGTTTGTTAGCAATGTTGCCCTCGTCTTAATACCTGTGAAATTCAACAGATGGTGTTAATTGTAGGCAATGAATCTAGCAGTGAGCAAGAAGAGGAATTAAAGAAGGCAAATTGAATAAATTTCATTTCAGAATTCCCGGTTTAATAATAGATGGCGCTAACTGTCAGCAATTTCATGTTTGCTTACACATTTTTCGATTTTATTTTGTATAAAACTCTTCTCTTCTAGTTGCAGCTCTTCTCAATAGATGACGCTGACTGTAAACTACTTACAGAAGTAGCTCTTTGGAAATAGAATTTTAAATTATTAACACCAATAGATGGCGCTGACGTAAGAAGACAGAAACATCCTTTTATACCTACAGGTCACCGTAAACTTTACAATCATTCAATGTTAATTTTTAGAATTGTGTTGTTTGTTGCTTTGTTAGCATTGCTTTCGATTTGTTTAATTAAATTAAAGCACCAATTTGTTTATCGACGAACGACAGTCACATTCATATTAAAATTTTTATTGTAAACAAATTTTCATTCAAAATCGTTAGCTTTAAAAGGAAAAAAGAAAAAACAATTACTAATACGAGTTAACAAAAAAAATTCTAGTGTTACCTCACTCTATTTGTTCCATTTTGAAACCAGAGGTCTTTCTTACAAATAATTTTGGTTAAGTAATTTATTCTAAGCAAGAAATATAATTCTTTTCACTTTATGGGCCTAAGAATTGTATTATTCAAATCAAATTACTATTAAAAATAATCTAGAATAAGTAAAATGCTTGTATGCGTTTTTTTATTACTTAATATTTTTTTTTATTTATTTAGTTTCGTCTCAAATGTTGTGCTCTCATACTTCCAATCGAATTTGTCCCTGTCGTAGTTATCTGGCCCTTTAATTATTTTATGTTTAAGTATAATTACCTACTTAAAATGCCTACGTTATTAGGTGAAAACTAAAATAAAATAAGTTTTTAAATAATTAAACTAGTGGGAAACTTACAAATTCCTTAAGTAATTTCTTAATTATTATTGTTTTATGAAAACAGGAGTCCGTTTCACCAAACAATTTCCAACTTTGCACTTTGCAAAATTTTGCAAAGTAAGAACATCAAACATTTTACTTAAGTTTTCTAAATTGTGTTTTGCTTGGCAAAGTTTACAAAATGTCATCTTGTCGGATTAAGGAAGTTTACGATAATTTTAACTCATTTATTACATTACTGACTTTTCCCAAATTGTCAAAAATATCCACTCCCGCTCCTTTATTTTAAATAAATGTAACATTAAGGTTCTAGTTATTATTTAATACACAGAGTGTTTCCGGAGGAAAGGGTACGTTCAGAAAATCAAAACAAGAAAAATGAACGCGAATGTTTCAGTTCGATTCTCAACAATCGCGAAGAAATTAGTTCAAAAGCTTTTTTTAGGAACAGATGACATTTTTTGACATGTACATCTTTAAGAAACTTCATAATTTAAGATATTTGATGTTCAATGAGGGTGCTAATTATTTTTACAATTGTATAGAATCGGACTGTTTCATTTTGAACATTTGAACACAATCCTCGAAATATTGCTCTTCGACGCCGTTGAGAACCTCGGTTCTACATATAATTTTGAACAGAAATCTTTTGCAAGACTCAGAAGACCTCAAAAGACACTAGGCAAAACAAAGATTGGTTTTCAGAAAAGAAAAAAGATATTTCTGCTTGGTTTATTTTATTTAACTCTTTAACTTTATCTTTTAAAAAAGTTCATTGAAAGTTACAGATAAAAAAATAAAATTAATTATATTTTTAAAGTTGTAATCGTTGCATTACAAAATGGCCGATTTAAAGTATTATTCTACGATTAGGGAATGCATCCCTAAAATTGCAAGGAAATATCTTTTATAGGAACTGTGAAAAAAGTACAAATGAAGATAGGTGTTAGTGACCCCCTTAACCCAATTCAAACTCCCTCCCTCCCCCTCATGAATTAATAAAATTACTTGATGTTTGCAAGAAAAAAATTATTAGCACTCACCGATCTTCTTCACCCTTCTGCAACCCGAAGTGGAACTAAAAAAAGAAAATCAAATTAGATTTGAAAAATTTTGTGCCTAATCTAATTATATTTTCCCCAAAGCGCGCAGGTTTTTTAAATACACAGCAATTTTTATGAAAACTGTTCAGAAAATTTGTTTGGAAGATTTTCAACAAAAGCAAAAAGAATTTGATAGATACATACCTTACCGTAGGTCGCAGCGTACGAATCTATTTCACAAATCCACCCTGCTACGGTAATCCAGGTAAAAACCACCAACCACTTTCAGTAGATGATATCGCTGAAAGGAAAAATTATTGTTTAATAAAACTGTAACCCTACAAGGAATTCTGTGGTTGATTCAAAAGTGTCTTTGATGTTGCTCTGTAGGGCGTCAACAAAATGTTAAATACTCTCACCTAATTATTTAATTAATTGCCCAAATAATCAGTTTAAAACACAAAAATTAATTGCACTGTGACACCTCGCACTTAACTGTTCTGGCAAAGCTCACTGAGTGTTTTTTGCGGGAAACAAAGACCGACTTAGATATTTTTCTGCGTAAAAACCGTAAGGAGCTGATCAAGGATGCGTTTTTGTCAAGCACGAAGAATACCTGCACAAGTTTCCATGACAACTATCTTCTAAGCCTTTTTCGTTAAATATTTTCTTTGTTTTTTTCTTTATTCCTAGTTCTGTTTATTAATACAGGGTGATTGGTATTTTCTTATTCGTGTTGCTGTAATTCTAATGAAAAAATTGTATATTTGTATTTGAAATGCACAAAAATATTTCAGAAACTATTACGGTTAAATCAATAATTGCAAAACATGTTACAGCGGATGTTATTAAACACATGATTAAACTTCGAAATAATGCTTTAACAAAATTTAAACAAACTAGACTTCCAGCGGATTGGGATTATTATAAACAGTTGCGTAATCTAACTTTAAATTCTATTAGAAAAGAGAAAAGGGTTTACTTAAGTACTTTGTCTAAATCTAGTATGAATAAGACTAGAATGAATATTTAAATTAAATAGAATGAATATTTCTAAATCTAAAGCTGCAGACATTCCTGATAGTTTAAAAAATGTTGATGAAATAAATGATTATTTTATTGATTCTGTTTCACAAATTGATGAAGATTGTAGTGATGCCCTTAATTTTTATTCCTATAACAATTTGGCAGATTTTAATTTTCACTTTCAACTTGCAACAACTGAAGAGGTTATTGAAGTTGTAAATAATATTAAATCTAATGCCTACGGTATTGATGGAATTTCTATAAGAATGTTACGATACTGCATACCACATATTGCAAAATATATAACCCACATTGTAAACTGTTGCTTGGAAGTTGGTTATTTTCCTAATTGTTGGAAAAAATCTTTAGTACACCCTTTGCCCAAAAAGAGCTCTCCTTCTGAATATTCCGACTTGCGACCAATCAGTATACTTCCCACATTTTCAAAGGTCCTTGAAAAGATTGTTTACAAGCAAATTATGAATTACGCAACTGAGAATAATATAATTCCCAACGTTCAATCTGGGTTTAGAAAAGGATTCAGTACCGCTTCAGC
The DNA here is from genome assembly GCA_958336345.1 of Dorcus parallelipipedus. Taxonomy (NCBI): domain Eukaryota; kingdom Metazoa; phylum Arthropoda; class Insecta; order Coleoptera; family Lucanidae; genus Dorcus; species Dorcus parallelipipedus. The sequence goes on along the minus strand of OY284479.1, from coordinate 3,712,214 downwards.
TTCAGTAAATGTTTGTGATGATATTTTTGAAGCTTGGGATAAAGGTCTCGGAACTGCCCTCATCCTTTTGGACTTCTCGAAAGCTTTTGACACTATTAATCTTGAAGTACTGTTACAAAATTAAAATACATTGGATTTGATTCTATAAGTATACTTTTTATGTGTAATTATTTATGTAATGTATTTAGTGTTGTGATAGGAGATTGTGTTTCTTTCGAGGCCTTTATTTCAAAGAGCGTTCCTCAAGGCAGTATTTTAGGCCTTTTATTGCTTATTCTGTATACGTTTGACTTTAAATTAACTTTTAATCATTGTGAATGTGCCTTATACGCTGATGACACCCAGATTTATAAGCAGTTCTCATGTGAGAGTGTTAATATTGATTTTGACTTGATATCTGAGGATTTAAATAATTTAATTCAAAAGGCACAAACTCATAATTTATGTATTAACGCAGCCAAATCATCTCTTTTAGTTTTTAGTAGTAACAAAAGTAAGGAAGCTGCTGCTAAATGCAGTCTCAGTATATTAGGTCAGCCTTTAACTATTTCCAAGGTTGCGAAAAATCTTGGGCTTCATATGGACACTGGATTAAGATTTCGGGATCATGTTAATAAAATGTTAAAAAAATCTTACTGTTCACTTCGTATGCTTTATAACAACAGACATATCATTGATACAAATTTAAGAAAAATTCTTACTAATTCTTTAGTTTTAAGTCATTTCAATTATTGTGATGTTTTGTATGGATCCTGTATAGATTCATTAACTGGGACTCGCATTCAGAGAGTTCAGAATTCTTGTATTAGACTTATTTATAATCTCAGACACTTTGACCATGTTTCACATAAACTGAAGGAATTGAGTTGGCTGAACATGAAAAATCGTAGGAAATTACATTTTGCTGTTTTCCTTAATAAAATTGTTAAAAATTCTAAACCCGAATATTTGTCTGCGAAGTTGCTTAAGTATGATTGTCTTCATGGAATTAATACCCGCTTTAAAAATAACTTTATTTTGCCTAAACACTCCAAAACTTTATTCTCCAGATCTTTTTCGTACAATGGACCAATCACTTGGAATAGTATGCCTCAATCACTAAAATCATGTTCCTTACGTACGTTCAAAAAGAAATATACTTCTTTTTTAAATGATACAATCTGATATTAAAGTCTCTGTGTGTGTTCGAATATATTTACTCTTATACAGTGATACACTCGTATTTCGGTATTTTGGTTATTAAAATGTTTTGTATTGTACCTATAATTTATCTGTACGCAGTGCTCCTGAAATTCCTGAATTTCAGCCAGTCTTTATTTATATTATCATTTGTTTTTTTTCTTGTTACGGTAAATCGACGCTTGAATGTAAATGTATTTTTTTTATGGTTAAGTGAATAGCGTTGGCTAAACTTCGCCATAACAATAAAGACAATTTATTATTATTATTATTATTATGTTTTCAAAGGAATACGTCGACGTACCAATCACCCTGTATAATAATGTAATTCTAGATAGATTAAATCTTGTTTGTTATTGACAAATATATTGCGGCCGAAAATAAACATCCAGAGTGAACTAAAACCGACCTGAGCTAGTTTAGCTAATCCAATGGTAAATTGCCCTCGAGGATTAAAACAGTCCCTGTCAATTCTAATCAGTCAAGTAACTTTACCAAATGTATCTTAGTAGAGTAACTCGAAGCAAAATTATTAATTAACGAGAAACTAAAACTACATTATCTGCACCGAAAGGATTTTCGCGACTGAAAAGAAACGATAACATCACGATCCCTGCTACATTTTTTATCACCTCCTGTTATGTTAAAATGCTATTCTTTTACCCTCTCGCGTATAATCAATTATTAACGGGACACTATCAGAAAAGCTTTAATGCCACCCTTAAATTTTCATTATTAACAATAGTAGATTAAGGCAGTGATTTCAGGACACGTTAATAATGCATGGGATTTTAAGATTCTGAACGTTATTATTTGTATAATAAAGAAGGGTTTGTTATAATAATAATAATGGAGTTGTGGTTTGTTTTTGAGTTTCTGCGTATGTATAAAAGAAATTCAATTAAATATCTTCAGCGTTGAGGGCTTGAGTGTACGAGCAACATATTGATCGGAAAGTTCTCGACAATTTATCAGTGCGATTTCTGTATAAAGCTGAATAAACGCACTGTCGAATACTGGAACAAGGAAGCTTTCTTATTGGCTGTCGCAAATAAAATACTCCGGCAAAGTTTGGCCGCAGACGAACACCGTCTGCCTTTGACATTTAATGTTAAATTAGCCAAGTAAATTACACTTTCTTAGCATGTATTCGGTATAAATCAGGTCGTTTGAGTTAGTCGTGGTCTATTAATTTTTCGAAGTTTTTTTTTTATCGCCGGGCCGAAATTGAAATTGCGCGCGACGATTTTCTATTCCGCAGGAAAAACATTTTATTTTACTGCGAAACACATTAACTATGACGTAGTACTTTACGGCTTAAAATAATTTTGATTCATATACAATTTTAGAGGAATAAATCACCTTTAAACGAAATTACGGTAAAAGTTCACCTATACATCTAGTTAGCCGTCGTACCTTTCAAACCGAACTGTTACTACAATAAGGTTTGATAATTTATAGTTGTTCTTCCGCTTCTAAAACGTAAACCAGAAGTAGATTGCAAGAGGAAAAAAAAACGTCTCGCTAAAACCGACTGTTTTATTTCTTCCTTCATCAAAACTCATTTTCTAGAAAGAATATTTTAAATTACGTTTACAAATCGATTCTATTCATTCAGTCGTTCATGCGCGAATAAATTTTATTTTTATGTTTACATCATCAGTTTAAATTTATCGCGAAAAAAGTTAAATATAGAATCAATTTGCATATTGATTTACCCGTCTGCCTGCTGTCGTATCAAACTAAAACTGCTGATTGTGAACTTTTAATTCGCGTAATGAATAAAATTTCAGAAAGGCTACACGCCCCATCATTCACTCTGTATATATTCCTGCAATAGTTCGAAACGAATCAGAAACTTTTGTTTATATTCGAAAGTAAGTTCGCCGAACCAAAAAGCGAGCCAACCGGTTTTGATTTAAACAAAATTATCATAAAAAGTCAGGTCTCAGCAAATTTGATATAACGGCCCGGTATGTATAAGCTCCCCGGAGTATAGGAAACAAAGTTGACTTTCAGATTTGTTTGAAAAAGTTAGTAATGCTCTTGGGTTCGTTGCATATCTTAAATACAACCGGCACCTGCGACACTCTACTACAATACAAAACTCGGGCATATACTTTACACGACACCATTTCGAAACATTCCTCCACTAATAACTTATGAATGTTTCGTGCTACTTCTTGCACTCGATCACTCGATAACTTACTTAATGCACTCGACAGAGGAAAAAAAAAACTCGAGGAACAATACATATTTAATTGCTTTTAAGTGCATACCTGACATTTAATTGACACGTTGCAGGAAACCATTCGCTGTTATTATATGATTTAAAAACACAAAAGAAATCAGCATACAAAGATTCACTTCTTGACTGAGAATATAGTGTGGATAAGATTTATTAAAATGCAATTAAAAATGATGCAACCGGCGCCTCCACCATGCACGTTTACAATTTAAAATTTTCTTATAAATTGCAATGCAAAGAAATATAAATATTTTCTTTTCCGGAAATGAAAGGTTTTCTTTAACTAATAAGATGCCAAAAAATTGGCCCTCAAAGCGTTTCGTTTTTATAATTGAACAAAAAAGTCGCGAGAACAAATTGTTAATCAAAGCAAAACCAACTCTTTGATGAATAAGAACAAGAAAAACATTGCGTTTGCGTTGTTGATAAAAAAAAGATTCATTTTAGAATGCCCGCGATTTGAAATTCGGGTTTATTTACTTATAACTTTATAACTTACTTAATGCACTCGACAGAGGAAAAAAAAACTCGAGGAACAATACATATTTAATTGCTTTTAAGTGCATACCTGACATTTAATTGACACGTTGCAGGAAACCATTCGCTGTTATTATATGATTTAAAAACACAAAAGAAATCAGCATACAAAGATTCACTTCTTGACTGAGAATATAGTGTGAATAAGATTTATTAAAATGCAATTAAAAATGATGCAACCGGCGCCTCCACCATGCACGTTTACAATTTAAAATTTTCTTATAAATTGCAATGCAAAGAAATATAAATATTTTCTTTTCCGGAAATGAAAGGTTTTCTTTAACTAATAAGATGCCAAAAAATTGGCCCTCAAAGCGTTTCGTTTTTATAATTGAACAAAAAAGTCGCGAGAACAAATTGTTAATCAAAGCAAAACCAACTCTTTGATGAATAAGAACAAGAAAAACATTGCGTTTGCGTTGTTGATAAAAAAAAGATTCATTTTAGAATGCCCGCGATTTGAAATTCGGGTTTATTTACTTATAACTTTATAACTTACTTAATGCACTCGACAGAGGAAAAAAAAACTCGAGGAACAATACATATTTAATTGCTTTTAAGTGCATACCTGACATTTAATTGACACGTTGCAGGAAACCATTCGCTGTTATTATATGATTTAAAAACACAAAAGAAATCAGCATACAAAGATTCACTTCTTGACTGAGAATATAGTGTGGATAAGATTTATTAAAATGCAATTAAAAATGATGCAACCGGCGCCTCCACCATGCACGTTTACAATTTAAAATTTTCTTATAAATTGCAATGCAAAGAAATATAAATATTTTCTTTTCCGGAAATGAAAGGTTTTCTTTAACTAATAAGATGCCAAAAAATTGGCCCTCAAAGCGTTTCGTTTTTATAATTGAACAAAAAAGTCGCGAGAACAAATTGTTAACCAAAGCAAAACCAACTCTTTGATGAATAAGAAGAACAAAAAAAAACATTGCGTTTGTGTTGTTGATAAAAAAAAGATTCATTTTAGAATGCCCGCGATTTAAAATTCGGGTTTATTTATTTGTAACTTTATAGCTTACATAATGCACTAGACAGAGGAAAAAAAAACTCGAGGAACAATACTTATTTAATTGCTTTTAAGTGCATACCTGACATTTAATTGACACGTTGCAGGAAACCATTCGCTGTTATTATATGATTTAAAAACACAAAAGAAATCAGCATACAAAGATTCACTTCTTTACTGAGAATATAGTGTGGATAAGATTTATTAAAATGCAATTAAAAATGATGCAACCGGCGCCTCCACCATGCACGTTTACAATTTAAAACTTTCTTATAAATTGCAATGCAAAGAAATATAAATATTTTATTTTCCGGAAATGAAAGGTTTTCTTTAACTAATAAGATGCCAGAAAATTGGCCCTCAAAGCGTTTCGTTTTTATAATTGAACAAAAAAGTCGCGAGAACAAATTGTTAATCAAAGCAAAACCAACTCTTTGATGAATACGAAGAACAAGAAAAACATTGCGTTTGCGTTGTTGATAAAAAAAAGATTCATTTTAGAATGCCCGCGATTTGAAATTCGGGTTTATTTACTTATAACTTTATAACTTACTTAATGCACTCGACAGAGGAAAAAAAAACTCGAGGAACAATACTTATTTAATTGCTTTTAAGTGCATACCTGACATTTAATTGACACGTTACAGGAAACCATTCGCTGTTATTATATAATTTAAAAACACAAAAGAAATCACCATACAAAGATTCACTTCTTTACTGAGAATATAGTGTGTATAAGATTTATTAAATGATGCAACCGGCGCCTCCACCATGCACGTTTACAATTTAAAATTTTCTTATAAATTGCAATGCAAAGAAATATAAATATTTTCTTTTCCGGAAATGAAAGGTTTTCTTTAACTAATAAGATGCCAAAAAATTGGCCCTCAAAGCGTTTCGTTTTTATAATTGAACAAAAAAGTCGCGAGAACAAATTGTTAATCAAAGCAAAACCAACTCTTTGATGAATAAGAAGAACAAGAAAAACATTGCGTTTGCGTTGTTGATAAAAAAAGATTCATTTTAGAATGCCCGCGATTTGAAATTCGGGTTTATTTACTTATAACTTTATAATATAACTTACTTAATGCACTCGACAGAGGAAAAAAAAACTCGAGGAACAATACTTATTTAATTGCTTTTAAGTGCATACCTGACATTTAATTGACACGTTACAGGAAACCATTCGCTGTTATTATATAATTTAAAAACACAAAAGAAATCACCATACAAAGATTCACTTCTTTACTGAGAATATAGTGTGTATAAGATTTATTAAATGATGCAACCGGCGCCTCCACCATGCACGTTTACAATTTAAAATTTTCTTATAAATTGCAATGCAAAGAAATATAAATATTTTCTTTTCCGGAAATGAAAGGTTTTCTTTAACTAATAAGATGCCAAAAAATTGGCCCTCAAAGCGTTTCGTTTTTATAATTGAACAAAAAAGTCGCGAGAACAAATTGTTAATCAAAGCAAAACCAACTCTTTGATGAATAAGAAGAACAAGAAAAACATTGCGTTTGCGTTGTTGATAAAAAAAGATTCATTTTAGAATGCCCGCGATTTGAAATTCGGGTTTATTTACTTATAACTTTATAATATAACTTACTTAATGCACTCGACAGAGGAAAAAAAAACTCGAGGAACAATACTTATTTAATTGCTTTTAAGTGCATACCTGACATTTAATTGACACGTTACAGGAAACCATTCGCTGTTATTATATAATTTAAAAACACAAAAGAAATCACCATACAAAGATTCACTTCTTTACTGAGAATATAGTGTGTATAAGATTTATTAAATGATGCAACCGGCGCCTCCACCATGCACGTTTAGAATTTAAAATTTTCTTATAAATTGCAATGCAAAGAAATATAAATATTTTCTTTTCCGGAAATGAAAGGTTTTCTTTAACTAATAAGATGCCAAAAAATTGGCCCTCAAAGCGTTTCGTTTTTATAATTGAACAAAAAAGTCGCGAGAACAAATTGTTAATCAAAGCAAAACCAACTCTTTGATGAATAAGAAGAACAAGAAAAACATTGCGTTTGCGTTGTTGATAAAAAAAGATTCATTTTAGAATGCCCGCGATTTGAAATTCGGGTTTATTTACTTATAACTTTATAATATAACTTACTTAATGCACTCGACAGAGGAAAAAAAAACTCGAGGAACAATACTTATTTAATTGCTTTTAAGTGCATACCTGACATTTAATTGACACGTTACAGGAACCCATTCGCTGTTATTATATAATTTAAAAACACAAAAGAAATCAGCATACAAAGATTCACTTCTTTACTGAGAATATAGTGTGGATAAGATTTATTAAAATGCAATTAAAAATGATGCAACCGGCGCCTCCACCATGCACGTTTATAACTTAAAATTTTCTTATAAATTGCAATGCAAAGAAATATAAATATTTTCTTTTCCGGAAATGAAAGGTTTTCTTTAACTAATAAGATGCCAAAAAATTGGCCCTCAAAGCGTTTCGTTTTTATAATTGAACAAAAAAGTCGCGAGAACCAATTGTTAATCAAAGCAAAACCAACTCTTTGATGAATAAGAAGAACAAAAAAAAACATTGCGTTTGCGTTATTGATAAAAAAAAAGATTCATTTTAGAATGCCCGCGATTTGAAATTCGGGTTTATTTACTTATAACTTTATAATATAACTTACTTAATGCACTCGACAGAGGAAAAAAAAACTCGAGGAACAATACATATTTAATTGCTTTTAAGTGCATACCTGACATTTAATTGACACGTTACAGGAAACCATTCGCTGTTATTATATAATTTAAAAACACAAAAGAAATCACCATACAAAGATTCACTTCTTTACTGAGAATATAGTGTGGATAAGATTTATTAAATGATGCAACCGGCGCCTCCACCATGCACGTTTACAATTTAAAATTTTCTTATAAATTGCAATGCAAAGAAATATAAATATTTTCTTTTCCGGAAATGAAAGGTTTTCTTTAACTAATAAGATGCTAAAAAATTGGCCCTCAAAGCGTTTCGTTTTTATAATTGAACAAAAAAGTCGCGAGAACAAATTGTTAATCAAAGCAAAACCAATTCTTTGATGAATAAGAAGAACAAGAAAAACATTGCGTTTGCGTTGTTGATAAAAAAAAGATTCATTTTAGAATGCCCGCGATTTGAAATTCGGGTTTATTTACTTATAACTTTATAATATAACTTACTTAATGCACTCGACAGAGAAAAAAAAACTCGAGGAACAATACATATTTAATTGCTTTTAAGTGCATACCTGACATTTAATTGACACATTACAGGAAACCATTCGCTGTTATTATATAATTTAAAAACACAAAAGAAATCAGCATACAAAGATTCACTTCTTTACTGAGAATATAGTGTGGATAAGATTTATTAAATGATGCAACCGGCGCCTCCACCATGCACGTTTACAATTTAAAATTTTCTTATAAATTGCAATGCAAAGAAGTATAAATATTTTCTTTTCCGGAAATGAAAGGTTTTCTTTAACTAATAAGATGCCAAAAAATTGGCCCTCAAAGCGTTTCGTTTTTATAATTGAACAAAAAAGTCGCGAGAACAAATTGTTAATCAAAGCAAAACCAACTCTTTGATGAATAAGAAGAACAAAAAAAACATTGCGTTTGCGTTGTTGATAAAAAAAAGATTCATTTTAGAATGCCCGCGATTTGAAATTCGGGTTTATTTAGCTGCGCTAATAAATGTTAATGTTGCAAGTTTTTGTATTCATTTATTATTACAAGGAAAACAAACAAAATAAATTTGTTTTCGATTCAAACAGGCTCCGACTGTAATTGTATAAACAAACTCGTTTAGAGATTAAAGGGGGTGTGAGGATAAAACTGTCGATATTTATTATGGCATTATGGTAGTTAGCGTTATTTTGAGTAAAGTAGATTCGTTTAGACTTTATCCGTCTTTAGCAGTAATTGTCTTCTTCTCTAACTTTCAAATGTTCTCATCACTTTATTTCGCTGTTCAATCCACTCAGTCTATCGTTTATCTCGTCTTATCCCAGTTATTTTCTTCTTGAAGTGCCAGCATTCGTTCCTAAATGTCCTTAAGCAAGCTCCTTTGATATATCTGCCCTATCTGTTTTCTTTTCACTCTTGCTGGTAATATATCGATCGTAATTACCTGAATTTTACCCCTGGAATTTTGGAAAAGGATATTTTTATGTGTATAAGTAGTTGTTGTTATCTCTTTAGTGCGTAACTAAATTCGACGGTTTAATTTATAAACGCTCTCTATTATTCTATTCCAACACAAAGCTAATGCTATAAATTTCTCGACTATAATGATTAATGGAACCCAAGATACGGCCTCACGACAGAATGGCTAATAGAGTGCCGAGCGTTTCGATTACGAACGTCGAAAAATCACTTAAAATTTCGTTGGTAAATTTACTCAAAACTGACCGTATTAAAACAGCAATTAGAAAGAGGGAAAATGAAATACATTCCATGGGGGAATAATTTATATTCACGCAAAAGTAAATCCCTTTTTAAAATCCGAATTCAAAATTAAGTCATAATTACGTTTCGGCTTTAAAAAAAAAATAAAAATAAAAATCGTATATATAAGATTTTCCAAACATTAACATTGGCAGGTTAAACGTTTTCAGGAGGAAATTCAGTTTTCCTTAAGTGGCTGTTTAGTTTTTAGGGCGAATTTTTTTTTTATCCCTGAGAGGGGCGCTTGAACGTAATTTGTTTTTATTCCGCCCTATTCCGTTCGCCCGTTCGACGATTTTTTCCCTCGTCTTTGACGCAATTATGCGACTGTAAATTGTTTTCTAATTGTTTACTTTAAACTGTCCAACCCTTTTGGTTTTTACTCGCAGCAAAAATTAACTGTATTCAACGAATGATAAATGCTCTTTGGTAATTAACTCGCTTTTGTGATTTCAAACTTTGGGAATAGTTCGTTCCACTTCCAAATTGCCTTAATGTAAATATACCAAACGATGTTAATTCGCTTGAACCTCTTAATTTCTCTGTACATGCAACTCACAATCAATTAAGATTACATTGCAAGTACGATTATATTTTCAGTTCAATCGCTTCGGTTATTTATTTTTTTTATGCACCTGCAACACAACTGCAGTTCAGATTTACGTGCACATTTATTATTATCTGGCAATTACAAGTTTATAGGCTGGCGCAGTAAAATTGTTTTTTTTTAATTTATACGTTTAATTGTTCGCTGAAAATATGCATATGGTCTTAAATTTTGCGATTGTAAAAAAATGTAATAAAAGTTGTCGAGGGGGGAAAATATGTTTAAAATGTAAAAAGGAAATAATATTAAAGCGATGGGATGAAGAAAGTAATTTAATTTTGCAATGAACAAATCAATAAGAGGGTCCTAATTCTTGTGCAAATATCGGCCGCTGTATTTTCGTTATGCTGCATAGTGTTTTTATTTCATATCTGCTCAGAAGCACCAGAAAATGAAAAGGAATATTGAAATAACGTTAGCGGAAGCGTTTATTTGCTTTGTTAAAAGATTTAAAGCATGTCGGCGAGGTTGATCAAAGAGTAGGGATTTTAATCAAGTTAGTTGATGGTTTGGTGTAAATGTAGTAGTAACAGCAGGAAGATTGAAGACGCTCTTGCAAATTTTGCCAATAATCTATTTTATATATCTGAATTAAGGTAATTGTGCGACATTGATTCTCTGATGATGTAATTTAATGAAACCCCCGACTTTATGTCACGATAACTCTTCAAAGTATCTAGCTATATTGATGAATCATACACGTCAGTAGGAACAGAGAGGGTTAATTTGTTAATTGAACGGGTACGACGCAAGGATACGTTGTTTCACTTTTGCATAAACGAAAGGCTTGCTTCCTTCCTTACCTTATTACTGCAGATACGGCAATAACCCGGCTCTTACCTCTTTGTAAATGTAATTTCACACATATCGATCCCTTAAGTTAGCACTGTTAATTTTGAGAAGCCATCAGTTTTGACAGACAGCTGAACGTCGAATAAAATGAGTTAAGTTTTAGCAAAAACGAGAATATTGAAATTCTAGGCTCCTTTTTCTTTTCATCTCCTCCACACCTTAAAATTCTTTTAATAATTCACCCTGTCTCAAACGAACCCCGGGGATATTCTAATAATATAATTTTCGGGGGGAAATTAGTTGTATTGAATTTCCACTTTTAAACTCGATTTTTTTTTGTTAAGACTTTGAGGTTTAGAAAATTATAATAACGATGTAAATGGGAACAACGAATTTAATATAGTGTGACTGTTTCAGTTGAGTGAATTCACGCAGGACGTTCGACAATACAAACTTAATCAAGACGTAATTACAACGATTTCTATTAAAACGGGTCTCGGGGAGTGGATTAGAGCATTTTAGATGCAATGGGGCGCGTGAATGTTTACAACAGTCACAGTTGGTCTCGAAATGAAGGCGTACGGTTGAAAGAGTCGCCGGCATTTAATTGACCGTTGATATATAAAGCGTGCTCTTTTAATTTGACCGATGCAAGAAGCATCCCTGTATACGAGATATAATCTGTTTCAATTCCAGTTGTAAACGCAGGTTTAATAGAACTAAAGAAAATTTAAAAGGTCTACCGACTAATTTATTTAGAATTCCGGTGAAGTTCCGGAGTGTTAGATTCTGTCGACAGCACTAGGGCGGCGCTGCTGACGTGGTTGAACATTGTCCTCACGTACCGAGGCTTAGTGAACTCGCCAGCAGGATCAGACGAAATCACTTGCAATGCTTGCCGCTACATGCAGCAGATGCCCTTAGAACGTCACGTAGGTTGGTCCGATTCTGCCCTCTACCTTATACACCAGTCCTTTTCATATATATATCTCTGTATATACGAAGGAATTTCTTTGCTATTTAAATTCTCAACAAGTCTGGCTGAAACAGAAGAAGAGCGTCAAGCTGTCGACTCAGTCAGCTGGAGGGTACTCGTGACTTGTAAGGGTCCCACTCCCTCGCTCACATGTCATAAAATTTCGATTTTATGCGTGCACGAGAGCAAAAAGAACTAATTTCTACAATTCTAAAACAGACAAAGGTTCCGTTACGACGCGACGCGACGCGACAGGACATTCCCCGAAGAATAAACTCTCTCGTGTCAATCGTAAATACAAGTGCAATCTACCTGTCATTAACCGAACTCTATAGTATGATTGGCGTGTCATAATCCCAAACAAATCGCTCTCACGTACACGTACCTATATTATAAAGCGTCCTCTAATTAAATCGAATTGAATTGTTTGATATAACAGAACCAGAGGAAAACCGAGTGAAACACGTTCAATTGATTTTTCTAGCATTAGGTACCTCAGTTCATTAGTCAGCGCTTACAAGTCTTTCCTCGCGGCCTGAAATTATTTTACCCGCCAGCTTTATATCTCTTTCAACCAATCCGTGATACCCCCCATTCCGTCATTTTCTTTTAAATATTTCTGAAACATCCGAGCAATCTTTCGATTTACGCTCGAAACCCCGCAACCTGGATAATTAAAATCTCATCGATTCCATTTATCCACATTAAATCGAAACGCGTCCTTTTCTTTTTTCCAACCGCCCCGAGAATCTTAGCACTCACCCTCTTCCAACTTCTTATTTCTTAATAAAATTTTACAGTAACATTAATTTCAATATTTAATCTGGTTCATGTCGCAACTCTTACGCTTCACTGCGTTTTATCGCTTTGTCTCTTCACACGGAAAGAAAATATTGAATCCTTTTCTAACACACTCAAGGATCCGCATTATAAATAAATTAATCTGTTTTAATTCTACTAGTCTGTCCCGAACCTTCTAATAAACCATTCATCTTGGGAGACCCTGTATAGTTCCGTCTTATAGGAAAATATTTTTGTGTTCTTTCCCCAAAGCTTTTAATAAATTATTCATTCAACACAAATAGTTTATCTTAAATTGTTTCGAAGAAATAATATCTGCATTTGTTTAAATAAATAATCGTCTGACCTATTTATTTCTTCTTGCATTTTCCTTGATTTTATACACAGGATGTTGGAAGAAGCCTGCAAGTCCCAGGATTAGGGTCAATGAAAAGAAAAAAAAAAGTTAAAACGAAAATTGTTTATCTTCACTTGCTGTATTTGTTTAAATAAAATCATCTGGCCTACTCTTCTTGATTTTTCTTTAATCTTATATACAGGGTGTTCAAACGAGTGTTCAAAGAAACCCTCAAATAGTAGGATTAGTGTCGATGAAAACGGAAATTGTTTCGAAGATACTTCCTGCTTTGGTTTAAATAAAATTCCCTAGCCTATTATTGTTTTCGTTTTTTTTTTCTTTAATCTTATAGACAGGGTGTTTAAAGAAGTGTGCAAATAACAGGGTTATCATAGATGAAAATAAAATAAAATTGGTTATCTTCAATTGCCTCGAAGATATGCTTTTGTTTAAATAAAATCTCCGAATCTGTTTTTTTAATCTTTATATACAGGGTGTCGAAAGAAACCTGTAAACAACACCATTATTATAGATGAAAACATAAAATGTTAAAACAGAAATTGTTTCAAACTGAATTTGTTTAAATAATAAAATAAATAAATAAAATCCTGACCTATTCTTGTTCATTTCTTTAATCTTGTACTATACAGAGTGTTGGAGAAGGCGTGAAAATAGTAGGATTGATATGGAAAAGAACAAAAAAATGTGTGAAAACAGAAATTGATTCGAAGATGTATCTGCTTTTGTTTAAATAAAATCGCCTGGCATTTGATTTTTTTTTAAATCTTACATACAGGGTGTTGAAAGCAGCGTTTTCTAAATAGCTGAATTAACTTAGATGAAAGCAAACAGAATACTTTACCTTAAATTTATTTTCACTTTTGTTTAAATAAAATCCTTTGGCCTATTTTGGTTTTTTCCTTAACTTTATATGTATACAGGGTGTCGAAAGAAGTCTGAGAATAGCAGGTTAGTGTAGATGAAAACTGTGAAAAGCATTGTAGTAATGTGAAAATTAATTCAATGGAAAGAAACAAAAGAGAAACGAAACAAACCATACCTACACGGAATTAAATGAACAGAAAACGGAACAAGATCGACGCTTCCTAACGGCGAATTGTTCCAAAATCGAAAGAAATAGGAAATATGAAAATTTTATTTTAAATTCCGCGCTAAAAAAATTTACTTCGCTACGCAATTTCGATTTCCACAGTTTATCGACAGCAAATTATTCCGAAGGTAGAAGACCAACAGAAAGCAAAAGAAAACCGCGAGAAAAAATGAATTTGATGGAAAGGAATAAAAGAAAAATGAAACAAACATGTACACGAAATTAAATGAACAAAAGAAGATCGACGCTTCTCAACAGCGAATTGTTCCAAATCGAAAAACTAATGGCAAACAAAAGAAGATTCCGGCGTGGAAGTAAATACGAAAATTTCATTTTAAATTCCGTGCCAAAAGATTATAGTTTGATAAAATTTACATAGATGGCACCAGCGCTACGCAATTTCATGGCAATTTCGATTTCTGCAGGTTTTCGACGGCAAATTGTTCGAAAGTCAATAGAAAGCCAAAGAAACCAGCGAGAAGAAAATGAATATGATGAAAAGAAACAAAAGAGAAATGACATGAACACCGCGATACACAGAATCAATTGAACAGAAAACAAAAAAAATCGACGCTTCCCAACGGCGAATTGTTCGAAAATCGAAAGACTAACAGAAAACGAAAGAATACTGTGAGAAACATCAGTTATTCTGGTGAAAATTATTTCGATTGAAAGAAACAAAAGAGAAATGAAACAAACAATGCGACATGCGGAATTAAAACGGATAGAAAACAAAAGAAGACTCCGGTGGGGAAGTAAATATAAAAATTTTATTTCAAATTCCGCGCCAAAAAATGTAGTTCGACAAAATTTACATAGATGGCACCGGTGCACAATAGCAAAGCAAAAGAAGATGGCGAGGAGAAAATGAATTTGATGGATAGAAACAAGAGAGAAATGACGAAACACCACGATGCGCAGAATTAAATGAACAGAAAAAAAGATCGGCGATTCTTTTACGTTGGGGGAATGAATATGAAAAATTTATTTTAAATTCCGTGCCTAAAATGCAATTCGACAAAATTTACGTAGATGGCGCAGTAAAATTTGATTTAACCATTCATCTTGGGAGACCCTGTATAGTTCCGTCTTCTAGGAAAATATTTTTGTGTTCTTTCCCCAAAGCTTTTAATAAATTATTCATTCAACAGAAATAGCTTATCTTAAATTGTTTCGAAGAAATAATATCTGCATTTGTTTAAATAAATAATCGTCTGACCTATTTATTTCTTCTTGCATTTTCCTTGATTTTATACACAGGGTGTTGGAAGAAGCCTGCAAGTCGTAGGATTAGTGTCAATGAAAAGAAAAAAAAAAGTTAAAACGAAAATTGTTTATCTTCACTTGCTGTATTTGTTTAAATAAAATCATCTGGCCTACTCTTCTTGATTTTTCTTTAATCTTATATACAGGGTGTTCAAACGAGTGTTCAATTATTCATTCAACAGAAATAGCTTATCTTAAATTGTTTCGAAGAAATAATATCTGCATTTGTTTAAATAAATAATCGTCTGACCTATTTATTTCTTCTTGCATTTTCCTTGATTTTATACACAGGATGTTGGAAGAAGCCTGCAAGTCCCAGGATTAGTGTCAATGAAAAGAAAAAACAAAGTTAAAACGAAAATTGTTTATCTTCACTTGCTGTATTTGTTTAAATAAAATCATCTGGCCTACTCTTCTTGATTTTTCTTTAATCTTATATACAGGGTGTTCAAACGAGTGTTCAAAGAAACCCTCAAATAGTAGGATTAGTGTCGATGAAAACGGAAATTGTTTCGAAGATACTTCCTGCTTTGGTTTAAGTAAAATTCCCTGGCCTATTATTGTTTTCGTTTTTTTTTTCTTTAATCTTATAGACAGGGTGTTTAAAGAAGTGTGCAAATAACAGGGTTATCATAGATGAAAATAAAATAAAATTGGTTATCTTCAATTGCCTCGAAGATATGCTTTTGTTTAAATAAAATCTCCGAATCTGTTTTTTTAATCTTTATATACAGGGTGTCGAAAGAAACCTGTAAACAACACCGTTATTATAGATGAAAACATAAAATGTTAAAACAGAAATTGTTTCAAACTGAATTTGTTTAAATAATAAAATAAATAAATAAAATCCTGGCCTATTCTTGTACATTTCTTTAATCTTGTACTATACAGGGTGTTGGAGAAAGCCTGAAAATAGTAGGATTGATATGGAAAAGAACAAAAAAATGTGTGAAAACAAAAATTGATTCGAAGATGTATCTGCTTTTGTTTAAATAAAATCGCCTGGCATTTGGTTTTTTTTTAAAATCTTACATACAGGGTGTTGAAAGCAGCGTTTTCTAAATAGCTGAATTAACTTAGATGAAAGCAAACAGAATACTTTACCTTAAATTTATTTTCACTTTTGTTTAAATAAAATCCTCTGGCCTATTTTGGTTTTTCCCTTAACTTTATATGTATACAGGGTGTCGAAAGAAGCCTGAGAATAGCAGGTTAGTGTAGATGAAAACTGTGAAAAGCATTGTAGTAATGTGAAAATTAATTCAATGGAAAGAAACAAAAGAGAAACGAAACAAACCATACCTACACGGAATTAAATGAACAGAAAACGGAACAAGATCGACGCTTCCCAGCGGCGATTTGTTCCAAAATCGAAAAACTAATGGCAAACAAAAGAAGATTCCGGCGGGGAAGTAAATACGAAAATTTCATTTTAAATTCCGTGCCAAA
Source organism: Dorcus parallelipipedus (assembly GCA_958336345.1). Taxonomy (NCBI): domain Eukaryota; kingdom Metazoa; phylum Arthropoda; class Insecta; order Coleoptera; family Lucanidae; genus Dorcus; species Dorcus parallelipipedus. The sequence goes on along the minus strand of OY284479.1, from coordinate 3,695,387 downwards.
AGATTATAGTTTGATAAAATTTACATAGATGGCACCAGGGCTACGCAATTTCATGGCAATTTCGATTTCTGCAGGTTTTCGACGGCAAATTGTTCGAAAGTCAATAGAAAGCCAAAGAAACCAGCGAGAAGAAAATGAATATGATGAAAAGAAACAAAAGAGAAATGACATGAACACCGCGATACACAGAATCAATGGAACAGAAAACAAAAGAAGATCGACGCTTCCCAACGGTGAATTGTTCGAAAATCGAAAGACTAACAGAAAACGAAAGAATACTGTGAGAAACATCAGTTATTCTGGTGAAAATTATTTCGATTGAAAGAAACAAAAGAGAAATGAAACAAACAATACGACATGCGGAATTAAAACGAATAGAAAACAAAAGAAGATTCCGGCGGGGAAGTAAATATGAAAATTTTATTTCAAATTCCGCGCCAAAAAATGTAGTTCGACAAAATTTACATAGATGGCACCGGTGCACAATAGCAAAGCAAAAGAAGATGGCGAGGAGAAAATGAATTTGATGGATAGAAACAAGAGAGAAATGACAAAACACCACGATGCGCAGAATTAAATGAACAGAAAAAAAGATCGGCGATTCTTTTACGTTGGGGGAGTGAATATGAAAAATTTATTTTAAATTCCGTGCCTAAAATGCAATTCGACAAAATTTACGTAGATGGCGCAGTAAAATTTGATTTAACCATTCATCTTGGGAGACCCTGTATAGTTCCGTCTTCTAGGAAAATATTTTTGTGTTCTTTCCCCAAAGCTTTTAATAAATTATTCATTCAACTTGGAAATATAAAACGTTTAGGAAAGTTCCGTCTTCTAGGAAAATATTTTTGTGTTCTTTCCCCAAAACTTTTAATAAATCATTCGATCAACTTGGAAATATGAAATAAATAAGATAAGTAAAGCTCCGTCTTCTAGGAAAATATTTTCGTATCTTTTCCCAACGCTTTGAATAAAACTTGGATATATGAAATAAATCAAGTTCCCTCTTCTAGGAAAATATTTCTGCGTTCAGTTTTAAGATGGCGTTAATTCGGTCGTAATTTATGTCGTCTCGGCATGAATTACGATTGTTTGTCGTTCTCTCTAAGGTGTTGCGTAACTAACAAGGGAAAATAGAAATCATTGTCACAAACACATGCGAATAAGTAACTGCCGGGAGGGTTGGGGTTTTTCTATAATAGTCGCGAGGCTCTTTGTCAACACGTCCAAAATTTTGAAAGATCGTTCGCTTTCCTTTCTTGCCCAAGAAATAATTTTAGATTACTTCCTACATTAATTTTAATTATACATAATAATATTACTTGTCGTTAACGTTAATTATTTTGTTTATTATTAAACATTTTCATTAGTACGTTGAAAATGATCTGTGTGGTAAAGATTTAAAATCGCTTGAAATTATTTGGAGAATAGTAAATACAAGTATGTTTGGATTTATTAAATTTGTGAAAATTCGCTATTTTAGAGTTTTCATTAACAAGTATGTTTGATACCTTTGATTACCCAAGCAACACCATTTCGTTTATTAGACGGTTTATATAAGACAGACAGGGATATTTTTGGTAATGGTATATAGAATACCAAAAATATTCGTATTTTAATGGTACTATTAGTTACCGTAGGATAAGTGATGCGTTAATTAAACGTTTTCATTAAAATGTAAAATGTCGCGACTTGCAAAACACGTTGATTCCATCTTATCATGTAGGCGTAGGCCCTTAACATAAATTTTTCTCATTAAAAATTTAAAATATAATCTCAAAAAATATAATAAATGGGTTTAGACGTAACATGTTCAAAATATTTATCCAAATTGGTCTTGTGATCCTTGTTACAAAGTAAATTTTCCATAAAAATACTAACATTTTGTATCACTAAGGCCTAGTTGTACTTACAATGCCAGTTTAAATTTAAGCTGAAGTTTAAACCCATAACGATTATTGCAACAATTGTTTCGGGTTTCGGTTTAAAGTTAAGCTGAAATTATACCACTAGACCTAAATGAGACGTGAGCTTGAAATATGAGTAACTTATAAATTTCGCCGCGAGATATCGCGACCATAACAAAAATTGTAACATATTTCACTAATTTGTAAGATTGTCTTCTAGAACGTCATCTCTTGTTCAAAATGAGTAGCTTCTGATACGAGAATATATCTAAGACTTCTCCTAAATATTAATTTTACTGAACAAAACAAAGAAAGTCTACGGGAAGACGAGGAAACCGATGCCTTAACCTAAATTGTGATGCCTTTGATTGACCTTGTGAAATTGTCTTCTAGAGCGCCATCTTTTGCCAGAAACTGATAGCTTCTGATGTGGAGATATACCTAAGGTTTTTGGGTTCTCTTAATACCAATTTTACAGAACGAAACAAAAGAAAGTCGACTGAAAGGCGTCAAAACAGACGCATTAACTTAAATTGTGATATCTCTGATGGATTTTGTAAAATAGTTTTCTAGCGCGCCATCTCTTGCCAAAAACTAGTAGTTTCTGAATCGGAGGTGTAGTTAAGGTTTTTAGGCTTCTCCCAAATATTAATTTTACAGAACAAAACAAAAGAAAGTCGACTGGAAGACGCGAAAACAGACGCATTAACTTAATTTGTGACATCTCTGATTGATTTCTATAAAATTGTCTTCTACAGCGCCATCTCTTGCTCAAAACTGGTAGTTTCTGACACGGATATATACCTAAGGTTCCACAGGGTTCTCCTAAACTCATTTTGTAGAACAAAACAAAAGAATTCAACGGGAAAATACGAAAACTCGTGCCTTGATCTAATTTATGTCCACCTCGAATTGATTTTGTAAAATTAACTTCTAGATCTAGAGCGTCATCTTTTGCTCAAAACTGGTAGTTTCTGATTCGGAAATATGGTTAAAGTTTTCAGGCTTCCCCTAAACGTTAATCTTGCAGAACAAAACAAAAGGTAGTCGATGAGAAGACACGAAAATCAATGCCTTAACCTAAATTGTAGAAGTTTCAATTTCAAATGCGTGCCAAAATCAACTACTCTTCATTGGGTGGAAATTATTGCTTCAACGAATTCAGGGCGACATCTGTTGACCAGATCGCTTCTACTTTTCGTAAAATACACAACCTTTGTCATATAACGATTATTTACGATAGCTTTTCAACAGGAGCGCCAACTATGGGATAACTGCTGCTCACTAAAGTTGTGGTTTATAAGTCAAAACCGAAGGAACTTTCTTGCCCATTTCAACTACAAGTGATCAGAAAATACATATATAATTACTACAAACGATGAGACACTTATTAAAGTTGAATTAAATTTCAACATTTCGCTATACGTTTCGGTTTGGCAGCTTCTTTAGAATAAGTTGTAATAATATAAACACGTATGATTATAATAATTTAATAGTTTCAAAATATACGTCTAGTATAAACCATGTATAAACGTTGCGCGTACCATATAAAATATACATTTTGTGTAAACGTTATATTTATCCCATAAAAAGACGTTAGTTAGACTGTCACTCATATGTATAAATACTAGTCTATAATATTCTACATTTAAACTAAATTCAAAACGTGTTTTAGACATATTCTATACTTTGTGTGTTGCATGGGTATTATAGTCGATTATGTAGATTAAAAAGAATAATAAATCGGAATCACATATTTCGACGTCATCATGTTATGTTAGAACTCTGAAGGATTCGTGTAAACTGATCTGAAAGTCCAAGTGTTCTCCAAATTATTCTGTAAAGAATTGGACAATGAAAACGAATTAAAAATTGATTTGTTTTTATTTTCATAAACAAATCGTCAAAATATGTGATTCCGTTCTCTAGTAATAAGAGAAACGAAGCGGTTCCTCCAACAATACAAAATGTTTTGATGTTTGTAAAATTGAAATAAAATTGAAAATCGGAGGAATTTAGAAGTTGTTAAAAATTTGTATACGTGAGTATAAATCTGTGTATGTTATATCGATTGTAGAATATTTTTCCGACGTCACTTACGCAAAAAGCCCCGGGAAAAGTGAGTTTGGCTCAAGTCGTCCATTCGTGGAGTTTAATAAACAACTTAATGAGGTAGAAGGGGCCGTCGGAGGTGCACACGTGTCACATTCCACTAAATTTGGAGTAATTTATGTCGCCGGGAGAGAGGTGGATTCGCTCCCGTTCTACGCCTTGTCTAAGTTACATGTCTATAAATCTTTATAATTTGCCAGGGAATAGTGTAGCGTTCACATCCATTCGTAGATCTCTACTTCTGAATGTGATGCGACATAATGCATTACTTCTTGCGACGTAAAAACTCTGCTTCCTCCACGCTCGAGATGGGTGGTAATAAAATTGACTGAATTTATTTTGCACTAAATTCTACTTCAAATGCTCCACTAAAATCATTATTTCGGATTATCTCTTCTACGGCTTTTATAACTTTAAATATTTAACACGACATTAAGTAAATAAATTATACAAACCCTTGTTTCCTCCTTTCAATGCAAGTCACATCGCTACGTTGTATTTAAAGATAATACACCTAGTCTTAATAACAATAATATAAAAACTGTATTTACAGTAATTTGTAATGCGAGTAGATAATTGAATATAACACAAAAGTTGGATTAACATTTATAATAGCAACAATATTCTTCTTTAAGCGCTTCACTTCTGTACATATTGTGTTACGATGAATTAGTAATTCTAGACAAAGTAGAATGATGTTTATCGAGTTATTTCGCCGACAACATCTGTTATTCATGAAGTTAAACATTCTATTATCCTAAGTAGCTAAGACAATGTTCCTTTCTTTAATTATCTTATTGAAACTCCGAAAAGTTGCTCGAACGCTCGCAAAACCTGACGCGTCTTCTCGGGGTTGTTTTAATCACATCGAGCTTTTTTCCTCCCCCCTTCCGGATAGACATAGTTTCCAATATTTGCGTAATTGAATTACCTAGTTGTCAGAAATTACGTAGCAAAGTTGCTTCAAAATAGTCCTTATATCCTTAGTTTAAATACGTTTCGACGTTGATAAGGGTACTACTTAGAGCTACTAGTTTCACGCGGATCTTGGTACACGCTATTCAGTACAAACCAGACTAGACTTGGAGAGTTTACCTAATTCTAGTTTAAATTTACATGTGAAAACACACGTTAGCCGACATTATACGTGTTTATATTTATCCATATTCTAAATACTGATGCACATTCGTATTAATTTTAATTAGGAAATATTCTGAAACTAATTACGTTTTGCAGAAGCGAACGTGGTTAGTTCGACGAAGTCGTTATTCCCTAATTGCATGAAACTTATACTTCGTAATTAATCTATTCTCAGAATATTAAAATGTAAACTCGATAACGTGCGATTTTTATGCACGCAGGCGAACTGCAAAATTAATTTAATCTGTTTGTTTTCGAACGCATTTCATATTACATAATTAAAAAATATTTTTTAACATCGGTAATTAATTAATTGGCTTTTAGTTTTTGGTTTAACGAACAACGTGAAACAAGGAAGTTCCGATCGAATAAAAATAAAATGGCATCCTCAATTTTTTTTTTAATTACGTAAGTATAGAACTTTATCGGAAGTGTGCCCAAGTAAGCGAAATAGGTTCTGACGTACTACCGTGATTGAGGTGGATTATATGTTTGTAGGTGGAAGTCCAGTCTAATTAGTCCTTCAGTAATTGGACCGATTCAGTGACGTAACTTCGGATCAAGGGGTAGTTTTATGTTTCTACCCTGTTCTCCCGATGCCTTTTGGTTAATAACGCTGTTTATCAAGCCTTTATTCCCCTTCATCTTGCTGCTTTGTTGCCCGGAGCTGTTTTAATCGCATAAAAGTCCGTTTTTCTCAGGTGGAACATTTGTTGCCTTAAATTACGATTTTAAACAGATGTTTATGAAATTTTATTTCCCCCCGAATTTACACAAACGTTTGCCCCCTCGACTATCAAATACCATACCGATCAATTGCAATTGTACGATTTTCTGGGACATAACAAATTAATGTCTCCATCCAGCTTCCGCGAATGAAGCTTTCAAGTATTTTAGAGGACAACCCAAAAAGAGAAATGTAGTAACACCTAATTCTAATCGTGTGGGTTTTAGTTTATTCGAGGTGAAAAGCACGTGTCGTAGCTTTATTTTAAAATCGATTATTAAAGGAGAACATGCCGACTAACAACCGAAATGGAACGGTTATAATTTACAAATTTCGTGATCGGAAGGTATTTCCCTGATTTTACGTCTTCTGCTCGACATTTGATTTACAACTCTATCAGTGTAAAAGCTTCACCCATAATATTGTTTCTGGGAAGCTTATACGTGCTCTCAAATAGAAGACGCACACTATATTTACTTTTAAAGCGGTTTCGATCAAATATCGGAGGGGAAAGAAGCTTTTGTTGCGACGACTCGTTTTACAACCGGAACCCCCGACACTAAAAAATACCTCACATTACAACCGAAATAAAAAAAAAAGCACCGGGATACCTGCGTCCATTTCCATAATTTAAGCGTTTCCAGTTGTAATCGACAAATTGCTGCTTACGTTCCGTTAAACCGAAACGTGTGAAACGTAACGTAAAATATTTTCAGATCGTGTGACAAAACACTATTTAAGTTTCATTCATTTCCTCCCGCGTTATCTACCCCACCGATGTGTGTGGTGAAAACAATATGTTAAAAACTATTGCCACCCCTTGATACTTTTATATTTGTAGCCCCGCGATAAAAATAAATAAAGCCGAACGCCCCCAAAATGATACCCAGATAAAATTTTAACCGGGTAAAGATAAACGGAAATGATAAAAAAAGCTAACTTTCTCACTTTCAATACGTGTTTATGTACAGTTTACAAAATATTGAAAAATTTACTTTGACAAATGTACACCTATAGTCGCTAAAGAGTGGATAGCTCGTTTTACACATATACATATAACGTTCATTCAAAAAACAGCATTACACATCAATCTAGAATTTAATTTAGTACACTAAAGAATAGTGTCGATATTTACATCAGCATTTAATGCGATACTGCTTTAGATACTCCTTTTCTATTTTTTTTAATGAAGAGTATCAATATTTAAAATGTTGAAATAAATATCACGGTCACAATAATTTAAGTTAACTTACTTCTAATCTTAGCTTTACAGAGCTGAGTAAAGTAATTAGAATATTTTCAGTACATCAGTTTTTTGAAGTACATTTACATATTTTAAATGATTTGGTAAATTTTGTGGCCTAACTGTAAAATTGTAATTCTGAAAACAATTATTAAATAAATTTGAAATAAGGTTTGTTTTTACAAAACGGAAACATGCATTTTTCTAAATTTAACACTTCTGATGTGTTTTACTCAGCTCTGTTCTTTTACTAGGCATAAAAAAGGCAAATGATATATTTAAACTATGTACATGTAATAAAAAAAAACACAACAAATACAGTAGCTACTCAATCACTATCAATTATATTTTTTTAAAAATTAAACACATTAAAAACAAAATAAAAATAATAATATAAAAAAGTAAAATAAAAAAATTATAATATAAAACATAATTTTAAAACAACTTCTTTCAGATAATTTGCTAATGTTAATTACAACAATTACTAAATTGCGATGTTATTTTAACAATAATAATAATAATACAACGTGTATGATTAATTATAAAAACTGAAAAGCATAAGTGAGTACAATTTTATAAGACACTTTAGCTTAAAATCTGTGAGAACTAACCCAAATAGAAATAATTAGGACTATAAATTTAATAAGGCTTGATTCAGCTTAAAACTGAATATAATAAATAAGAAATAATTTGAATTTAATTAATTTCAGAGCACACAACATTTATGTTATTTTTACAGTTACGTACATACAATTACCTAGTTTTTAAATAACATTAGAAATATATCTGACTAACAAACTAAATAAATATATCAATTTAATTTAAAACTACTTTTACTAGGACATGTATTAACAAATCATTTATTAAGAGAGTTGCATTTCAGTGACTAATTTCAGAGGATACAATAATTATTCTTCTATTTACAAATATATTAGGCGTTCACCTAATTGATGAACCAAATAAATACATTAATTCAGAACTAATTACCCTTAATTACAATATTGATTAATAATAAATGATTTAAAAAGAGAGTTGCTTTGCTTATCGAAACAATTTCAGAAATTGAAACGCAAAGAAGTTGGAAAAGGTTAAAGAAAGTATAGTACAGTAAATAACTGTAACCACATAAACAATGTGGAAGACATTAATCTATGATTTATATATGCTTTGCAAAAATAGTTTATTAAAAATATTAGTATTTGCAACATACCATAATGACATTAAGGCTCTCGTATTTCATTGGATTGTTCAGATAAAAAAATCAGTTTTATACTTGGCACGTGCATAGACTCAAGTGTATTTTGTTATTCTTCTTCTTCTTCTTCTTAATTGGAATGCTTACAAAAAAAGAAATTCAAAAATTTGGAAGTCAAATATATTATTTATTTTATTTTTCTCTGAGTGAGCCAAAAGAATTCACCTAAATTTTCTGTTTGTAATCTACACATTGACTTGTAATTATAAATTAGTGGTCTCAGTTTCCACGTGCTGTTGTAATATATTAAACCTTCCAAGTTTCAGAGAGGGATGTACCAGTGTGAGCAACAATAAGAGAACTTATATTTTTAAGAAGTATTTATAAATTATGCTTGTTATCTAACAAGATCTAATTTAATTTATTTACAATTGTCAAACGAGATGAAATGTTTGTAAAGAAAACGTTTTTTGTCCAAGTTTTTAAGATTTGTTAACAACATTGCTATTAACAATGTTATCTTCAGTCTAAGGGCTGACAATGTTGACAACAGAAGTATCCTAATATTGACCCAGCTTTTAAGACTTGTTGAGAACATTGTTATTAACAACTAATATATACAAGGAGTATCGACCGTTGGGAATCGAAGTAAAACTCAAAATTATCGGATATTCGGTCAAAAGATCAAATTTAAAAACCTTTTTTCAGTGCTAAGCTTTCGCTAAAATTTATTAGCTTCATCAGAACGTTCTGTAACAATGAATATTTAACAGTAAATTGTTTTAAGTTAAGTAAATAAAAATAATGACTTATGAAATAATGACTTACGAAATAGTTTCAAGAGTGATAATTTAGCACATATTAAAAGTTGCATACAACACTAGTCCTTACATCACAGAAAAGTTATTAGTGACCATATAAATTGTTTAAAATTGACGAAACAAGTTAAAACATTTCAAAGCATGTAAACACAAAATGGCGACAAAAGTGGTTTGTAAATTTAACTAACTCTGACATTCCTTCAGAAACTAAGGATCTTTTGTCCTTAGGCCCTAAATTCAGTGTAGCTGTTGTAACCAACAAAATCCATCTTGGCAAATTATTGTCCAATTTAGAAAACTTACTAGATTCTGTCCCTAATGAACAAAGAAACTTAACTAGATTACGTTTTATCAATATTACCACTAATTTTTTACAAAAACCTACTCTAGTTTCTGCATTAAACCTCCAGTATGACCGATGCAAAAAATTCTTGCTAGATAACACTAATCTTTTGGTTTTAAAGGCTGATAAGGGTTCCAAAACTGTTGTTATGGACAAAACAGATTACATCTCTAAGACACATTCTCTTTTAGAAGATGAAACCACATATAAAAAATTAGATAGAGATCCTACTGGACCTATCCAATCCAAATCCAACGAGATTGTCAAATCTCTCAAATCATCAGGTTTCATAAATGAAAAAACGTCTAGAAGACTAACAACGTATAATTCTGTGTCCCCAAAACTGTACTGTTTGCCAAAAATTCACCTGGTTATTTTTTAGCCAAGTTTGCATCTGACATACTTACCAATGCTTACAAAGATCGTAATGATTATAACATTAAAAATTCTTTCAATTTTGTACAACAATATCAGAATTTCAAGCTTCCTGATAATTCCATAATTATATCTCTTGACGTAGTTTCTCTGTTCACCAACATTCCTATTGATCTGGTGATTGATATTGTTGGTAATGATTGGGATTCCATTCAACCTTTTTGCAGTGCAAACAAAATTGAATTTCTTAAGATTTTAAATTTCTTACTTAATAATAGTTACTTTTCATTTCAAAATACTTTTTATAAACAAACTGCAGGAGTTCCTATGGGTTCTCCTCTTAGCCCTATATTGGCCCAAATAGTCATGGATCATTTATTAGATAACGTAATTCCTAAATTACCTTTCACATTTGCTTTTATCAAAAAATACGTTGATGACATCATCTGTTCCATTCCCTCTGATATGATTGAAACTACCTTAAACACCTTTAATGGTTTTCATACCAACTTAAACTTCACTGTTGAGGTTGAAAATGAATCATCTGTCTCCTTTGTTGACACTAAAGTTGTCAGATTATAAGATAATTCAATCATATTAGACTGGTACTAAAAACCGACACACTCTGGTAGATTTATCAATTATCACTCTGCGCACCCTATTAGTCAAAAAATTCACATTTTACGTGCTCAAAAAAAGAGAGTTACGTTAATCTCACACCCTTCTTTTCTCAAAAAGAATTTAGTTCAACTCAAGACTATGTTCTGTAATAATGGTTACCCACCTCCTTTGGTCAACAAAATTTTATTTTCTAGTTCTAATTCCAGCAACAACTTCACAAATAACAACATTGCTTCTGAAATTATTTACAAAAGATTACCTCACATTCCAACCTTTACTTCTCAGATCACAAATTGCATCAATAATTTGAATATAAAAGTAGCCAAATTTAACGTCTTACCCATTAAATTGTTTGTTAGTAATCTAAAAGATAAAACTCCCATTAATTTACTTTCCAACGTAGTTTATTCCATACCTTGTTCTGAATGCAATCAAGTCTACATTGGTCAAACTTCAACTTGGTTAAAAACTAGAATCTCCAAACACAAATCTGATTGCAAAAATTTCTTAAACAAAGTGTCGAATATTAATGCTTTGGCCCAACATTCACAAATTAATGATCTTAAGATTGATTTCAACAATGTCAAAATTTTAGATAAAGAATCCAATTATCGTTCACGTCTGTTTTTAGAAATGTATCATATAAAAAGACATTCTAATTCAATAAATTTTAGGTCTGACACTCAGAATTTAAACTCGTCTTACGAATTTTTAATACAATTTTCGAAATCAGACTTGAATGATAACATTTCAAATTTGCCTCCATTATGTTAATTCACACATGCACTCTTTTCGTTTTTTCACACATGCGCTTTAACAAATTTTCACTGTTTCAATTCTTGTCGCCATTTTGTGTTTACATGCTTTGAAATGTTTTAACTTGTTTCGTCAATTTTAAACAATTTATATGGTCACTAATAACTTTTCTGTGATGTAAGGACTAGTGTTGTATGCAACTTTTAATATGTGCTAAATTATCACTCTTGAAACTATTTCGTAAGTCATTATTTTTATTTATTTAACTTAAAACAATTTACTGTTAAATATTCATTGTTACAGAACGCTCTGATGAAGCTAATAAATTTTAGCAAAAGCTTAGCACTGAAAAAAGGTTTTTAAATTTGATCTTTTGACCGAATACCCGATAATTTTGAATTTTACTATTATTAACAACATTAATAAATAATATATTAAAGTGTTATAGTAGTCCAAATTTCGTATCGGTTTTATGATCTTGCTATAAAAAACAGCTTCAAAGAGACCGGCCTGCGGTCGCCTTTCCGTCGCTTTTTTTGGCAAGGCCATAAAACCGCTACCAAACTGGGACGACTATAGTATATGATCTAAAGAGATAATTCTTTTTTTGTGAAGTGAAAAAAATTTTTTTTGATTTATTTTAGGAAGGTGTATTATTTTGACGTTATTTGGTAAAAGCGATTAAACGAACTAAAACAGATAGCAGCATTGCCGATCCGATGGGACATTTCGTGTTGCAGAACACTTCATTTTGGTCCCAGTTGAATAATGACGTCCTCCCATCAGCGTTTTGTAACACACACATTTCGGAGTGCGCGAATACGGATTTGGCGGCTTTCAGTTTTCGGGCGGGCGGCAATCGATAAAACGGCGACATAATAACCACAAAAAATGCGACAAAAAAATAAATTATAATGTCATTTATCATAGTAATTTATTCGCTAAGCTCGGTGCCGTAAACGAGGGAACCGGGCGAAACTGACAACAACCATCATGTTGCCCCTGCACGCAGCGATGAATACGAATATGAAATATAGATGCAGCGGACCAGACGAATTTACTAACACCGCAAACGTATCAATTCTGGTTGTTTTCAGGCCTGAAAGTAACGAAATACCTCGCTACGTCTACCCTCCTAACGCACTTATAACCAAAATCATTTTACTTGAACATATTTGCAATTATTGTAGTACTTGCGAGTTGAAGAGATTAATTTTCGAAAATTATTAACTCGCGAAACTATATATAATAATAAAGTTGCCCCCAATAAATTTAATCAACATTAACTAAGTAGTTTTACCGACTTTGCTCATATGCTTGGGGAATTTCAACATAAACTTATGCCCCTGTATGCTTCGATGAACGTATTAAATGGCTCGCTGTAAATTGCATGCCGGTATGACTTCAAGTTCAACTAACTACTAATCGCACTAACAATGTGTTTTTTCTTTCATCAACAGAGCCGTGTGAAAAGACCTTTTGTAATTGGGGCGCCCAATGCGTTATTGGTGCCGATGGGAGGCCATTCTGTCAGTGCCCCACACATTGCAGAACTTTCTCCGATCCTGTCTGCGGTACCGATGGCAAAACTTATGTTAACCAATGTCAACTTCGGGTCTCCTCTTGCAGGGCTCGACAGAATACCAGAGTTAAATACGCTGGGGAATGTGGTAAGAACATACTTTTTTTTGTATAAATCTAAATTGAACCATAATGATTTTCCTTTTCTATCCTCATGGGGGATGCGAAAGAAATGAAAGAAAAAAATATTAAATAGGGAAAAATCCGATTGTATTCTTGAATTGGTTTCCTTTAGTTCTCTTCTGAAAGAGACGTAATTTTGAAATCTTTTTTGTTTCGTCTTCTGATAGTATATGCAGGTGAATGGTATTGCGAACGGTAAAACATGTTTTCCGTTTTATTCTCTTATATGAAGTTGCTGCCTGTATTCGGGCAATGTAATCGAAGATGGCAATGTTGCTGCAGTCAATCACGAGAAGCAAGGTTGGAAGCGTTCAAGCGTCGTTATTGAGTAGGCTCACACTTTCTGAAAATGATTGCGCCTTTCGCTTTGGTTACTGTTCTCCTGCAAGTATTTCCGAATTTTATACAAGCCCGCTTGTATTTTATGCCGAATAAACTCACGTTTTACCCCAATTCTTACGTTCAATCGTTTCGCTATTAATTTATTTGCTCGACTGAGTACCTTTTGTGTCCAAGGACCTCGCTAATACAATGCACCTGAACGAACTCGAACCACTTTCAACCCACATTCAGTCTTTATGTGCTTGCGCTTTTACGGTCAGATTTTCTTTTCATCTTTTTATATTTTCCTCTCTTGCAATAACACTCCTTAAGACTGTTATCTAAATGTCTTATTAAATAAACTATTCGTTCCCAATAAGTATATTAAATTAGATTTTCATATTTAATGCATAAATGAATAACTTACTCCTGGGGAAGTAAGGGGTTATATTTTTACTTTCAAACTTTGTTTGATTAAGGTTGACCCAAATGTTTTCCGGGCGAACCTTCCCGCTTCCTTATAGGTCTTTATACCACCCACTCACTCACATACAAATTATTTTAAAATTTGCGGCACGCAAATTTATTTTTAAATAGTTTTTTTTCGTCGCGTAATTTATTCTTAATTTTATTTTAACGGCGCGTAAGTAATTTTCAAACTTGTTGTTATTAGTACGTAAGTGAATAAATTAAACACTCGATTACAATGCAAATTAGCGTCTTTGAAAATAATTAACTTTAAACTGTATAGTGTTTTTGACTCGTGACATTTGATGCATATCACGCTGTAAACAAACCGGCAAAGCGGATTATGTTTGTTTACAAATTTGTTACTTGAGCGTCGGGAAATTTATTATTTACAACGAGGAAAATACTGTTTTAAATTAATTAGGGAATTTACGTGATGTTTTAGTACGTAAATGTGTTATCGTAAGTGTGATATGATATAGATGAAATCTTGTCCAATTATATGATGAAAAACTCTTCCGGCGTCTATCCCATGAGTTTCAACACATTTCTACGAGATAAGGCCAAAATATGTGGGCTTCTCATTTCCCTCGAGACAAAACAGACAAGATTTCTCGACTTCAAGATCCTTAAAGGGATAGTTACTGGCCAGGATGATCACATAAAAATATTATCCCGTTATAACCTTACATATACATTCAGGATTATGGCTTTAGATATCACCAATCTGCTCATAATACAACAAAAAAAAGCCGTAAATATTAAACACTCGGGTCAAGCACTAACCGTAAATTATTATATGCCCTTTTTTTATGCAACGTTATACTTTGCTGTGTACCATACCATGAGACACATACATCACCATAACTATGACTAACTAAATGGTCTTTAGTTTAATTAGCATGTGGCAAATTTACATCATACAATGAACTTATTAGCGTAACTATCGCTGTTCGTACTATGTTGTCAGCAGTAAAGATCCAAGTTTCGGCATACTATTGTTACGATTATACCGCTATAGGACTTTAGTATAGTTACAACAATAATTCTGTTGCGTTTTAAAATTGATAACATAAAGTGTTCTTATTCAATTCACCGTTTTATTTTATTTACAAAGTAGCGTTTCGATTTTTATCGACTTTTTACAACTTGCACTACGTGACTTCAATTTAACGTAACGACTACTTACTTGCGACTTGCAAATATCCATGCGGTATGTTTGGTTGTAATTCGAGCGTAGCCGAGGACAATTCCTCTATTATTTATTTATAGATTTGTATTTATGCCCGCGCAGGGCTGAAATAATGCATTACCAGAAAAAGCTTTCCGCTGAAACTCGTCGTGCTTGTAACTTTTAAAAATAAAATGCAGCGGCTCGTGTTGTCGTCGTCGCAGTTCCTGCCTTTTCTTTTAAAATATAAAAATATGTAAACAGGTGTTGAGAAGTCGAAACGGAAAACAAACACGGAGTATTGATTCGTATTCTAAAGTATCTGAAAACACTTTATCTAGTATGTTCTGGCCGATGACGTCAACATACCCCATATATATATGGTGTCGCCTTCCATAAAAATGTCATCATGGCGTTCGTTTTTCTCGTCCTTTCAAATATCTACGCGGATGAAGATGTCTTACTTATAAATTCCCTTACACACTTATACATATAGATATATGGCGAGCGGTGAATACACAGATTTAAATTTACATTAATATATAATAGCACGTTAAGGTACCGAATATTCTCTGTTATGTTTATATCATGCATTTATAATGTATTCGGTCGATAACGGAATATATTCATGCCGACGGTACTAAAACAGCAAACACGTTTTCCGATTCGTATAATATTCTTTTTACATTTCCCGAAAAAAAAATACTAAATTATCCTTAATATTAAACATGTCCCCTACACACATCGCATCCATAAACTTAAAAAAATCTAGGCGAGCTTCGAACTTGGACTTGTCGTAATGATTAATCGTACATATTTCGGAACCCCAGAAGTAACTGTACATAATAGAATTCCGCAATTATTTCAACAAACAATTTCTAGAGCGGCACGTACTCTTCTAATACCTTCGACTAATTGGATTTACCGAAGAGAATCAATAACACATGGAACGTGATTGATAAAAATACTTTAATTCGTTCTATATTTGTCTTTCCCTTAACGACGTCCGTTAGATCCAGCCGATAGCGTTCGGAAATTCGATTTAATTGTTCCTACATTTTAAAATAATCAGATCTGTCCGGTCCATGTCTCACGGTAATCCCCTGGCTAATTTTACTTTTTTTACTTCTTACAAACAAACAAAAAGAAAACATCTCATCGTGATGACTTTTATGCCACCGAATTAAAAATATCGTAAAGTCTTTAGAAACGAATTCGAATAGATTCTTAACTTATTTATTTAATGTTTGATGGTTGTTTTGGTTTTTGAAAGAATTACCTGAGCATTTCATGATTTTATGAATTCATTCCACTTGGAGGAATTCATTTTGTAAATGTGAATTCGTACGTACGTGAAAATTTAATATTACTAAAACATGTTTTATATAGGGAACTGTTGTTACATTTTGTTACATTTCAACTTGGCGTTCAGATCAAAGCAAATGGATTTCAAAATTAACTGAGGTGTTAACTGTGTTTCGCGCGTAGAATTTTAACTAAACTAAAAACTCTGCTATTTCATTAAAATTTTTGTTATATGATTAGAACTGATATTTAAAGACTTCTACTTTTACTTAATAAACATCTACGTTCGTGTTTTTGTACTGTGAAGGTTGAAAGAAAAATGGCGTTAGCTCAGATTGTAAAGCACGAAAAATGCAGTGCTTTGGTAATATTATTTTTTTTAATATAGGGCAACCGCATACTTTTGGAACTCGCAACTTTCTAAACCCAGCTAACAGCGAATAATAAATAACGCAGGGAAATTGTGTGCATGTTGTTAATTTTGGTTTCTTGTACGCGTACGTTCATGAATTAAATTACGTGCTTTTACGCCCTTTTTTTTTTCATAAACCCCGAAAACTCCATTCGCCCTCGCGTTATAAAATTTAAATACGCATATCACTTACCGGTAACATAGTTAAAAAAATTGGCATGACAAATTACGTCGCGTAACTGGTAATGTGAGGTAATAACACCTATTTATTATGTTAATGTTCGTCTTAATTGCAAAACGTAACCGGAAATGTATCTCCGTCTCTGTTCGCCGAATCAGCTGCGTAATATCGCTAATTAATTACTAAGTAACTAATTATTAACCCTTACATCTTCTGAATCTCCGCACTTTAGAAGTAGACACGTAATATCTCCATCTATATATAACGGAATTAACTTCCCGCTTTATTTTAATTAACCAGCAAGGGAACTATTGTTTCGGTTAAATTGTACGTACAGGATTCGAAAATCGATCACATTTTTTTCTTAAACATTTAAAATTATTACCGAAAAGTAAATAAAAGGGAATTCCCGTCGGGGTAGTAAAATAAATAAGGAATATAGTCTGGTTACAGCTTAGCTTTGTATTTTAAGGCACTGCTGGGCAACAGGACTGACGCATACCGGCGTGACTCGACTAGCAATCGCTCCAGTTCCCTGTCGTATCGAGAGAAGTCGCAAATACGTACGCCCCATATATTTTACAAAGTAAAACCAAACGGAAGATCCATAAAAGAAAAAAATGCTTTCGATAAAATATACAGTCCGAACTAAATTTATTTGCTTAACAACATTTCTCAAAAAAAAGAAAAGGAAACTTTCCCGAGCACGACGAAACCTGTCTGGGAAAATATTTTCCTGATGCATGCATTTAAAATGAACGAAAACGTCACGAGCATGTAGGCATTAAAATATCAATGGTTTGATGGGAATTGACTTCTTCAGCTCCGAAATATTTTCAAATGAAACCGCATTAACGTAAATACAACTAATGACTATGATACGCTGGAAAACTGCAATCCACAAAACCCAAAAAAAAAAAATTGCTGCAACGTTCCTCGTTTTGTATCGTATCGATTTCGCGTGCTCTCTCCGGCCATACTCTCCTCGATTTGATCTTTTATTACCTTTTCGTTGAAAAAGAGATTGATCCTTAATTCGTGATATACATATCCCGTGTTCGAAGCGAAACGTGTATGTCGTCCGAGCGTTTCACTTTAAATATTTCTGCGTGCCCCGAAAACCGATTGCCAAACGTTGAATTTTTAAACGTAAAGTGAGAACAGCACCAGCTGAATTTACTCACCCAATACCGATATAGTAAATTAACTTCAGCAGCAGGGAAATACGAATGCGAACAGAATCCGATAGAATTTTTTTTTTTTTTAGATTTAGACATTTGCTGCTCACAGTGAAAACTTAAAAAGAATATTTTTCATGGGTTAGTCTTCTAACGTCCTATAGAAGTCTCCGGACTAAACTATTTTTTTACAAAAAAAACCCAACACTTACATTCTATAAGAACTAAAAATGCAAAAGCTTTAGGCAATAGACGATAAATTCCCGGTTTTTAGAAAACTTGAGGTTCTAACTGAACTTTATGAAATTATTATTCTATACTAATTTTTCTAACGCCGCAGATCCCTGCCAATAGAAATAACGTGATTGGGTTCGTGTTCTAACGTCTTATTGAAATCTCCTGGTGTTGTCATTCAGATGTACAAAGCAATAAATTCCTAACAATAGATATATTAATGGAAATTAATGGAAATAGATTTAGACATTTGCTCACAGTGAAAACTTAAAAAGAATATTTTTCATGGGTTAGCCTTCTAACGTCCTATTGAAGTCTCCGGACTAAACTATTTTTTTACAAAAAAAACCCAACACTTACATTCTATAAGAACTAAAAATGCAATAGCTTTAAGCAATAGACGATAAATTCCCGAGCTTTAGAAAACTTGAGCTTCTAACTGAACTTTATGAAATTATTATTCTATACTAATTTTCCTAACGCCGCGGATCCCTGCCAATAGAAATAACGTGATTGGGTTCGTGTTCTAACGTCTTATTGAAATCTCCTGGTGTTGTCATTCAGATGTACAAAGCAATAAATTCCTAACAATAGATATATTAATGGAAATTAATGGAAATAGATTTAGACATTTGCTCACAGTGAAAACTTAAAAAGAATATTTTTCATGGGTTAGCCTTCTAACGTCCTATTGAAGTCTCCGGACTAAACTATTTTTTTACAAAAAAAACCCAACACTTACATTCTATAAGAACCAAAAATGCAAAAGCTTTAGGCAATAGACGATAAATTCCCGAGCTTTAGAAAACTTGAGCTTCTAACTGAACTTTATGAAATTATTATTCTATACTAATTTTCCTAACGCCGCGGATCCCTGCCAATAGAAATAACGTGATTGGGTTCGTGTTCTAACGTCTTATTGAAATCTCCTGGTGTTGTCATTCAGATGTACAAAGCAATAAATTCCTAACAATAGATATATTAATGGAAATGATAAAAAGTGATCGATTTTGAAGTTATACAATTATTTAGATGAGAAACTGTAATGTAGTGTACGTAGTATATTCATAATATCTTAGTAAGTTGGTTTGTCATAAAAAAGAGAATTGTTGTTGTTAAGGTAACATCATTATACGATAAATAAAGAACTATTTTTCCATCATAAGTTTTCTCTTAATATATTACAATTGGCGACGAGGACAAGTGTTAAATGGCAAAGTCAGGTGACCAGCGCGGTGCAGGAAGCCAAGGAGGCTACAGTTATGTTTATGGAAATATTGGTACATTGCACGAATACAAGTTATCAGAGGACTGGGACATATACCAAGAGCAGTTGGAACAGTATTTTATTGCTAATTATGTTAACGAAGAAAGAAAAGTAAGTGTACTGCTGACGGTAATTGGACAACAACCTTATAAAATTTTAAGAGATTTATGCGACCCAGATCGTCCTAGTAACAAGTCATACACCGAATTATGTCAAATTCTTAAACGTCAGTTCTCTCCAAAAGTGTCGATTTTCCGAAAAAGAATCGAATTTTATAATCTTAAAGAAAACGTAAATGAACGCATTAAAGATTGGTATGTACGTATTAAGAATACTGCCATTCAGTGTCAGTTTGGGAATAGATTAAATGAAGTACTGAAAGACAAATTCGTATCAGGACTACAACCAGGCAAGATTCTAGACCGTTTATGTGAAGAGGATCATAAATTAACTCTGGAACAGCTGCTAGACACGGCATTAAAGAAGGAGGCCTCTATTGAAGAGTCTGTACAACAAGTTAATGCTGTATCTACTGCGTCAGCTGGAAAGAAGTTCCAAAGAAGTCCAAGTTACAAGGGGAGATCTTCTAGCATCATGTCCACGACAGAGAAGAGGGAAAACAAGCAATCAAATGAATCAAGGAAGGTAGACAGCAGTAAGGAACCAAGTTGTTTTGTATGTGGTAAAAATAAGCATAAATTTGCTAATTGTAAATATAAAACTTACAAATGTAAAAAATGTAATAAGATAGGCCATTTAGCGATTGTTTGCGAACAGAGAAATAGAAATCATTTATTAGAAACAGAGGATAATAATGTATTTGAAATGTTCAAAGTAGAAAACGTAAAATTTGTTGAACCAATATTTATAAAATGTAAAATAGAAAATACTGTCATTGATATGGAAGTTAATACTGGGGCAGGAGTAACGGTAATACCTGAAAATGTTTACAATCTTAAATTTAGTTCAATCCCTATTAAGGCAACTCCTGTATGTCTTAGGACTTATGGAGAGTCAATTATTAAACCTATTGGAGAAATTGAAGTAAATATTCATAAGTTTTCTCTTAATATATTACAGAAACCAAAAACCTTTAAAGAAACGGGACAACCACAATAAAAATGATGTTTGGGTTCATACCCTGACGTCTTATTGAAATCTTTTTGCAACATTAATCCAGTACTTAAAATAATAAATTCAAAATGATGTTTTGACCTATAAAATATTTATCTAATAACTTGTAAGAAATTGTTGTTGTTTCAAACATGTGAAGTAAATACAAGAAATGTTTGAAAGAAAAAGTTGTAAGGTAAAAGAAAATAAGTAAAATATGAAGTATTAAAATTGAAAGAAGTTTGGAAAAGATGTTCATTTAAATGCAAACGTCGACGTAGAAAAACACATCATGCGGCTCGACGGCAATAGATACGGATATTTCCCTGCATGCACGGGAGTTTTACTCTGAAATATTCTTTGATTTTCCCCCGGTTTGCTTTGAAAAATGTATATTCCAAACACACGCTCTGCGGTTGCAATTACTGATGACATCGGAAATGTATTCATTTCTTAACTGTGCATCGATCAGTGTCAGCGTTCGAATTCGGAAACGAGTAATATGTTATCGGAAACAGAAACAAATGCATATTAACGTCAACCCGGAAAAAAAAACGTAACACTGTTATAATACAGAAGCCGAATGAAAAAAGTTTGCGGCACGCGTAGAGGTAGTGACTTAAAGTCGACAGGGGTAACGCTTTAACTTTTTGTGTGTCAGGAGATATGCGTCCTTTACAATTCAAACTAAGTTTATCTATTATTGAATGTTACTTCTTTTATACAAAATTTCTCAAAACGATTTTTTTTTCTTCTTCCGCGCATTTCACGTCACTACCTCATACATAAAACATTTCCTTTCTTACAACGTTCTGTATTGAAATATGTATAGAACTTATTAATTTTCATGATGTTTATTGATTGTGCCTGTGAAGAGAAAAATTTAAATGAAATATGTACCTTGTGGAGCTTATTTGCAAAAATCAAAAGGGTAAAGCCTTGCAGGGGTTCAAAGCAAAAAGTTAATAAAACTCCTATAGCGAGTAAAGCAAAATGCACTGTTGTTTGTCTATTATTGATTGCTTTAAAGTGTTTTCATTGTTCGTTTTAATGCATATGCCTCTAAAAACGATTTAAATTGCAGATTCGGAAACTTTCGCGGGCTGAAACGTATAATTTTCTCCAAAAAGGAAAAAGAAAACTGCACTGTTTTGATTACGTCCTTTATTGTTATCCCCGCGCATGATAAAAAGGAAGACCGGCGAAGAAGTTTCATGTTGATTAGTGGAAGCTTCTCTTTTGCAGAGTGTGAGCTTTTCAAATAGACTGTAAGCGCGGCTCGTCTTAATTTTAGATTAAAAAGTTAAAAGGGATGATAATTAGAGCATTCAGCAACTGGGATAGGCTAATTTCACCCGTATCCCAGCTAATTATGCTCTTCGCTTTGTATGAATCTTAAATATTTGAAATATTCATTGAGCGGAATGACGAGATTAAAATTAGGGAAGTCCGAGGTCCAGTAATCCTCCGCCAACTCGATTTGGGAAATATCCGCATAATTCGTAGGAGGAAATAATCCGTCCTGACCTGGAGATGTGGTATAGTTTGGTCGCAGGAGCTTGCGGCAAATTACTTCAATTTATCAGGACACTGAAAATAACCGGTGAATGGTCACATGCACCGCCGTTAACTCTTACGGAGCTTTCCTGAACTTAAAATCAATATGGCGCTTGCTCTGCTCAGTGCAGTCACGCTACCTGCGGTGCAGGTAGCCCCGCTACGGAGAGTAGAGTGGTCTCTTCAGTGGCGTTTTAACCCCTGTGCCGTTCGCGCGTTCGCAGAACCTCGTCATATATCGTGAAACTTCGTTTCGTTTCCGGAAAACGTGCTATGTCCTGTGCTTTCCTTCTTAAGGATCGAGACTTATTCCATTCGAGCATATTCGTTTGACGTACTTTAATTTTTGCGTTAATCAATGTCAACTTTGTATTTTTCCAACAACCAGAACTTAAATTATGCGCAGTCACGCAACGTTGTATTTATTTTGGTCTCGACTTGCTAGAAAACTATCAACCTAACTGAATCCTCAGTTCTAAGCACGGAACTCTTACTTCTTAATCAGTTTCCTCAAAAGCACAGATCAATTTCTTTTTTTTGATTGGCCTTTGTAGAAGTTTATTATTAAAAATGATCTCAGGTATAATCTGTGATACCAATTGATTCCATCGATGGCACTATGTAAATGTAAATCGCTGATTTTGTGCATTATTATTGGAATTGGAATCGAAGTCTCGCGTAGCTGTTACGTATTTCCGAAAGGTAAGTAGGTCGGCGATATTCTGTCACTTAGTGAACACGGCAGATTTATGTTATTGATTTGACAATTTCAGGAAAGGAATTGAATAGTAAATTTGTCGCATCCAACGGTGGGTTAGAATACATTATAAAGTGATATAATGCGTCATGAAATCTGTCTTACTGTGTGATATAGAGCGTGAGTCACTCCTAATGGTTTTCTTTGATGTACAGAGCAGAGTAACCCTTGTCGTGACAAGCAGTGTGGTTTTGGAGCTCGGTGTGTGGCGACCCCTGATGGCCGCAACGCTAGCTGCCAATGCCCCGAGAAGTGCCCCAACTACGGAGACCACTCTGCATCGCGGCCCGTGTGTGGCTCCGATGGGGTGGACTATAAGGACCAATGCGAACTCCGGAAGGCGGCTTGTAATACCAACTCCAACATCACGATTAAATTCTCCGGTAAATGCGGTAGGTATACCTCCAGATTTTTTGTGCGTTCGATCGCGATTAAAACTTGTTTCATTTTAATTTAATTTAATATTTGGTTTGTTTTTTTATCAGCATCATTTATCGAAACTCCAGAAGCAAGACGACGCGACGCGACGCTCTCCCCTTCTACTTCCGTAGGACTCAGTAATTACATTTCCTACTTCCAAATTCGCAGTTTTGTCTTGCTCTTAAATATTTTTTGTTTATTTCTTATAAATCGACGACTGTTTTTAAGGCGGCGATGGTAAAAGTTATATACTTGAGATGAATTACCGATCCACTTAGCCCAAGTTAAATGATATTGAATCGAGCTCTCGCTCGCTTTTTCTCGCGCTCTCCCGTCTCCGGCTTTCTCGAGTATATAAACTCGCTCTAAACTTTTTGATAGAAACTTAAGATGATCCAAAATTTTTTTCAACTTTTTCATTTTAACTTTCGCGGCACCAAATGCACATCAACGATCAAATAATGTTCGCCCGGCTACACGAAGCCGGCCCATGCCGCATACCCTAATTATATATAATTAAATTCCCCAAAATCTGTGTCTAGATAATATTGCTCGACTACTCGCGCCCGAGACCGTTCATATCCTAGAATCTAGATTAATGCGATATATTAAGTCAAATTAAATAACTACATAAACTTCCTATGCATGTTGCTAATTATACCCGCTGGACCGTAAAATATCTCGCACCCCCTAATTTGATTTATTACGCGCTCAACAATTTCTTCCTTCAACTTTTCCGATAAAGTTTAATTTCGGGGAAAAATTCATCGCCTTAAATGAAATGATTGCAGATCCGTGTGCTGGTGTGGAGTGTGCAGAACCGGAAGTCTGCCAGCTCGACGAACACCGCAACCCGGTATGCAGATGTGGAGACACGTGCCCCTTGGAATTTACACCCGTTTGTGGATCCGACGGTAAAACCTACTCCAACGAATGCTCACTACGCCAGGAAGCCTGCAGGGCACGCAAAACCCTCAACATTATCTACAGGGGAAAATGTAGCTCAGGTTAACCCCCGTTTTTCGACTAATCTCACAAATATAACGACCTGCTCTGAGAGAAGGCCGTCATGCTCATAACGTTTACATAGCGAATTTTGAATGTCACATTGAACCAGTTGATAGATGTATAATAGCCATATTAACATCGAGTGTTTGTCAATTAGACTCCACATCGAGGTCAACCAATGCAATACAACGCTACAAATTTAGTCCATTGACCGAACCTTGTACGTAAATCGAAAAGCATGGCTTATAATTTTTTTTTAAAACACCGATATCATATAGAGTTTTGAAAATGAAACGGATTTCAAGCTTGCTTCCTGCAAACTTCAAAGCAGCGCGCGACGATTTGTCCTGGTTATATTTCAATTCGATTGCGCGACACAACTTTTCTTTGCAATATTCATCTAATACATTATTCGACGCCGCATAAAGGTAGAAGCTTCCATTTAGATACAAATCAAAATTTCCTTTGTGCACTTCATCTGATAAATAAATAATCAAAATCACCATTTAGAGAATAATACATGAACGAATGCATAGTTTTTGTAGAAAATAGAATGAGTCCAGTTTTACATTATATTTAAAATCGATGTTTTTTTTGTTTGATAACTCGATAACAAAAAATAAATTGCGCATTATATAGAGAAGGTAGGACAAAAAAATTTCGAGCAACACCTTTTTTTTAGACTGCTTTTGGCTCTCTAAAAAAGCTTGAGCCATCTCAATTTTAACATGAACGTGAGATCAAAGTTGTAAATAAATATAAAGTAATGAAATTTTTTTGTCCGAATTGATGTTTTGATATTGAATGGAATGTATGAATTGAATACAGGTGTAAATCCATGTTTGAGCGTTCGTTGTACGTTGGGCGAAGAATGTGCGATAAATAAATATGGAATAGCAAGATGTGAATGTCCACCGGCATGTGAGCCTGTAATGCGTCCCGTTTGTTCGGAAGACGGTCGTACATATCCCTCAGAATGCGAATTGAAAAGATCTGCTTGCATTGCCCGTGCTAAAATCGAAGTAGCATATACAGGAGTCTGCGGTGAAATGGGACCCTGCAGCGACCATGAATGTCATTTCGGGGCCACCTGCGTCGAACGATCGGGAGTTGCACATTGCGAATGTCCCGTCTGTCCCGCCGAGTTTGAGCCGGTATGCGGCTCTGATGGGATTTCTTACGGTAACGAATGTAAGCTACGACTAGAGGCTTGCAAGCATCGACGGGAAATCAGAGTCCTCTACGACGGGCCTTGTAGTAAGTCGTCGTTTGTTTTTCTTTTATTGCCCGTAATAATCTCTAAATCTTTAGATGGATGCGAAAATAAGAAATGTGACTTCTACTCGACGTGTGAAAGCGATGGGGCTACCGAGGGTCGATGCGTGTGTCCGCAAACGTGTAAAGATGATAAGGTAGATCTAATTAACTTTTTATATATTCGGGACTCTAACGGGTCTATTTATCTCGCGATACTTGGATGTGACCGTTCGGTCAATGAGATGGCATTAATGTCGGTCGCAGGCTTTGGATTAGATGAGAATCTACTAAGCTTACATTATTGATTACCTTGACTCAGCTCAGTGTAAAGATCTGCGGTGACTTATCGTTGCATCGATAACCACGAAGATAGTTTCGAAATCGATCGGTTAAACACCTCCGCTTAAATCTCGTTTTATAAATGATGCATTAGGAATGGACATGAGGCTCTCTAACGCCGGAGGGTTTTATTCTAAAAGGGCGATGCGTATTTCAAGCACGTCCGGATTTATTGAAATTCTGTATTTATATTCGACTCTTGCGCAAATGTATCCGGTTAGCGCACAGATGATAGTTAAACGCATTTGTTTCTATAGCTCACGAACGGACCCGTTTGCGGGACGGACGGCGTGACCTACGCCAATGAATGCGAGCTTCGCATTGCCTCCTGCAAAACCAAGCAGTATGTTTTAGTTGCATACAAAGGAGACTGCGGTAAGTTACTTCAGTTTCGAAACCCGCCCCGAGCTTCACACAGTGCTTACAGATCTTTGCAAGGATAAGAAATGCGAGTACGGAGGACGTTGCGAGGCAGGAGAATGCGTGTGTCCCACTAATTGCGAGGGTATCGGTGATGAGCCAGTTTGTTCTTCGAATATGATGACGTATCCTAATGAATGCGAATTACAAAAAGCGGCGTGTCTTCAACCGACAGAAGCTCCTCCGTTGAGCGTTGTGTTTTACGGTGATTGTCGTGAGAGATTTCCCGTGGTAGGAGCTCTTAGTAAGTAATTAAATTGTCATGCTCCTATTTTGTTACCTAATATAACCCTTATAAGTTACTAACTAACGTCATTAACTACAATCTAACATCCTCTCCAGCAACTCTATCCCCATCCACGGCACTCAGTAGTGCAGGAACGGGCACGGACACGGATACATCAGCAACCGACCGGTCTACTGGTTTGACGGGATCAGATTTAAGCACAGGCGAGCGGGAAGCTTGCAGAGATATACACTGCGATTTTGAAGCTACTTGCGAATTAGGTCCAGATAATTTCCCTCGATGCACTTGTCAATTCGATTGCGCCAGTGCCGCACTTCTTAGCTCCTCTAAACCGGTCTGTGCGTCCGATTTAAGAATGTATCCTTCCCTTTGCGCCATGAAGATGGAAGCGTGCCAAAGGCAAGAAGAACTGCGCTTAAGACCGCTCGATCTCTGTCAAGGTTTGATTCTACCCCTCACTAATTCCTCAAACATTAACTCTCCCTTCGTTACTCAATTACAACCATTCACATCACATCGTTTAGGTATGGAAGTTAAACCGTGCAACGGGGAAAAGCCTCTGATAGATTCCGCTACCGGAAGAGAATTAGATTGCGGAAATGGACCGTCAAGGCAAGATTGTCCTTCGGGAAGTTATTGTCATCAAACCACGCGATTCGCTAGATGTTGCCATAAAGGTAATGAGATGGCATTTCACTTCCAGTATAACAATTTGTTTCCCAACCAGATCAAAGTTTATTTCAACAAAAAAGTTGCGAAGATAGCTTCTACGGTTGCTGCCCCGACGGTAAAACCCCCGCTCAAGGTCCGGATCACGCCGGTTGTCCCTCTCTTTGCGGATGTAACAAACTTGGCTCTTACTCGGATACTTGCGATCCGGAAACGCAACAGTGCCGTTGCAGGCCGGGGGTAGGAGGTGAAAAATGCGATCGATGCGAGCCAGGTTATTGGGGGTTGCCGAAAATTTCTTCCGGCCATCACGGTTGCATTCGTACGTTATACGACACACTTCCATACTTCAATGCGAGATTTTTTTTTTGACTTTGTAGCGTGTGGGTGCTCTTCGTTCGGATCTGTGAGAGATGACTGCGAGCAAATGACGGGGAGATGCGTGTGTAAACCAGGAATTCAGGGGCAGAAATGCACGATTTGTACAAGCCATGATAAGATTTTAGGTCCGAATGGATGTGTAGCTGGTAATTATATTTTAGCGAAAAGTAGATTTTTTTGTTAATTATGAGTGCGCTAGCTGATTTATCTACACCCCCGCCGACGACTTGCAAAGAACTGACTTGTCATTTTGGAGCTAATTGCATGGAAAAGGGAGGCCTAGCCGTTTGTGATTGCCACACGGAATGTCCGGAAGAAAACGATCCCCAGGTATCTCGCTCGAGTAAAAAATGAATACTGCAAGTTTTGATTGAGTTTGATTTGCAGATTGTTTGTGGAAGCGACGGTCAAACTTATTCTTCAGCTTGCCAGCTGCGTTCGGTGGCCTGTCGTAATCAGAAAGACGTCGTAGTACAAGCGTTTGGAATGTGCAAAGGTTTGTTGAGGGAAACTCCTTACATTTATCATTAGCGTATATAAATAAGTTGTATTATGTATTTGTATTGTACGATGAGGTTGTAATAAATATATAAACTGGGGAATTTATTTCTTCTACAAGATTTGAATAATATTGCAGAAGATATGTTTCCGGGCACAGACTGGCCTGTGCGACGGTATACTCCGCTACAATTTACGCAACCAGACGATTCCAATTCTCCACTTTCAAAATCTACCCGACATCTGGCCCCCGATCCTCGTTACTATTACGAGAGAAGTGGATCTCTTTTACGACCACCTCAGGGCGCACCGTACCCCGCCGACCCAGACGTCGATAACAATGCATCTGCCGAAAATAACCTGTCCGCCGCAGGATCCGATAACATTTACAATACTCGCGGTGAGACTGACGTATTATAAAATAGTACACTTACTCGTACACATCACGCTAACATGTAAATTTCTTCTTTCTTGTATCTACGTTTTTACTCGAATCACAACGAGCCCTTTTTAATGTAATACAGGAGGGAATTATGCGGCCGCATACAGACCAACACCTGCTACAGTTCGTGTGACTGCTCTACTCGGGGATCTTTGTTCTGATAACTCCGATTGCTTTATAATGTACAGCAGTTGTGTGCGAGGGGCTTGCACATGTCTGCCAAATTACATTGAATCGCCAGACCGCCAAGAATGTATAGGTAAGATACGATTGTGAATGTGAATGAAGTAGTACGCGGGTTGATCTAACTACCCTACCCTCCTTGTAGTTGACGCAACTCCGACCGATGAGTATCGAGCATGCAGCTCTTCTCCTTGCGGACATGGAAGTACTTGCGTAGATCTTCCTTCTGCAACATTCACTTGCCTTTGTAACACAAATCAAACGGGCTTATATTGTGAAACCGAAATCATTCACAAGGAATATGAAATACCCTCCTTTGACGGCCGCTCTTACGTTAGACTAAAACCCTTAAAAGCGTACCATAAACTCAGCATCGAAGTCGAATTCAAAACGTATTCCAACGACGGGATTATCTTATATAACCAACAGAAAGCTGACGGCATGGGTGATTTTGTGTCTCTCGCGATTGTTAATGGATTGGTTGAGTTCCGATACAATTTAGGAAATGGGCCCGTAGTTATAACTTCATTAGATAAAGTTCAACTTAAGAAGTTCCACCGAGTAGTAATTAAAAGATATCACAGAGACGGAATGCTTAAACTCGACGAAGGAGAAGACGTTGCCGGCCAATCTACAGGATCGCTTCGAGCGCTTGATTTGGTCGAAGATGCTTTTATCGGATTCGTCCCCTCCAACCATTCTAGGTGGGTCTGAATTTTTTTTTAAAAACTCATCCTCGGAGTAATTATGTTTGTTAACGTAGGGTTTACGAAAACATCGGGATCGATCGTGGTCTTCAAGGGTGCATTAGGAAATTAAAAATCGGTAGGAAAACGGTCGAATTGCACGAACACGGGGACGAATGGGTGATAAAAGTAGATGGAGTTCATGAATGCGGCGAAAATCCTTGTTCCAGCGTCCCCTGTCAAAATGGCGGAGTATGCAAGCCTATAGATTCCGAACTGTATCGCTGCGAATGCCGCGCTGAATACACCGGAGATTTCTGTGAAAATATTATAGATGCTTGTGTCTCCAATCCCTGTAAAGCAGGTTCCACCTGCGACCCCATCGATAACGGCAAATATATCTGCAAATGTCTACCAGGTCATAAAGGCACCAATTGTGAATTAGGTAAATTTTTTACGATAACAAACGAGAATAATTTATTTCTTATAACGCACTTACATTCAGTGGACGTCGAGGTAGATATATCAACGCCCGAATTCAACGGTTCAAGTTACATCGAATTTCCACGATTGGAAGGCGTCGGGAAAACGTTTTCAATCGAAGTCGTTTTCATGAGCAAAGTATATAACGGTCTAATTTTATATAATGGACAACTGAAAAATGGAAGAGGAGACTTCATATCTTTGGCTCTCATTCACGGACACGTACAGTTTCGATTTAATTTGGGCAGCGGCATCGCAAACATCACGTACGTTACGCAGAAACTAAAATAACAGCATTAAAAAAAAAAACACGAAAACTATTTTTAGTTCCAAAGAAACTATACGACTGGGAAAATGGCACTGGGCCAGGGTGTCTCGAAACGGCCGAGAAGGCTATTTACAATTAGACAACTCATCAGCTATTCAAGGATTCTCCGGGCCGTCTTTAACCGAACTTAACTTGGAACTTTCGTTCTACGTGGGATCAGTACTGTACTATACATGTACCATTTCTGGAGCTTTCCGCGTATGCTAAACACTGTTTTTCAGATCCTGGCAGGAGGTTCATCGATTAGCGGGGGTCTCTAAAGGATTTAAAGGCGCCATCCAAAGGATTCTTTTAGACGGGCAGCCGCTTCCTATTTCAGGTAAACCCGTAGAATGCAGTTTTGCCCCGGTCAACGGCAGCGGATGTGGTTTCCAAGTGGGAATTTACAATGGAGATCCTTGCCCAATTTCAAAAAATCCTTGCCAAAATAAGGGTTTATGTATACCAAACTTGAACGAGTATATGTGTCGATGTCATTCTAATTTTGAAGGGGATCATTGCGAAGTTGGTAAGTCTATTGTAAATGAGGACAACTTTTTTTTAAATCGATTGATAGGTGTAACAAATTAAGAATTTGTTGGTAATCAAAAACTAATATTATACAATTCGTTCTGGGCATTAAAAAAAAAACTTAGTACGTATATTTTCAGAAAAAAATGAAATAACCTCGATTAAGTTCACGGGCAACACCTTCCTGCAATACAAAAACAGAGGCTACAGAAGGTAAATAAATTCCCGTAAATAAGTACTAACTCTTACTAACATTTTTCCACTAACCAGCGATAATTTTACTAAAGAATCGGAAGATACTAACTATGTAATAGATGATGATGACGACGATGATAACGAAGGTGAGGACGAATTGGCTGACGAAGAGGGCGATGTTGACTTGTACTTCGATTACGATGAAGACTACTACGATTCTAACTTTTATGATTTAATGCGGTAGGAATACTAACGTTACGCAATCATTTTCTTTTGTTGGTCGGGAGTTTTAATGGCGACTCTTTTGTTTTTCACAGGCGAAAAGGCGAACGCGGAAATAAATATGAGTTCAAAATTAAGACGTTTGTACCAGACGGGCTCCTACTTTGGAGGAGCAGAAACCGAAATCTCAAAGAAGAATATTTTTCCTTGGCTATAGTCGATGGACACCCGGAAGTTAGTTATAATTTAGGAAAACAAAAAGCATTCTGGGCCGTAAGGTAAATTAAAAAATTTATTTTACTTTTTGCGTTTCGAAAACTACACGATAACTTTTTACTACACAGGTCAAGAACCAGAGTCGACGATGGAGAATGGCATACGGTACATGTTAAAAGAAGAAAGAGAATATCGTTTATATCGGTGGATAATGAACCACCTACCAAAGGAATTTCCGAGAAAGGTGCAATTTCTTTGAGCACCAACTCAAAATTATGGATAGGTACGCGATTATGTTTGGTCATCAAAGTAGTGTTTTTTATTTTATTTTCTAGGTGGTATGCCGTCTTTACCCCCGGGATTACCATCGTCCTACTACAAAGGATTTGAAGGATGTGTACAACATATTATCGTAAATGTTAAACCCCTCAACATGTTAAAACATAGTGATTCGAATATAATAAAATTTTGCCACGATAACGAAATTTAGAAAATTTTTTTAGAGAAATATAAAAGAAATAAAACTGAGACTGATTGTGTACTACTTTTCCATTTGATTAAATACGTTTAGCTTAGTTTAAAAAAAAAACATTGTAAATACTTTCTACTCTTTTATTTCTCGATGCAGTCTCTAAAAACGTATTTCTTAAGGGAAATGTTATCAAAGTGCTAAAATCTTTTATAAAAATTTATTAAAACGGTATTTTAAATGCCAGTGTTATAATACAGTAATTCTATTGTACTGACTATTATAGCTTAACCAATTTCTGTGTTTACTAAAAAGATTATTCAAGCATTCTCTTAATCCATTTAGATATCAGGAATCAATCGAATTCAAAAAAAGAAGATTTAAGACTGACGGAATGTTTTTCTTTTAATTCTGAACGAAATTCAACTGCCAAAATGATTTTGCCGATTTTTTACTGTACTTATAAACCGAAGTTTGAGAGGAAGCTTGTTAATATTTATGTAGTTTAAAAAAGAAATTTGTAACAAAATGTAACGAAAACTTCAAAAAGAGAATAGATTAACGCATAGATGTGTTTAAGCAAAAAAAACAAGAGTAGCTTAACTACTAATAAAATAAGAAATGTTACTTGTAAACTCTTAAGACCTCTTACTCTTCATGTTTTGCTTGTGTTACCTCCACATATCAAAACAACTATAAAAAAAATATCTTTACGTCAAACATATCTCGAAGAAAAAAGCTTTTCTGTTTTCCATACTTAATAATTTATAAAACTCGCTAACGAACTGATTATATAAATGAATGTATTTATATGTGTATATATTACTTATATGTTTAGCGTTATTTACAAAACAAATATTTGTTGTATATATATATAAATATTATATATATATATACTTAATGAGCTTAATGTTAAGATTTCATAGTTAGAGATTTCTTAGCTATGGGAGTTACAAATGTTAGACGATAACATAGATACATACCTAGACCTAAAATGGAATCAGTATTTGTAACTAGCATTGTGTTTTAGCAATTTTAATTTATATGAAAATAAAATGCCATGAAAATATATTTTTTTCCTATTACACCGTTGCTTTATTTAGAGTTTAATCATCGGTATGAAAGCTTACAGATTTAGGCAAAATACTAAATATCTCGACGCAAACCCCAAACTGCAACCGATTAAAACTTCTGCAATTTCTCAACCACCTAATCAGGGCATTAGTTTGATCTCTGTTTTAAGCTAAAGCATACGTTATCGTTTATAAATAAATACTCCATTCGGTAGATGCAAACAATCGAAATTCTGTTGGATTCTATTTTCATTCCCTGGAAAGTTTAATTTCATTCAATTCAAATAGTTCAAACGTTTTCAATTCCTAAATATTCATGCATGAGCTCTACTTTTTTACGATAGTTAGAGAATAAAATGATGCCTGCATATTTGAAGCTAAAATGTGATTGGTTCGCTTTGACAATTTTAAAATTAATTTAGTCAAAACCTGCTGCACTTACTTCAATTTGCCGATTCTTTCCAAACTAAATCTTGAGCTAGATTTATGTAGGTACTTTCAGATTTATTCGCCCAATCTTTATTTATATATTGATCAAAGCAAAATTAGGTCAGATTGGAAAGAGTTTCCCTAATTTTACTTTCGGCTCCTTTCTTTCTTACTCAAGAATAAATTTCAACTGTTGGCTTGATTTTTTACTTTTCGCGTAATCTGAATTATTCCGAATGTATGAATTGTGTAAGCAAATGGAGGATCAAAATGAAACTTTTAAAATTTCAACGGAGTAACTACTCAGCACTTACGCCCCGGAAAATTTAGTTTGCAGAAGTTTAAGTGAAAGCGCTTCATTTTCTCTTTTTCCTAGTTTAACGCGAGATTCCCCGTGCATCATTTATGTGGAATGAAATAGTTCACCTAATGTTCGCATGTCGGTTCCAGATGCACCCGGTGACTTCGTGCAGAACTCCCCAGATTAGCGCAGCACGTTAAGTGGACGACCCGTTTAAATAAATTAATACCAAGTTCTACGAGATGTTTGCTTTTTATTTATCACGTCCCATCACTCTTCAAAGTTAACGAGACGTAATTTATGACATTTACATAGTCCATA
This sequence comes from Dorcus parallelipipedus, assembly GCA_958336345.1. Classification (NCBI taxonomy): domain Eukaryota; kingdom Metazoa; phylum Arthropoda; class Insecta; order Coleoptera; family Lucanidae; genus Dorcus; species Dorcus parallelipipedus. Next base: position 3,661,382 of record OY284479.1, on the reverse strand, counting down.
AGCCATGACTTCTTGCCCCAATAAATAAAATCATTGGAATTGTCTTCTTTGAAAAAGACATCTCAAATGAAAAAGAATCTATCGAAATGACCTCTAAGAAACGAAATTTGGAGGCAAAAAATGGATGGCATTAAAGACATTGGCTCAAAAGAGCAAGTATCTGAAGGAATGAAAAAAGGTTTAACTAAGGCAAGCAAGAAGAATTGTGGCGCGTTATAGTCAGAAGCCAGAAGAAGGAGAAGCAAAGAAGAGGATTACGTAAGTAAACATGAATCTGAAAAATGCTTGTTCGAATTAAAAACAAGCAACCCTTAAGAAGAGAGGAAGTTAGACGATTGATGACGTGGTACGTCCGGAAGCCCGACGAAGAGGAAATGAATGTGAATAATGAGAAGCACAGAAGAAATTGAAATATTTACTATTGAAGGGATGAATTTGTCGAAGCCAGCCACAAGAAGAGAAAAAGAAAATGAGAAGGTCTCATATTGAGGATAATGGAGGCACTGAAGTAGACACCAAGGAAGAAATTAACACTTTCTCATTGATTTTGCTTACTAGTACTTAGTATCTCAAGTTGTTACTGAGATACTAAAATTTTTACGTCATTTTACAATCATTTCTGCTTGTCCAGCTACGATAAACCCTGTATAAGACAATGTCATGAATTTCAAAGTAAATGAGAATTGTTTTTTCTTTCACATGGAAGTATTTATATTGAAATCTTTGTGCGTTTTAATTTCCAATTTTATTTTTAAAAAATAGGCAGCAGCCTTATCGATTTACGTTGGTAAGAGTCACGCTTATAATAGCGCAATCTCATCGCCATTTTATTGATTTATGTCTTTCATAAAATCATTCCAGCATTTTCTTTTTCTTTTTCTTCTGTCAAACAAAGTAATTTTTATTGGTGGTTCGTTTATAAAATGATTTCCAAGCAGTTACCAAAATTATATAAAAATTGCCCCCCGACATATTATAATAGTAATATTCTAAGATCGTGTGTTGCATTTATGGCACGGAAGTCAAAGTTTACGGCTCCTGTTCCATTAATTCATGTTTTACGGCCCATTGTTATTTTTACGAGTGCATTGTTGCGGTTTATATATTCACCGTAATTTATGTCACTCTCATTCGGGCCCCCCTCACGTTGTAAAAAAAATGCTAATTTAATATAGCGAAATTACAATGCTGATAAAAAAAGACGGAATTAAATACCTTAATGCATATTAAAACGCGACGAGATTTTTTTTTTTTTAATAATTAAATGACTCATGAAATACGCGAACTACCTCGAACGAGTCCGAATTAAAAAATTAATTACATCGAGCGTTATCTAAATATAAATTTGTTTTGATGAATGCCGGGCTTTTTAATAATTCGTTTGATTATTGGGGAAAAGTAGCATGTGGTGACGCAATATGGTGAAAAGCACACTCTCGAACGTACTAGAAGTGAACTTGTGAATCAGCGCATTCACTTTATCTATGCCTCCATTGTGAGTCATTAATATTAGTCCATTAATTATAATCGGAGCTACCAACTAAAACGTACTTGTTCCTCGTGTAATACGTGGCTTTCGCGTAGGTTTATTTTGGTTTGCAAGACTGCGGGCATTATATGCAACTTTTTTGTTTGTATATAAGAACATCGCTGCTTATCACGTACTATTATTTGTGCGTTTGTTATCGAGTTAGAAAGTGAAGTGCTTTACTAAACGTAAGTAAATTTATTTATTTTTGTTTAGTATTAATAGTTTTTCGTGTTCATTTGGAAACATAAAAATAAATCTCAACAATATTTTTGCTATTGCGTTGCTTTCACTTAAGTTGATGTTGCGCAAGTGACTTGCTTAACTTGTCGGCAACCAAATATTCATGGTGGTTTAAAGAAAGGGGTCTGAAAATGTTCAAGTCATTCTTCACAATATGACGCACATGGGCGAATAAATAATTTAACAAAATGCAAAATTTAATTTCGTATAATCCCCCGTCACAGATAAGCTTCATTAAAAAAAAAAAAAAACCAATGTACGCAAATAAATCCTGTTATCATTTTATGATGATTAATTTCAGCTGTGAAAATGGCTAATAATACCGTGAACTTCAAAGTCTTCTTGAGGGATGAAACTAGTACAGAGGCCCGTCGGTTCGTCGTCGATGATGCGTCTGTTGTTACGAATTTTGTTTTCATGAAGGAAAAACTCCAGATGGTTTTTCCCAAGCTTAGAGATGTCAATTTCAGGATTACTTGGAAGGGTAAGAAAATAAGAACGAAATTAGAACTGTTTCCGAATCGAATTTTGACGTGTTTTAACTTGTATCATTCTAAAACTATTCTGAATCGTGTTTTAACTTGTATCAACTTATTTATCGTAATTTCATTTTAAAACTATTCGAAATTTAAATTGGTTTAAGTATTTAGACCAGGGTTGAGCAGATTTACATCATTTGATTAAAATCTTGTTTAAAATCATTGATTTTAATCGAGCGATTTTTATTTTAAAAAACCAAATTTAAAAATTCTCATTGGTACCAAAATTTAAGACATTTGACATTAATTATTCGATTTTTGACGTAAAATGAAACAAAAGACGATCGACAAATAAATAATTAAAATTTATAAATCAAAAAAATAATAATAACTTAAAAATAAAAGAAATTCTCCTTAAATAAACAAAACTGGGGTCGACTTTCTAAAAATTAAGGTTTACTTTAAGCCATTCAACAATTATGCAATTTTTTACGTAAAATAAAACAAGACAATCGAAATATATGAAATTAAAAAAAAATAACAAAAATAAAAATTTTCTCATTCAATAAACAAAACTGGTTCAATTTTCTAAAATTAACACATATTTTAAGACATTTGACAATTGCGCTATTTTTTTTAACAAAATACATAATTTTCATATCGAAAAATCGATTTTGTTTGGAAGATTAAATAAAAAAACGTGTTAGAAAAGAAAACTAAAGAAAAGCAGAATAATTCTCATTTTCATAAAGGAAATGTATGAAATTAATAAAATAATAAAAAATAAATAAATTGTCATTAAATAGATAAATTAAGATACATTTTAGAACATTTCTGACAATTGTGATGTAAAATTAAACAAAAGACGATCGAGAAATAAAGAAAATTTATATAAGTTAAGGAAAAAAAATAACATAAAAATCAAAAAAATTCTGATTAAATAAACAAAACTGGTTAATTATTAATAATTAAGATATAGGTATTTTGACAATCTGATATTTGACAATTGTGCAATTTTTAACGAAAAATAAAACAAACGACGATCGATAAGAGTTAGAAAAAAAAAAACAACATAAAAATAAAAAAATTGTCATTAAATAGATAAATTAAGATACATTTTAGAACATTTCTGACAATTGTGATGTAAAATAAACCAAAAGATGATCGAGAAATAAAGAAAATTTATAAAAGTTAAGGAAAAAAAATAACATAAAAATCAAAAAAATTCTGATTAAATAAACAAAACTGGTTAATTATTAATAATTAAGATATAGGTATTTTGACAATCTGATATTTGACAATTGTGCAATTTTTAACGAAAAATAAAACAAACGACGATCGATAAGAGTTAGAAAAAAAAACAACATAAAAATAAAAAAATTGTCATTAAATAGATAAATTAAAATACATTTTAGAACATTTCTGACAATTGTGATGTAAAATAAACCAAAAGATGATCGAGGAATAAAGAAAATTTATAAAAGTTAAGGAAAAAAAATAACATAAAATCAAAAAAATTCTGATTAAATAAACAAAACTGGTTAATTATTAATAATTAAGATATAGGTATTTTGACAATTGGACACTTGACAATTGTGCAATTTTTAACGAAAAATAAAACAAACGACGATCGATAAGAGTTAGAAAAAAAAACAACATAAAAATAAAAAAATTGTCATTAAATAGATAAATTAAGATACATTTTAAAACATTTTTGACAATTGTGATGTAAAATAAACCAAAAGACGATCGAGAAATAAAGAAAATTTATAAAAGTTAAGGAAAAAAAAAACATAAAAATCAAAAAAATTCTGATTAAATAAACAAAACTGGTTAATTATTAATAATTAAGATATAGGTATTTTGATAATTTGACATTTGACAATTGTGCAATTTTTAACGAAAAATAAAACAAACGACGATCGATAAGAGTTAGAAAAAAAAACAACATAAAAATAAAAAAAATTGTCATTAAATAGATAAATTAAGATACATTTTAGAACATTTCTGACAATTGTGATGTAAAATAAACCAAAAGACGATCGAGAAATAAAGAAAATTTATAAAAGTTAAGGAAAAAAAAATAACATAAAAATCAAAAAAATTCTGATTAAATAAACAAAACTGGTTAATTATTAATAATTAAGATATAGGTATTTTGACAATTTGACATTTGACAATTGTGCAATTTTTAACGAAAAATAAAACAAACGACGATCGATAAGAGTTAGAAAAAAAGAACAACATAAAAGTAAAAAAATTGTCATTAAATAGATAAATTAAGATACATTTTAGAACATTTCTGACAATTGTGATGTAAAATAAACCAAAAGACGATCGAGAAATAAAGAAAATTTATAAAAGTTAAGGAAAAAAAAATAACATAAAAATCAAAAAAATTCTGATTAAATAAACAAAACTGGTTAATTATTAATAATTAAGATATAGGTATTTTGACAATTTGACATTTGACAATTGTGCAATTTTTAACGAAAAATGAAACAAACGACGATCGATCAACATAAAAATAAAAAATTCGCATTGAATAAACAAAACTGGTTCGACTTTCTAAAAGTAAGTAAGTAATTTATTTAAATCATTTGATCAAAGTCGTGTATAAAATAACTGATTTTAAACAAGCCATTTTTTTAATCATGATTTCTTAAATTTGTTGAAAGTTATTAATTAAATACATTTTGTTTTTATTTAAAAATTTTAAAGAAGATCAACTTTTTTTAATTTATATCAACGATTTTTGATTTTTCCTAAAAAATCGTGATTTTTATCAACACTGATTTCTTGCTGAAACTATAAATTTTATTTAACGCCCATTCGTACTCTCGGTCGTTTAAAAATATTGTGTCATGGATGGCACTGTATATTGATTTTATTTACTTATAGTTATAACCTCGGTTACAAAATAAATGAAAGTTTTTGCTTCAACTTGAAAATAGAAAACTTTATTTTTCCCTTCTAATTATTTTGTTTTAATCTAGATTCCGATGGTGATGAAATCACCATCGATTCAGATGAAGATTTAATAACTGCATTTACCGAAATGAGCAGCTCCCTCAAAATACTATACGTTACAATCCTGGAGCGTAAGCAAAACCAGGATCATTTCCAAGCAGGCGAAGGACAATGTAAGTAATACTACCTAGATTTGATACAAATAGGAGATTTTGGAAATATAGAACACGTTCTACTTTTCTAAACCTTGTACAAAAATCGTATATACAGAAAATGTACCTACTACTAATTTTAAATCTGTTTAAATCTAGTCCATGGATTCAGGGGGCGTGTAATCTGCGACGTGTGTGAAACCCCCATTACGGGATACCGATACAAGTGCATGCAGTGTCCCGATTATGATCTTTGCGCAAACTGCGAATTCGAGGGGCACCATTCTGAACATATGATGCTGCGTACATCGCGCCTCGAATTTCCGTTTGCTCGCTGCACCAGGAAGATAATGGACCATATTAATAAGTCCATCAGGAAGGTGAACCATATGGCCTACAAGGAAGCTTGCCGTTCGGGAAAATACAGGGGAAAGTATGAGAGGATGTGGGATGGTAGAAGAAGATGCCAGGCAGAGTTTGACCAACAAGAAGAACAACCTCAGACTTCCCAGCAAAACGAAACGGCTGAAAGCAGCAGCACCCAGCAACCACAAGAGCAGAAACCAAGTGGTTGCCCCATGCAGGAGATCAATTTGGAACAGATCACTCCTCTCATGTAAGTAAACTTTTTTTTTTCTAGATAAACATAATTACATGTGTGGAAATTCGAAAATTTTAGTTATCCAATTTTGGATGCTTTGAACAACACGGTTAATTTAGCACCTGCTGAACCTGGCAATGCAAATAATCCAAGCAATAATAATAATAACAACAATTACAGTGCAGGTGCAAATCCTCAACAACCAAATTTTATGGATTTGATCCGAAATGCAATCAACGGATTCTTTGGTGAGTCGCGCCGACTTTCTAAAATATGTACAAACTTTTTGATGTTTGCTTTTTTGTTGAGCAGAAGGTGCCGCTCATGTCCAGCAGCAACAACAGCAACAGAATCAGCAAATGCCCGAATCTTCTAGTGCCCCAACTGCAGCTGCTGCTACTTCATCGCAAGCAACGTCAGAGGTCCGCAACATTCCAATGGAAGTCGAAAGGGAAATCGACCTTACGAAATCTCCTAGTCACTCGGCTGAATTTACTTCAAGACGAGAACCTGGTTGGACTATAATTAACAATCAATCTTCGGAAACTCCAAGGCCGACTGCACCGACGCAGACGGATCGAGAAAGTAAGAAGTTCTAATTAATCTAAATTTTTTTTCTTACTCTTTCATTGCAGGTGCTAAAATTGCCGAAGGATTAAAGCAGTTGCTCGACATGGGCTTTTCGGACGAACTAAATTTGGTCGCCCTACTCAAGCGCTTCGACGGCAACGTCGGCGAAGTAGTTAAATACTTATTTGAACAGAACATTTAAGTTACCTAGTTTGAACACAACATTCCTCGTTTTGTACTTTATATTATTTCTATATGGGATAGGGTGTAGTTATTCCTTTTAACTATATAATGGATTTTTATGTTATGACGTATTATATGTATATGATGAAGATGATGATGTATGTATCTATTGTTATTTTAATTAAAAATAAATAATTCTAAAACCTATTTGGTTTAGATACAATCTTGAGGTAGATAGAGACAGGAATTGTTTATCAATATCATCAGAGTTGCTGCACGCAATCCTGATTATTGCCGTTACTAAATCACGTATTCCCTTTTAAGGGATAACACTAAAGAAACTACATGCGACTGCAATCATAAATATATGGATCATTTAGCGGTCGTTGACGTGCAGGAGTATCGATTACCATCACAATCCTAATCGAAAAGGCTTCTGCTTTGCTAAACACGACGATACCCGAAGACCTAACATCCGAACGCACTTGCGAAATCGAAACCTTTCGGCGTCTTGCTTGTAATGCAAACGAATTTTTTATTATAGATTTCTTGCATAAATTACCTCTGGATGAAAGTAAATTTTAATTGGCACGCCACCAAATCGCTAAACGATCCCGGCAGATGTAATTTATTCCGGGAAACTCTCTCCACCTTGCTCAAGTAAATTATATTTATACACCCAACACCAGAACAGTCGTTCCAGAATAAGATCTTGCCAACCAACCACTTATGCTTTTAGTTTAACGAAAACCAGTTGAGGAATTGAAGTTGAATTTTTGTTCGAAAGCTTGAAAGTCGAAGACGTATTCTGAATGTAATTGCAAAGTACGAAAGAATTTAGATAATTAAAAAGGAAAACATTTATTTTGTTGTTTGAACATGAAATGGTTATTTATTTAAAAAAAAATCCTGCGAGCGTCCTACATCCTTTAAACACCATCTATCGACGTTTACCTGAACTTACCCACGAGATATGAAAGATCATAAATTTATTAGCAGTATTTTCTGATTGGATGCGAAATTACACTAAGTTTATTATTAAAAAAAAAGCCCAGACTCAAATGCTGCTGTTTCCTACTTTCGTCCTTAATGTTCCTTGCCCGTGCAACTGGTATTAAGAGAGAGAGAAAAAAAGCAATTTTTTTTTAGGTAAAGAATGTAATTCTGACAAATTTTTTTAACTGAAAAAATTTGGAAAACTTGATATACAGAAAAAGAATTCTTTTAGAATGAAAAATTATTTGAATTAATTAACTGTTAAGTGCTGACGTCAAACGTGTAAACAATTTGCATGCAGCTACACCTCTGCATAATCACGCAATAATCCTTTAAACCGAAGCCTAAATATAGATATTAATTATTAACACTGTGTTAATAACATAGTAGCTCTAATTTTATTGAATGTTAAATTTTAATGATTAATTATGATTGGATATAAATATTTGGAAAGGTACAAGGATACAATTGCATAATTATAAATAGTCCTCCTAGAGGTTCGAAAATATTAGTTCTAATCAACAGATGGCAGAATATTAACGCAACATTAATATGTCAGTGCGCACGAGTTGGATTCTGTCCGCCAATTTCAAGTGCGATTTAAGTCATAAGTTTTAGTGCTTCGGAAGTGTAGCGTTGTCTCTCTAATATATAGAACACAAAACTCATCTAATAATGGCACACATGTATTCAGACGAATGTAACGTATCACATCTGTTTGCATGACTTTACTATTTTAAAATTCACGTTCCCAAAATCAATAACGCACCGGCTCATACGTTCACGTAACAATTTCAAATTGCATGTAACCAGCTAATGCTGTTTCATTAGACAAAATAAAAATAATAATAATAATAATACGAATTTGTTTCACCCGCGAAAGCACGTTTGCAGCACAAAGTAAACAAACAGTTCCACAGCTTACAACACTTTTGCAACATAAAACGAACAATTAAACCGAAAACTATTTTAACATAATCCTTCTATAATTAGTTAATTTAGCCTAGTTTTCAAACTCCAACTAAAACATTTAAATTTAGGTGAAGCAACTTATACGAATTTAATTCGTATAACCAAAATGAATTAGCGCAGGCTTTTTTATTAAAAAAAAGAACATTTTTAGAAGGTTTAATTTTGTTGGTTTATTTAGGAAGTTACGTTGCCAAAAGATTCAAATCGACCGCAACGTTTAGCAAAATGTTTCAAAATTTCAAATTAAATGATGTATTTAATTTTAGATGCAAAACTATAACGCAAAAAGTCACAACTTTAAATATTAGGATGAAACTTAGTAAATCGAATTTAAAAAAGAAATAGTTTTGGGCTTAAGCTTTTTTAATAAGACTAAAAGACGAAAAGCAAATTGGCAATAAATGTACGAGTTAATGCAAAAATAAAAACCTAATTATATTACAGGAAAATGTTTGTTTCCATTTTGAAAATGATTGAAAATTAAAAAAAAACATTTTATCCTTATCCATGTTTTACCTGTTTTAAAATTATTAATAGCATGTAATCATTAGAGGCCGGATTTTAGGTGAAATGCCTCTCTTAAGGTTTTAAAGATTGTTTAAAGATATCTCTTAGTTTCATTAGAAATAGAGTCAAATAACTCGAAAGATTCGAAACGAAGCTTAAAACCTAAACGAAGGCATTTCACCTAAAATCCGGCCTATAACAATCATATACATTATTGACTAAAAATATTTTTTAACAAAATTTACAATTTTTAACAATAATACACTGTTTACAACCTTCACAATGGCAAAGCGAAAGCACTTTTCTAATATTAATGCTTTGTTTACTATCCAAGAAAAAAAATATACGCAAAATTACTTGCTATAATTAATGACGTGTTAAGAAATGAAGCAGAGCCCGCGAACACTTGGCTCTTATATACAGCGACAATTTATTTTCCGCTAAATTCTTCAATAATCGTGCGAAACAACGGGTTTAAAATTAGAACAAAATTTCAATACAATTTTCGGAGCGTCACTACGTTAATCAAAATTTTTTCTCTTTTCTACTCCTTTATTATAACTATTTCAAGTACTTGCGTCTCTTCACAACCAATAATCCTAAACGTATTACTGGTCGCCTATTTCCAACAAAAAAGAAACTCCAAATGATCTAAATTAACTTCTACAACCCCCCCATCATTCAAATGCCCTTCTTTATGCGAGGGTTTCATTTAGTGATTTATTTGAATCACTTAAAGTAAAGCTTCAGTTCTGTTTTTATTATTTTTTATCAAAAATTGTTGTGACAAAAGGCCTAAAGGTAAGAGTTTTAATAGAACGGGTTTGCTCTGTCCTAACGTTTTTGTCAAATTTTTGCAGTGTAGAAACTGGAAGAAAACTTGAGGAATAAACCCAGTATACCCGAAGACTCAAACAAACCAAGCCCTTTTTTTTGGAATCCTTGCAGTATGGAGACGACCTCGTGTGAAAAGATTATTTCGTACCCCTCAAGCAGCAACCAATGAAGAAGACTTGAACTATTGGTGAAGTGTGTTAAGATGTTTCCCCTTTTCACTTCAATTTGGTAAACCAGGATAGTTAACGAACATCAAAAGAAGAGAAGAAAATCCTTTACTGTACCCATTTTTTTGCGAAATTTTGCAATATGAAAACGACTGTAATTAGAAGATGATTCAGTGACTCCCATGCAAGGGAAAAGACGTGGACGTAAACCAAGCGTTTTTTTTTTGGAATCCTTGCAGTATGGAGACGATCCCGTGTGGAAAGATTATTTCGTACCCCTCAAGCAGCAACCAATGAAGAAGACTTGAACTATTGGTGAAGTGTGTTAAGATGTTTCCCCTTTTCACTTCAATTTGGTAAACCAGGATAATTAACAAACATCAAAAGAAGAGAAGAAAATCCTTTACTGTACCCATTTTTTTGCGAAATTTTTGCAATATGAAAACGACTGTAATTAGAAGATGATTCAGTGACTCCCATGCAAGGGAAAAGACGTGGACGTAAACCAAGCCTTTTTTTTTGGAATCCTTGCAGTATGGAGACGATCCCGTGTGAAAAGATTATTTCGTACCCCTCAAGCAGCAACCAATGAAGAAGACTTGAACTATTGGTAAAGTGTGTTAAGATGTTTCCCCTTTTCACTTCAATTTGGTAAACCAGGATAGTTAACAAACATCAAAAGAAGAGAAGAAAATCCTGTAGCCATTTTTTTGCGAAATTTTTTGCAATATGAAAACGACTGTAATTAGAAGATGATTCAGTGACTCCCATGCAAGGGAAAAGACGTGGACGTTTGAGGAAGTGTATTAAAATATTTTTTCTTATGACTCACTTCATACTGGAAAGAAGAAGACCTATCCTAAAGCCTTTTTTATCCAATGACTTGAGCGCAGCTAGAAGACTTCCACCTAAACCTCAGTAAAAAGAAAAACCCAAGATGAAAAGAAGAAGAATACTAAACACCTCTCTTATCCTGGTCCAAAAAATCGCTTAATTTAAATAAAAAATAAAGAACTGAAAAGTTCAATGAATAAAAAAGTAGCTTTACTTTTAATATGAAACATTATTCTGTTTTTTTGTAAAAGAAATATGTATGTAATCAAGGTTATGTTTAATAATAATAATATGAAGAGGTGTTTTTTTTTTTGAAATATAAAAATGTGATTTATTCGTGACTTAATTAATTATAAAATGGGGGTAAAAGGTTTCGTGTTGAAAACTAATTACGTAAATCAATTTGACGCTTAAGAAAACGACGACGACACTGTCAAGTATATTACTTTGTTAAACGGGGGGTGGAAAAAAAGTCTTATCAACTTAAAAATTGATTTGCCATAAAGCTGTCACTTTGACGCATAAATCGGGACAGTTATTAATGTTATTCACGAATCCGCTGGCGGCACGTTCGCAAAACTTTTGTTAAAATATTACAAAAGTTGGCATTACGTTGTTTTACGCGTTCTTTTTCTGTTCCCAGATTCATTGCCCTGGCACACGGAATAAATTTATGCAATTCAATTATATGCAGCTCGCAAGTTAGAATAAATGATACGAACTGTTGGAAACACATCAACAACATTAACTTTACTTTTCAGTGAAGCGGCGAAATTCCTTGGCAGTATATTACTATCTAAACACGTATTTTTGAGTTATTGTTGCAATTTGCCGGGGGAACGCCTTAAAACTTTATTTTACAACACGAAACGAATAAAACAAAGGCCTCGTCGAATTATTAATAAATTTAACTGCGGCAGTTAAGTTGTCACATGTAACTTAATCACGTAGACATAATCGAACAACAAAATGACCAGTCGGCTGCTGTTATTATTATTTAACGCGCTAGTTCTGCCTTAGATTTATAAATAAAATGTTTTTGTGTTCATTGGCTACGTTGGTGGTTGTCAGGCTTCAAAACAAAGCGAGTGGGCTCAAATCCCACTCTTCAATTAAAGAACTGAAAAAGTCTTCAAACTAAAACAATATATCTTTAGTTTAGTGTCATTTCCAATTATTCACTTTTGCAATGCAATTTATGAACAATCCGGGAAATTATTTATTGGATTTACAGTCCGTATCTGGCAGGACAAAACGAAAACGATTTTTCCGTACCATATCCCTTTAAAGAGGTCATGGTTTTATATATAACTCGACCAAAAAAAAAATAATGAAAAAATAAAAAGAAAATCAGGTAGCAATAGCACACACACAAAAATAAATGTACTTGAATATAGTTTCCGTCGAAGTTAGATCAATAATTTGATCATAAAAATTGCGGTTTGAATATCCAGACGTGCTTCTGAAATATCTCTTCTTCGGTGTTTACTTGAGACGCAAGGAAATTTTAATTTGCAGACGAGAAGTGCATCGCCTCGGACTGCAATAAATTATTCAACATTGCGAAAAATCTGGAATCGTACAACTCCAAGAAAGAAGAAGAAAATTTGAAATACGTTTACAAAATCGTACGGCTAACGTCCAGTCGACAACAGAACGCAAAACGTAAGTACAATATACGAAACCTTAATTGTTTTCTAAACAAGAAGAAAAAAAGAAACGTGGAGAGTTCGAAAATGATATTATTTTTTGCTCGGGATGCCCAGGGGCTGGTTGGAATAATATTCACATTCAGAGTGGCGATTGCGGTCTACCAACCGACCACAGGCTCATTTCAAATTAACCGTCATAAATTTCAAAACGTAATGACGTTAAAAAAATTTATATGACGTTTTTCATTTATGAAAATTATTTCGAATGAGCTCAATTAATTTCACAGCACGATCATCTTACGTTTTAATTAAAATTATTTCTGTTCAATTCAACATCATGAAGAAAATACATTCAGGAATTTTAATTAAAATTATTTATATTTTTCCTGAAATTTTCTAACGCGTGCGTCACTCCTTGTTATTTTTCTATTATGAGTGTATTTATTTTTGGGTTTTATCATTAAAAATTTAATTGAACGCGATTTTCATTAAACGAACATTATTTTGGGAACGAAAACAAAATAGGAATTTGGTGTTTATTTTTTTTTTTTTAATGGAAAATTGATATACCGTATGTTTCTATTCAACTTGAAAACTTAAACCCTTTGATTTTTATATGAACCTTGTGTCTAAAATATACAGCGACATAAACGTGATCAAGTGATTAACATGGCCTGTTCTGAATGTCCTTTGACGTTTCTAAATCTTAGATCTGTAGAAAATTGATTTCTTTTCGAATTCTATTAGATAAATTATTATTTGTGGGGTTTAAAAAAAATTAATGCTGTTCTTTTTTTTTATTTCAGCATTATCAACGTATTTCGCAATAAAATATATCTGTAATCATCCTATACTGCCAACGTTATTAGTAGAAATAATAAGGGTGAGTAGTTGTTATCCGATTCAATTGTAAAATTTATTAGCTGACAAAAACCGCAATGTGAAATGTAGTTGGGAATGAATGCATCGGAAAATGTTTGCGTGAGAGAATTATGCAGTGCAAAGTACGAAAATGACATAGAATTTATGGAACGAATTGCTCGCCTGTAAGTTACGATTTCATGACGTGGCTTTTAAAACGTGCAGGCAAAATACTCGAGCTATAATATCGAAACAGACGCCCTTGAACATGTAATCAAACCAAGGTACTAAGTGACAAGCTGAATTAAATATAGCTTCGGTAATCAATCGGTCATGACTACCTCTGCATATGACGTACGTATAAACAAACACAACCACCGTCTGAAAACTGGACCGGTTCCAATATTTCCACGTGTTAATAACAGACAGAGGATTGCAGAGGCAGCAGCAGCAGCTGTCTTTAGTCGTTTATAGCTACAAAATGCTTTATATTAAAATTCGTGTGCCTGGCTGCAGTAAATTTTGGCAGGCGATCTCACAAATCGACAGTATTTCCAGCGACATTTCGTCATTGTCACCATCTTCAAAAGAAAGAAAAATAGAACTTTCCACGAGCTATTTTTAATTTTACTCGAACATCCTATTATTCTTCTTGGCACTCTATGCAACATCTGCCCAAATTTATTGGGAAAATAAAATTATTATGAATGAATTTCGAACAAACTAATTTTACTTCTCTCTATGTGTCAACAGAGGCAACCGAACTCTTCCTATTTGGTTTTCATTAAAAACAACGACGAAAATTATTACTTGAGCATCCCTTAGTTTTGAAAACCAAAAGAATTCTTTCTTAGTTTTCACTCCATTTGCTTTCATTCAATTATATCCAGAAGTGCACCTGGTTTTGTTCCTCCCCCCCATTCACGTCTTAATTTTTCCTTTAATTCAACTACGAGATGTCCAAGTCTTTAAATTCAGCAGACGCCAGGTGAAGGCCACTTTGGATATTCAGAAAGAAAACCTTCTTCATTTCTCTACTTTTTCTAACTCTTACTTTGGTCAATGGTCACTTCTTCCTCAACCTTCCTTTGGATAGCTTCTTTTTACTATTCATGATATTTCCTATTCAGTCCACGTGGACAAGTCAGCTCTGATCTCTTTCCAGTTTAAACAATTGCATCAATTCTTTGTTTATTCTGACTCTTCACTCCAAATTTGACTTTCTTGCACAGGGCCAATTTTCTTTTTTAGAAAGCCCAATCCAATATTCCTTTAAAATAGCAATTATTTCCAGTAGCTTATTAAAAGTATAAGTGTAACTATAACTTTATAAACAAAATATAATTTATTACATGTTGAAACTTAAACTTTGTATTCGTTACATGTCCAAGCAAAATTCCCCGGAACTGTAATTCGCTTGCCAAAATTTTCATTGTGTACTTGCACATACGTAAAATATTAACATGCATTGGCGGCCATCCACAAATTAATATGGAGTATAAATTTTCGTCACTTTACGTGACGTTAAAGAATTAACATTAGGCCGATGAATAAATAAAAAAGAAAATAGCTAATGTCAAAATAACTGAGCCAAAACATACATCTCCAATGAGCTGTCTGTTTTCACTACGACGAGAATTCGAACGAATTGATTATGTGCTAATTACATTCCTAAGACGACTGGGAACCGTTTCAAATACTCTCTTAATTAAAGGGCCAATTAAAACAAATGGTGGGGGCGCCCCAAACATTTTTTGTCCATTAAAACATTTTAATATTTTCAGTGTTCCAAACAAATAAAGCTAACGACCTGCGTGATCGAAATTTTGCTTCGCTTGATCGTAAAGAACAGTTTCGTCCAGGACAGCGACAGGAAGATAATCAGAAAACTATTTTGGAATCCAGTAAATTTTAAGCAGATCGTCGAATGTGTTCAGATAATGTATTTATATTTCGGAGAGGAGAATTACGACATGCAATTCAAATTACTCAAAGTTATAAACTGCCTCTACTTGAGAAAAGGTAAGTCTCGGCTAAATCACACTTTGTCAGTCATTTGATTTCCAATTTTAAATTCGCCAGGCAATTCTCAAACTGCCCTGGTAAACTCGTCCACTGTGCAGTTCATCGGGGAATCACTAGACAAGTACAAAAATCAAAAAGACATGTTTCAAAGCTTCTTGCCCTTAATTAAAGTATTATGCCGAAATCGTAAGTCAACTTTTATGAAGCTTGCGTGAGTTTGAGTTTTTTTCACTTTAGGAAAACACTGTGATCTTCTAACGTGCGAAAGATTTTTTAACTCCATCACATCCTTGACGCCAGTCAAGACCAAAGCAGTTACAATCATCACCATATTAAAATTAATGTCGAAGAATGGTTCGAACTAACCCAAAAATTTTTGGAATTACTTTTTTTTAAATCGTATATTTGCAGTTGAGGCGGCTCACGAAATGAGCAAGTGCGAAAAAGTATTCAGTTTTATTTTAAACACGCTGCAAGCTCCATGTGATAAAACGATACATAAAAAGTATCTAATGGCAATTTTATACAAAATTACTAGACATCGTAAGCACTTTTAAACTATTGATGATATACAGGATTCGCTGATTATCAAAGTTTTATAGCCGCTGGTGTTCAAATGATTAGCAAGTCGAATTTCTGGAACATGCTTTTCGATTTTTTATCAAAAAATGAGAGGCTAGACGAACTACGTTTGCGACTGATGATTACCAAAGGCTTCACCATATTAAATAGGGGGGTGAATAAAACAGTTTTGCCGATTGTACCTTTCAAATTGGATTTGCGACAAGATATACAACGAAATTGTAAGTAGGCACACTGTCTTGTTTTAAGTAGATTTAAATAAAATTTTGAAAACGCAGCGGAAGAAATGGAAGAGCAAACTGACGACAGTGACAATGAAAACGAGGAGAGTGACTGTGATGATGAAATCAACAACAACGACAATCAACATGGGCGTCTGGATAGTTCGTCAGTATCTGAGGAAGACTGCGAGGACTTTGGGTTGGACAATGAGGACGTAGACGATGATGAGGAGGAAGACTTGACTTTAGCAGAAGACATTCCAAGTTCAAAAAAGGGAAAAGAAGACGTGGCTTTGTAAGTATAACCACAATTTCATCACTTGAAACTCACCGGGTTCGTCAGTATGAAGCCATATTTCCAAGAGTTCTCCGCGGTACCGATCGACGAAGACGACTGTAAATTAAAAATTTATCAAGGTGCCAATGATGTATTATCACTGCAAAAATTAATTGCATTTAGAGTTAATAGGCATGAAATGTTTAACACTTTGGCTTTCCCCGATGCCGTTGGAGCGAATGGTGAAAACGTTGAAGATGCAATAAACCCATTAACCAACTATTTTTCCATGTGAGTTTCTAGTTTGGCACCCCCCCCCCCACCCAAATATATAATTGTAATTTGGACTTTCAGTGAAACCATGAGTACAAAAGCAAAACACTCGAAGGGATTGGAAGAGAGTAACTACCCCTGTCAAATAATTTACCAATTAACTGAGCCTGACAAGGAAAAAATAGATGTGCCAGAGTAAGTTGTTTTAGCCGAAATAGAAGCAGCTTATCCTTAAAATATTGCAGCCCTGATACTTTCAAACAAGATTTTGAAAATGCTGCTTTGTGTAAATCAAGCGCAAGGGCGCACAAAATAAATCCACTTACGCCTTCCTTACGTTTCGAATCGAGATTTGAATGCGGAAATCTGCGAACAGTCGAGCGAGTAAATTGGTTTGGGAAGTATCGTTGTTGTTCTTGTTGTTTAACTTTGCCTTTTCCAGGTCGGCGATGTCGAGTACAATTTGTTTCTAACGCCCGATATAAATTTGCACGGTGGATTGCAGTGGTTTTATTTTCAAGTTTCTGGCATGCTCGCGGGGGAAACGTACCAATTTAATATTATTAATTTTCAGAAAGTTAACAGCCAGTTCAATTATGGTATGCAACCGGTGTTGTTTTCAGCTATTGATTATATACTTAACGGTACAGGTAAATCAGTTTTTGTTGATGGCCAATTCATCCCCTTATTTAACACCTACTTCATTTTAGGTTGGAGTAAAGTAGGAGAAAAGATTATTTATTATGGAAATGAATACACGAATGAAGAGAAGACGAAACAATTTCGTACTTTATCGTTCAGTATTACTTTTCCTTACAGTAACGATTATGGTTATTTGGCCTATCATTATCCCTACACCTATTCAAGACTGATGGTAAGATTTGAACTTCGTTTTGGAACATTCCTAATTGAAATTTTTGAGGTGGACGTGCATTCGTTTACGAACAGAAACCGTGATGAAATCTACAGTCGCGTTGATAAACTCTGCACGACGGTAAACTCCAACGAAGTCCCCCTAATAACAATAACATCATCACTGAAGAGGTCAAAGTCTTTGCGTATACCGTACGAGGTAATTTGTAGAACGTTTTGCTAATGGAAAATTTTATATATCAACGATTTGTTCCAGAAACGCTCGCTAGTTTTTATAACAGCGCGTGTTCATCCGTGCGAAAGCAATTCGTCTTGGATTATGGATGGGATATTGCAATTCCTCCTTGATGAACAAGACGAAAGAGCCGCGTGCGCAAGAGAACACTACATTTTTAAAATCATTCCCATGCTGAATCCCGAGGGTGTTATTTGCGGCAAGTAAGTAACCAAATTATTTCTTTTTTTGGCCATCCACCGTATATACATAATAAGTAAATAGAACGCTTTTAGAATTATGATAGAATCCAGTGGGTATAATTAACAGTTGCAGTAAGTTAGTCTGTGAATTTCTAGGGCGAAATGGGGAGATAAAGTGGTCAGAAATCCCCCCCGCCCCCCCAAAATGTTTAATTCGCCGCCCGTTAGTTAACGATTGTTTAGAACTTGTTCAGGTAATTAGTTTTACACGCAAGATAACTTGCTTGGGCTAATGGCTTTAATTTAACTTGCAATTTCGAAACAAAAATGAAACTCACTTACATAAATAAAATATTAAAAATAAAACAGAGCGTCAGGATCTTAACAGATTCACGTTTGTCATCGATTCAAGTTTTGTAATGAAAATAAAAATAGCGTTATTTTTTTTTTTGTGTGTGAAACAGAAATTCTAATTAAGAACTGACTAGACTTGAAGGTCTTTCAGATTCGTGAGGTTGGCAAAAGAGAAGGTGGTTTTGACTTCAATAAAATATATTTAATCGAAAAATACAATTTTTCACCTACATTAAACTGGACTTCGTAAAAAAAATATTAAAAAAAAAAAGTTTGCGTATAAAATTATATATGACTATTGCTAGAAATACAAGGCACATAATTATTATCATTTATCTTACATATGGAACGATTGAGTTAAAATGAAGTACTTAAAAAATACTTACGATAAAAAGTACATAAATAAGGATAAAAATAATTATTTAGAGGACGGATTAAAGGAACGAGCAAGTACTGTGACGGTATCGGGTTCAATCGTAGATACATAGTCATCGTCATGTTCGTGATGATTTACGATTGCGACCGGGTCGTCCTGCAGTTCGACGTTTGAATGGAAATTTGAGTCGTAAGGACCATTCGTGGATTGTTCTATGTCGACGTCGTTCTTTTCGGCCGGCAGGACTCGAGTACGAACGTCCACGTCATCTGCGGTTTTTTCTGGAGTCGAAGTGGTTCTGCGATATTTACTTAGAAGGTCGTTAATGCCCACAGGAACGAATTTGTTATGTTGTTCTGATGCCGGGGATGACGTGTACGGTCTTATAGTTGTTGAATAAACTGGTTTACTGCAAAGAAAACCGCCTATGAAAAATGCATTACAAATATCTACACTCTTTTTACAACCTTGCTGGATTGGACTACATTTTTTTAAACAACTTTGCCCAGACATTAATTTATTCCTTCTACGTTTACTACTCGTAATAAACACGCGAACGTTTAACGATCACCACATTACTTATTAAAAGTTTTAAAAAATTACTGGACTTCACTTGTACTTCATAAATCTTCTGGCTTATGGATTTAACGATTCAAAATATTACTATAATGAGATTTATTTATGGCAAAATAGTAGGGTAGTTTTGCTTACTGATTTCAATGTTAACGCACGATAGAAACGCGAATAGAACATGAACATGAATGATTTCTTTAGTTTTTGGTTTTTCTTATTAGAAAAAGAATCGAGGATTCATCGAAAGTCATTTAATTTTCTTTTTCCTCGTCCTCGCAAGTCTAAATAAGAAGAAATTGAAAATATTCATCCTTTATGTTATATTCTATAAGCCTACAAAGAAAATAGAATTTATTCTATTACATGAACTAAATGTGATTCAAGCGAAATCAAAAAGATTATTTTATTTTTATTGTAAATTAACATCTGGGCATCTTCTTGGAATGTTTTACGTTTTGTTTTCGTCAAAATAAGAATGAGAATTGAATTTTTCAGAATTCAGAGTAATGGGGAAATTATGTTCAACCGAAATAATTTAGTGAAAATAAAAAAGACGTCTCATACAGTTTTCGTTTTTAAAAAAAATTCGTTAAAAGAAATGCGTTTTGCCATTACGTAGAAGAAATATGGAATTAAGTGTAGTGGAACAAATTTAACGAAAAAAACATTTTCTACAATCTTGCCATGAAGTAAAAAAATAAAATTGTAGAATATCTGCTTTGACTAAAAAATAAAAAAATTAACCATGTAGTTTCTTCATGGAAAAAATGAATTGGATGTTACTTTCTAAGATCCTCATGGAAACGCATTAATAGCACAGAGAGAAAAGCAAAAGCCCAACGTTTCCATGACGTTCCACGGGGGGTAAAATAAAAGGGGGCGAATAAAAAAAAAATAGATTTGAAAATTAGTAACGTTCAGCTAAGTTATAGCCTTAGCCCATCCACCATGCTACCTTCCACCTGGGTTATAATTCTAAAATAAAAATGATCGATTTGGTTAACAGTGAAATAATGAGTAATTACAGTGAAACGCTGATGCAATTAGAACCCGAGGTGTGGCGCTGTGCGGGCTCACCTTCTTACCCCTGCGCAGAGGACACAGGAATTGAACCATAGTTGTAGTAGTAGCAGCGGGTTTGTTCACAAATGAAGTCCTTCACCGCCGTGCAATCGTCGGTGTCCCATTCGAAGGTCGGCGCTTTTAATGTCACGCAACCACTTGATGATCCACTGTCGCCACTGCAAATCAAAAAGAAAATTAGAATTTGGCATCCCTCGTCCGAAGACCAACCTTTCTCTGGCCGTCCTTTGGGGGCTCGTGCTACCGCTGGGGATGTCAGAGGATTCATCGTTCAAAGGCTTCTTCATGTAGTTGAATGTGGCGTTGAACGGAAGACCTGTGCTCATCCACAAATACATATCCGTCCCCAATTTATTTCCAGATGTCCAAAAGTCATATTTGTTATAACCTTGCAGCAAATTTCAATGTAATTAATTATTTTCCAACAACACAAAAGGATGGGTTACCTGCGTTCGTTAAGTATTGAGTGATAGAGTCGGCTTTTTCTCTGGTCTCGAACGAAGCTAATTGCAAACCTAACGATCTACAGTACTGGTACGAAAGGAAAAAGTTTAGCTCGGGGGAGTACGGATTCATGCGACTCACGAAGTACTGGACCCCATCTAACTGTATCGTCGTTATCCTTTGAGCTGTGAAAGAAACAGGCCCGTGAGTTTCCCGAGAAAGGCAAAACTTAATTAACCAAAAAAAAACCGTTAATTACGCGTTAATGTTGCTTTGGTCAGACGAATTTAAATTCTGTAACATCCACCGCAAATGCTTAACCAAGCGCGAAGCGTCGTAGACCAATCATATTTAATTCGAAGAAGGAAGGAACATAATAAGTATTCTTAAGAGTTTTGGACGTGTTGTGAATACATAATATTAAAGACTGGCAGAGTTTCCGCTTTAGTTGAGTGTGAGGTACGATTTGCGTTGTCATTCATTTTTTTTTATTCAAAATGATTTTGGCGATTTGAAAAGAAAATAAAAAATAACGACACCTACTACTTCATACCTCCTCTATCCTTATCTACCAGATTTATGAAGCGATAGTAACATAAAAGGTGATAATTTAAGGTCAATAGCCCTGGCAGTTACGAAACGTTCATCTCGACTTAAATTTAAAAAAGCTAATCCGTTTAAATAAGTACTTACTTAGTTATTTCAAGGACGATAATGAATCACGAAAATCAGAAATCGTGCAAAAAATTTGTGAGCAAATATTGGCGTACCTCGTCTGGCACGTATTTGTAAATTCTCATTAAAGTCTTTACGAAGCGTGAGGCAACAAAAATAAAACTCGTCTTTTTCTAAGGCCGAAAGAGAAACCGGATAATTATCATTGCCGGACGAGTAAATAAATCAGGCGCGTTTAAGGTTTCAAAAATTAAATAAAAAAGAAAACGTTTCGGCGTTTGTTAAGGGGATTTCTTTTAAAGATTCGTCGCATAATAAATGAATTAATTTAAGGAGATGTTTGTGTGTTGCTTCTAATTTTATCAACAGGTCAGAGAGTATTATCAAGTAAGTCAAACAAAACCACACAGAAAATAATTCTTAAATTATTTAAATACTTACTATTGGATGTGTTAACGAAAACAAATAATATAATACTTGATACAACACCGAATGCGTTCATCTTGATTCTCATTCTTGTCTGTGGTGTCCAAAGTTTAATCGCGAACTAAGGCCGTGTAGAGTCGCGCGTTGGTTTTGTGCAGAGATTACCGGATACACCCCCCAAAGCCCTCGTCGTCATTTTTGAAGAAGATTCTAATGTTCTTCTCCTGTGAAGCCACGTTTTTTTTTCTCCCGTACCTGTAAGAAATTACGGAATTATTTTTACCCACGAACAATGGACGTCGTTTTCGAATTCAATTCGCCTCCTGAAAATTTAACAAAACGTAAGATTTTTTCTTTTATTTTTTTATTGCCTTGTACATACATACTTACTCCGCTTATTACTTACACCAGCTCGTTTCAATTACAAAAAAACGCTTTCACTAGTTTAAAAACAACGAATTTTCATAGCGTCTAGCTTTTATTTGATATTTTTTAAGCTCTGAAAAAGTAATTTTTCTTAAGATAAATACTTCCCTGCACTAGCCCGTTTCACTTTTTTAAAATCACTTTCACTACCTTATAATTATAAACAAGTAACGATTTTTTATAGCTCTCCACGTTTATTTATATTTTACATCCTTGGAGTCCTTTGAAAATGCGACAATTAAAAAAAAAAATTAATCTTGAAATAATGTTTCGTTTTAAAGATTTTTTCCAAGAACTTTAACTTACTTTTGCATTTAATTAACTTCTGCAATTTCCTATTTTATTCCTGCTTGCGTTTTTAAAAATCCATACCATAAAATTAAACAATAGAGATTTTTTTTTTTATTAACTGAAGAGCTCGTACAATTTTCTTTTTATTACGAAAATGCCCTCCTTAATATAGTGTCTTAGTAAATATAATTATTTTTTATTTAAAATTGTTCGTCATATACCTTGAATTTATTTTTAAAAAATTGGAATAAATTGAGAACTAAATCATTTTAGAATTATAAGCGTATTAACAAATTTAAATTTTTAGAACTCCGTAAGTATTCATTTTATCTTTTGCGAATCTTTTCCAAGTAAATTATTCGATTTTTTTTAAATTTTACTCATTTTCCACTTCATTTACATGAAAGAAATAAAATAAAAATCTTCTACAAACAATAAATTAACGGAAATATTATTAATATTAGCAACGTTTGAAATAGTACCAGTATCAATTGATTTCGATATGAATGAATGGGAATCTCTCTCTCTCTCATCTCCTCATCTGTCATTCTATACTTTTAAAAAAATCGACACATTTGAAGCGATTTCATGCTAGGTTATATTGACTTATTAAATTGTTTATAATGCACTTTAAAAAAAATCTACCGCGGGTTACAACAGGATGAGGCATCTTCTTATTGAAACATTCTTCATTGACTTGGTGCAGTTCGTTTGTTTGACGACTTCTTGTTAGGTTATGTTGGCTTCACCTTTTCAGTAGTAGTTTTCTGAATTGGAATAAGTAACATTTTAAAATTCAAACTTCGCGCCAAACCTTAGGATTTTGAACGCAACATTTTTTTTCTTATAACCGTAATAAAAAGAGTTTCTTCTCAAAAATGATTGTTGCAAAGACAAGTCTGCAACAAGAGCTTAATTAAAATTCTCGATGAAAACCAAGTAAAAATATAGCGTCTTCAGAAGTTCCAACTTTTAAATTTCCCGCCGAATTTTTCGCGCGAAATTTGAACGTCACAGTATTTGTTTATGTTTAAGTATCAACAAAAAATATATTAAAGTTTGAATTAATTCTTAATTAAGTTTTTTAAATTTCTCGCCCGAAGTTTAAACGTCACTGTATTTGATTTTGACATTTTGATTTTTTAACATAACCTAAAAAGTGACGGAAACGTAATCAAAATACAATAAAATTGAAAAACCGAAATTACGGGAACGTTTGACAGTTTTGACAGTTTGTTTCTTGACAGTGTCATGTGATCTAATAAATTTCAGGTTAGAATGAGCGTTGCATAAAAATAATATGATCCGTGATTAATCTTCGATCGGAATTTTAGTTTCGACTTAGTTTTGCAAGATCATTTATTATTATTATAGTTTTAGGTTATGTTGGCTTCAGTATTTTTGAACTTATATTGACTTATTAAATTGTTTATAATGCACTTTAAGAAAAATCTACCGCGGATTACAACAGGATGAAGCATCAACGGGCATCTCCTTATTGAAACGTTCTTCATTGACTTGGTGCAGTTCGTTTGTTTGACGATTTCTTGTTAGGTTATGTTGGCTTCACCTTTTCAGTAGTAGTTTTCTGAATTGGGATAAGTAACATTTTAAAATTCAAACTTCGCGCCAAACCTTAGGATTTGGAACGCAACATTTTTTTTCTTTAGAACCGGAATAAAAAGAGCTTCTTCTCAAAAATGATTGTTGCAAAGACAAGTCTGCAACAAGAGCTTAATTAAAATTCTCGATGAAAACCACGTAAAAATGTAGCGTCTTCAGAAGTTCCAACTTTTAAATTTCCCGCCGAATTTTTCGCGCGAAATTTGAACGTCACAGTATTTGTTTATTTTTTTTTACTAGTATCAACAAAAAATATATTAAAGTTTGAATTAATTCTTAATTAAGATATAACGATTTTTAAATTTCTCGCTCGAAGTTTAAACGTCACTGTATTTGATTTTGACATTTTCATTTTTTAACATAACCTAAAAAGTGATGGAAACCTAATCAAAATACAATAAAATTGAAAAAGCGAAATTACGGGAAGACTTGAGTGTCTGACAATTTGATTTTGATAGTTTGTTTCTTGACAGTATCATGTGATCTAATAAACTTCAGGTTAGAATGAGCGTTGCATAAAAATAATATGGTCTGTGATTAATCTTGAATGTTCGATCGGAATTTTAGTTTCGACTTAGTTTTGCAAGATCATTTATTATTATTATAGTTTTAGGTTATGTTGGCTTCAGTATTTTTGAACTTATATTGACTTATTAAATTGTTTATAATGCACTTTAAGAAAAATCTACCGCGGGTTACAACAGGATGAAGCATCAACCGGCATCTTCTTATTGAAACATTCTTCATTGACTTGGTGCAGTTCGTTTGTTTAACGACTACTTGTTAGGTTATGTTGGCTTCACCTTTTCAGTAGTAGTTTTCTGAATTGAGATAAGTGACATTTTAAAATTCAAACTTCGCGCCAAACCTTCGGATTTGGAACGCAACATTTTTTTTTCTTTAGAACCGGAATAAAAAGAGCTTCTTCTCAAAAATGATTGTTGCAAAGCCAAGTCTGCAACAAGAGCTTAATTAAAATTCTCGATGAAAACCAAGTAAAAATATAGCGTCTTCAGAAGTTCCAACTTTTAAATTTCCCGCCGAATTTTTCGCGCGAAATTTGAACGTCACAGTATTTGTTTATTTTTTTTACTAGTATCAACAAAAAATATATTGAAGTTTGAATTAATTCTTAATTAGGATATAACGATTTTTAAATTTCTCGCCCGAAGTTTAAACGTCACTGTATTTGATTTTGACATTTTGATTTTTTAACATAACCTAAAAAGTGATGGAAACGTAATCAGAATACAATAAAATTGAAAAACCGAAATTACGGGAACATTTGAGTGATTTTGACAGTTTGTTTCTTGACAGTATCATGTGATCTAATAAATTTCAGGTTAGAATGAGCGTTGCATAAAAATAATATGATCCGTGATTAATCTTGAATGTTCGATCGGAATTTTAGTTTCGACTTAGTTTTGCAAGATCATTTATTATTATTATAGTTTTAGGTTATGTTGGCTTCAGTTTTTTTTATCGATTTCCGCTAAAATTAATGGGATTGTGATGCGTTTTGTTATCTCTCTCACCTGTCATTCTGTACTTGACACATTGACACATTTCAAGCGATTTTATGCTTTAAGTTATGTTGACTTATTAAATTTTTTATAATGAACGCGGGTTAAAACAGGATGAAGCATCTTCTTCATTTGTTTAACAACGTCTTGTTAGGTTATGTTGGCTTCACCTTTTCAGTAATACTTTTCTGTATTGAGATCTGCGCACTAGTAAATAGGCGAAACTGCAATTTCTTTGTTTTCTCTCATTTAAAACGTTTCAACCTCAATCGAAATAGTCCATTCAGTGCTGCCACATTACCTTTAGGCGCCTTGTGAGGTTATGTTGGTTTCTGAATTCTATTTGCAATTGAGTGAAACGAACAAGATCTCACTTTCTCCTTCTTTCACATTCAATTTCTATTACACTCCTTAACAATTATTAACAACTCGATAAAAATTACTATTTTTTTCTAATTAAAAGTTTTTCAAAAATTGTTTCTTGCTCTTATGTACAGGATATAGGATTTTGGCAAGTTTTGATTTTTTGAAGGGAATATATGTACAGGATTTTAATTCCTTTGTATGAAAATATTGTTTGTGTAAATGAATTCATATAGAAAAGAAAAAGTGAAACGTACTTGAACAACGTAGATTTGTATCGAATTTATTAGCCTGCAAGGTAGAGCTTTAGCATAAACAAAAGAAACTACATTAAATAAAATGTAATTAGCTGTTTTAGCGCCGGCGTATAATAACACGCCGTCAGCAATAAAAAATAACAATAAAATATGTAAATTTATTAATACATTTTAAACAGTATCTGTAACGTATGTATAAAATTAATAATGTGGAACATTGAGAGTACAGCAGACGTTCATGTGGAATCGTATGTATAGTATATAATTTTAAACCGGCTCCTCATTTTATTGTTTTGTTTGGATCTATTTATATACTACATGTGCATCGGGTATTAAAATATAGGAATATAGTTAGTACAAGAGCGAAAAGAATGCATAAAATATACGTTAAATCAAAATAAAAACATTATTTCTTTTGTACCAGTTCTTGGAAACGTTCAACCTTATCTTCTGTGAGGCTTCTTTACTTTATTTCTTTATTTATTTTATTTTTTCGTACGAACGCCGTTGGTGTACGGTTTTTATTCTCGTACGTACCACATTTTTCAAACAACATGATTTATTCATTGCGTAGCAAATACCAAGTATAAAATTACACACCCTTAAAACTAAAACTGTGCGCGCACTTTCTTTCTTCTTCTAAATTATGTGGATCGTGTACCCATAAATTTAGACGCCTTTTTCTTTTTCTTTCTTAAATTTTATTACATTTTAATTACGACCAACATTGTACCTCGCTTTCTTCTACATAGGTTTAGTAAGTGTGTGTGTGTATATGCGTTGAACGTGGGTTGTTGTATTTACGAGTTTCAAAATCACGGTCATCTATTAAAAGACGCTAGTGTTTTATCTAATATTTACGGTAAAAATACGCCATTAGAGATTTCAATTTTTAAATCATCATTTCTTTTATGCGTTTACATTTTATGATTCAAAGAAGAAACGCACCAATAATGGTTGTTTTTATCAACTCATAACACTAAAAAGGAAAACACTTTCGTCACGTTCCAATTACACACTTTATTTTCAGGAGATAAACAATGAATTCTATATTTAAGAATTACCACAGAATGTCTTTAAATAAATGTGTTTATTTGTAAGTCTCCTTTTTGTCCTAGTTGGAAAATTAAAATAAAGTTTTTTGGGAGTTCCCTACACTAAATCTTTTTGAAATAATAAAAGCAAAAGTTTTGAGATGTCTCTGACAGCGGTTAATGATATTGAACTGAGAGTTAAGAAAAAAAAAACGAAATTCCAAGAAGATTCGAGTCAAGAATGTATCCCAATTCAGGTACTTGTCTTGGTTGGATTACCTTTAATAAACAAGTATAATAACAACGCGCTAGAAATAATCGTAGCCAAAGGCGAAATTTCACTTTTAAATCGACGCGGATAATAAGTTTTTTGTTGCCGACGCAGAAGAAGAAGAAGAACAACAAGAAGAAGAAAAACGCGCATTGTACATGTGCGTATAATCCGGAGACAGCGGCTATTTTATTTTATTTAAATTTATTATCATCCAATCTAATTGTTGTTCTCGTTTTCGCGTACAAGTTCGCTGAAATGATTTACAACTGACCGCAGAGACAAGCCGCCATTTTATTGCCTATAAAATAAATTCAATTTATATTCGTACTGTTTCTAAACGAAGGTAAAACGCACATAAAATTAACATACACAAAGGAATCGAAAAATTTACATTCGTTCACGGTTATAACAAATAAAACTCTTGTTCATAATTATATGTATCTCGAAGGAAAAAAATACAATACATCTTTTCCAGGTATTCTACTTATTTCTTTTTTTTTCTTCGGCTTTTACGATTAGTCATTTTCATAAAGACGTCTGTTACGCCACTGTTTTATATGGATGGTTATTAAATAATTTTTGTAAGTATTGTAGAAACACTTCTTCTGCTTTTATGATTAGTCATTTTCATAAAAACGTCTGTTACGCCACTGTTTTATATGCATGGTTATTAAATAATAATTTTTGTAAATATTATAAAAAAAAGTGTAAAAGTGCTATGAACTTTATTTAATTTAAAAGTTTCTGACCTCATCCACACTAAAACTTTAATTACCACATTTTGCATATATACGTCCGTT
Source organism: Dorcus parallelipipedus (assembly GCA_958336345.1). Lineage (NCBI taxonomy): Eukaryota > Metazoa > Arthropoda > Insecta > Coleoptera > Lucanidae > Dorcus > Dorcus parallelipipedus. The sequence goes on along the minus strand of OY284479.1, from coordinate 3,632,640 downwards.
TTTTCCGGTTCATTAATGGCCTAAACTGCTGTAAAATATTTTTTGAATCTATACTAATTGGAATGAAATAATCGCCAAAAAAACGCCGTTAGTTATTCGTTAAGCGCTAGAAATTCTAAAAGCAATAGATTATCAGTTCATTGGCCGGTTGGTTATTTTTTAATAAACGTTCAGGTGGAAAATGAGCAAACGTTTCTAGTTAGACGCCGGACTTTCTATTACAATGCCGAACAATGTTGCGGTGGCCGTGATCTTGTCATTGTTATGCAAGCAAAGTTCATTGATTTTATTTTTAATCTGTTTCGTGTCTTTCATATTTTTTTCTCTCTTCCATCAGCGTCGGCCGAGACTAAAAACTTTTAATTTAAATTCCGATCGCGAATTTTATTTTTACAGTTTTCAGTTGCACGAACCACTGAAACGTTTCAGCTTTTTGTTTCATGTCATATCAAATTCCGAACACATCAACCAAAAACTACAAAAACAAAAACAACTTTTAACTAACACAATCCCCCAAGAAAAAAACATTATTCTAAAAATCATTATCGGAGAAATACTTTTATCTAAATAATTTGGCTGATACGTTAATTAAACTCTTAATTAGTTTTAGTCTATTCAGTTTTGAGTTATTACAAAAATAACAAAAAAGTTTAAGCAAGTCTTTGTAAAATAGACACTCTATGTTGTCCTTGAGATAATAAAATGGGATATTTTGAGAGATGATATCTCTGACAAGAACAAATTTGGTTTCATGGAATTCTGCGCACATTCGAAAAACGAAAGCGAGATGAAGAATGAAAAGAAAAAGAAAAGGCGTAATCCCAAGCACGCCGTGCTAATAATTTTCACAGATAATATCTACGCCTTAGTTAAACAGCGAATTAAAAATTCAAAACGCAAAATAACGACTCGATTTCGCAATTAGATAACGCGCCTGCATCCATCATCATTTGCGCGTCTGTGTTAAGTCCCGAAGTATAAATTTTATTTAACAACTGGCAATTACGCTAAATCTAGTGTTCGGCGTTAAACACCATCCACCCATAATTAATGGACTGCGTAATTAGCAGCAAGTTACAACGAACTTGATCTAAAAGTGCTCCTCCTCTTCTATGTCTATGACCAGCGCTTGTTGACACGTTTAACATTGATTGTTCTATTTGTGTTCTTTTTTGAATAAGTCCAAATTCTATTTCTAAAACATTTTCTTTTAACTATCCTGCGTTTAACCCAAATTCAACATAACGAATGGGTTAATAAAAAGACATCCCACGCATCGTTTTCCAAACAAGTTTTATTTTAAACAAAGTGTTGTATCAGTGAGAACATTGATTGTTCTATTTGTGTTCTTTTTGAACAAGTCCAAACTAAATCATTTTCTTTTAACCCAAAATCCAAATGGGTTAATGGAAAGACATCCCACACATCGTTTTCCAAACTAGTTCTATTTTAAACAATGTATTGTATATGTGAGAAGATGTAACAACGCTCCCTTTTCTACGTCTATGAGCAGACGTTTAATATTGATTGTTCTATTTGTGTTCTTTTTTGATTAAGTCCAAATTCTATTTCTAAAACATTTTCTTTTAACTATCCTGCGTTTAACCCAAATTCAACATAACGAATGGGTTAATAAAAAGACATCCCACGCATCGTTTTCCAAACAAGTTTTATTTTAAACAAAGTGTTGTATCAGTGAGAACATTGATTGTTCTATTTGTGTTCTTTTTGAACAAGTCCAAACTAAAACATTTTCTTTTAACCCAAAATCCAAATGGGTTAATGGAAAGACATCCCACACATCGTTTTCCAAACTAGTTCTATTTTAAACAATGTATTGTATATGTGAGAAGATGTAACAACGCTCCCTTTTCTACGTCTATGAGCAGACGTTTAATATTGATTTTTCTATTTGTGTTATTTTTTCAATAAGTCCAAATTCTATTTCTAAAACATTTTCTTTTAACTATCCTGCGTTTAACCCAAATCCAACATAATGAATGGGTTAATAAAAACACATCCCACGCATCGTTTTCCAAACTAGTTTTATTTTAAACAATGTGTTGTATCAATGAGAACATTGATTGTTCTATTTGTGTACTTTTTGAATAAGTCCAAACTAAAACAATTTCTTTTAACCCAAGATCCAAATGGGTTAATGGAAAGACATCCCACACATCGTTTTCTAAACTAGTTCTATTTTAAACAATGTATTGTATATGTGAGAAGATGTAACAACGCTCCCTCTTCTACGTCTATGAGCAGACGTTTAATATTGATTGTTCTATTTGTGTTCTTTTTTGAATAAGTCCAAATTCTATTTCTAAAACATTTTCTTTTAACTATCCTGCGTTTAACCCAAATCCAACATAACGAATGGGTTAATAAAAAGACATCCCACGCATCGTTTTCCAAACTAGTTTTATTTTAAACAAAGTGTTGTATCAGAGAGAACATTGATTGTTCTATTTGTGTTCTTTTTGTATAAGTCCAAACTAAAACATTTTCTTTTAACCCAAAATCCAAATGGGTTAATGGAAAGACATCCCACACATCGTTTTCCAAACTAGTTCTATTTTAAACAATGTATTGTATATGTGGGAAGATGTAACAACGCTCCCTCTTCTACATCTATCAGCAGACGTTTAATATTGATTGTTCTATTTGTGTTCTTTTTTGAAGAAGTCCAAATTCTATTTCTAAAACATTTTCTTTTAACTATCCTGCGTTTAACCCAAATTCAACATAACGAATGGGTTAATAAAAAGACATCCCACGCATCGTTTTCCAAACTAGTTTTATTTTAAACAAAGTGTTGTATCCGTGAGAACATTGATTGTTCTATTTGTGTTCTTTTTGAATAAGTCCAAACTAAAACATTTTCTTTTAACCCAAAATCCAAATGGGTTAATGGAAAGACATCCCACACATCGTTTTCCAAACTAGTTCTATTTTAAACAATGTATTGTATATGTGAGAAGATGTAACAACGCTCCCTCTTCTACGTCTATGAGCAGACGTTTAATATGGATTGTTCTATTTGTGTTCTTTTTTGAATAAGTCCAAATTCTATTTCTAAAACATTTTCTTTTAACTATCCTGCGTTTAACCCAAATTCAACATAACGAGTGGGTTAATAAAAAGACATCCCACGCATCGTTTTCCAAACTGGTTTTATTTTAAACAAAGTGAGAACATTGATTGTTCTATTTGTGTTCTTTTTGAATAAGTCCAAACTAAAACATTGTCTTTTAACCCAAAATCCAAATGGGTTAATGGAAAGACATCCCACACATCGTTTTCTAAACTAGTTCTATTTTAAACAATGTATTGTATATGTGAGAAGATGTAACAACGCTCCCTTTTCTACGTTTGTGAGCAGACGTTTAATATTGATTGTTCTATTTGTGTTCTTTTTTGAATAAGTCCAAATTCTATTTCTAAAACATTTTCTTTTAACTATCCTGCGTTTAACCCAAATCCAACATAACGAATGGGTTAATAAAAAGACATCCCACGCATCGTTTTCCAAACTAGTTTTATTTTAAACAAAGTGTTGTATCAGTGAGAACATTGATTGTTCTATTTGTGTTCTTTTTGAATAAGTCAAAACTGAAACATTTTCTTTTAACCCAAAATCCAAATGGGTTAATGGAAAGACATCCCACACATTGTTTTCCAAACCAGTTTTATTTTAAACAATGTATTGTATATGTTAGAAGATGTAACCTCGCTCGTTAAAATTTAGAAAAACTGTGTTCGTCATAAATAAACTATCGTGATGTTTTGAATAATTGCCTATAAATAAATAAAAGAAATTGTAATAAATAGATACGTGGATTAAATTTTGTTAGTTGGTTGTGAGACTTGTTTGGTTTAAGTCGATGTTTAAAGTAGTAGCAGCAAGTAAGCAAGCAAATCGAGCCAAAAACGCAAAGATATTTTCGAGTCGATTTGCAACTGCATTTACTTCAAGGGAAACGGGTCAATTTTTAAAGGCGCGAATGGAATAGGTGCATCGTTCCTCCTTCTTCGTCTTCTCCTCCTTATGATGCGTTTAGCAGATTAATTCGATAAGTACGGAGAGCGTTTTCAAAAATTCGCGCAAATCGAGATTTAATTTTATTTAAAGTCGTTCGGAGATGGGAGATATTTTAGAGAGCGCGCGTTAAAGTGGAAAGATAGAACTCAAACAGGAATGCTGTATTTAGTGCCATTATTTACAAAGTAAAGTAACACGTTTGTAACCCCGCGGCCAGATATTTGAGATGTAAGCAGGTGTATTTTTTATAGACTGTAGTCGTCGAACAATGCAGGTAGCATGTTTATTTACCTATAATAGGCGGCTTACAGTCGTGACGCGACGAGGTATTATAAAACTCTGGAAATTTGCACGGTTACTTGTGAAAATGTGCGACGTCGTTTTTTTTTCAACCAAATCTCATCCCATAATTAATTACAGAATGACATTAAATCATTTTTATGGCCTAGCGACAAATTGGATATACATGTCATTAAAAAACAAGAATATATTACTTCGCTTTCAACTTAATACGTCGTTTCGTACTTTAAACATCATAAAAGATAAATTACATTTCTTGGAAATCATTTTAAATTTCAAAATTGCCAAGGCATCTGTCTGTTGTCTCAATAACATACACTTGAAGGTTTCTTTCTAAACACTGAAAATATAAGTAATTCCAAACATTTCACTTTGTTTTCATTAAAAACTAACACAACACCTTTTTTTTAATACACCGTAACAAAAAAAATAACAAATTCGTTTAAATTTATGTATATTTATTTTGCTCTATGAAATTACCTAATTGTAGATAGAACAAAAATAGAATCTATTAGGAATTTACTTCATTAAATGTTTCACTTGAATTGACGGGCAATGAAGAAATTCAATGCCATTGAAACCATATGGAATATGTTTACAGTATATTTACAAATAAATTCCAGCAAGGAAAACCTGGGAAAGAAATATGAAGGACGTGTGGCGTCCAAAAATTAAGAAAATACTAGAATTAACATGCTATTAAAGCGAATGGAAGTATTACTAAACATAATAAGAAATAAATTGATGGTCCTGATTCAATGGCTTCATAGTGTAGTTATGGGATTTATTTATTAATTAACGTAACAAGTTGTATAGTGATAGAATGAAAATGGAATTGTTTCAGATTATATAAGTTAGGTACTCAATGTATATTCTTGTGTCTTAGAGAAGAGACAATGGGGTAATGGTTATTCAAGGGACGTAAAAGAAATAAAATGACCGCAAATAAACCAGCGCCATAGATGAATCACAAATTGCACCTTATGTTAATTTTTAGTATAAAAATGAATATTTTCTAACCGTTTTTTCCGTCTCGAAAGGAAGGAAGTTGTAATACATCGTGGAATACTAATATTTTATACAAACGCTTTCATTAGTATGATAGAGTCATAGGAAGAGCGATGCGAAACAAAGAAAAAAAAACTTAGAATATCGATTTCACGAGACGAAATGCTCCTGCAATTAATCGCAGGATAATTATGCAGAAATTTAAAGCGTGCGTCGTCTGCAAAAAACGGTCGTCGCCGGAGTTATTTTTCTTTTTAAAACTGCCGTTTTCAGCCGAAGCCAGCAGCCAAGATCTAGCAGTAATAATTCGTGCCGGTATAAAAATAAGGCCGTCTCAATAAATTACGAACGGTTTTTGTTCTTCTTGAACTGGGATTATAAACGGACTCCAAACAAAGAATTTCCTTTGTACTTACGATCATTAAAGGCCTTACAAACTGTCATGTAATTATTTTTAATAATGCAATACTTGCCGTTAAATTATTTAGTATGGTTCGATGGACAGGTCTTGTATTAAAATGCAGTCAATAACCAGAAACGAACTTCCATTACACGTTCCATTCCCTAAACGTTTGTTTCAACCAGTAAAATACAACACAAACATTTTTTTTAATAATTGTGTTTATTTTTTTTTAGTACTCGTTGTGGTATCACAGGAACTGATTTAAACAGATGTTGGAAGAAACCTCACCCTGTACTTCATCCAGAAATTTACTGCGCCAAGGTTTGTGAGTCACTCAAACAAAATAATCGAATCTTTCAGAATCGAATTGTTTTAGAAACTGGTGCAATATGCGAAACAAGAACTGAAAAACGACATCCTCACGTTTATAGACATTCACGGACACAGCCGGAAGAAATTCTTTTTCTTTTATGGGTGTAACCCAAAACAGAGTTGGAATGACAATGATAAAGTCGGGGCTGAATCATCAGACACTTCCTATTATGTAATTTATTTTATTACGTTACTAATATCTATACGTTAAGAATTTAACGACTTTTTTCTTTGTGTGTTATTAAGCTGTGACATGTCCGGCTAAACTTAGAATTAAGAATTATTTTAATTACGAAAAAAAGATCCTGTTTGTTTCCGTTTCAGATTATACCCAAGTTGTTAAGTGCTAACGAAAATATGAAAGCAAATTTTTGTCGGTACAACATCGAAAAGAAGCGAGAGTCTACATGTAGAGTCGTTATGTGGAGGGAATTCGATGTAAAATGTTCTTATACCCTCGAATGTTCTTATTGTTCCGGAGAAAACAAGAAGGTTAGCCAAACCTCTTTATTAATAAATATCTAACTTGCTTTTGCTTTTCAGAAAATGACTGTAAAAATGTTGCGTGATATTGGAATCAGTATTATAACTTCGCTAGCAAATCTGGCAGAAAATTCTCAAAAAAGACAAACATAACGATCACGACTTATGTTTCCAAGTGATATTTCGCTTCAGTGGTAAAAGACTTAATTTTATTTATTGTTCACGTACATGATGCCTTTAGATTTTTATTTTTTTTTTGCTTAGTCGTAAACTGGTTTAGCTTTAACAAAAAAAAGAAGCCTACCGGTTTGTTTGTATATTCATATTCATTATAAGTTATTATGTGTAACTTAATCCAAATAAAACAAAGCAAAGCACTGGTTTCTATATTTTTTTTAATAACGTTTATACCCTGTAATATAAAATTTAAGTATAATATAACTATAAAAATAAAGATTAAACTATTTTTAAATACGTTTGTGTCTTTTCTCGTGAAAGCATTCAACTACAAGTCTACTTAACATTATCGTTAGCAAATATAAATATAAATACAAAAATTAATCTAGAAATTATAATACTTTTAACATCAAAACACATGTTCCTACTTGACTTTCTTTTTTTTTTGTATACAGCGAATTAGATTAGAATTTATTGTTCGTTCACCTTGCCGAATGATTTACCGACCAGCAGTTTCATTTGCTCATAGGTAACCCACATCATTATATTCCAACTCACCAAACGACAGAACGACGGAATAAAACTGCAAAATAATTATTAATTAGTTTCACTTTCAAACTAATCTACATAATCTCAAATCAACATTTGGACTTCATTCAAACTTAAGCACAACAACTCATATCTACGATTGCAAAAGTTATAGCTAGGCAAAAATAAAGTCTCCAACCCTTAACTATCAGAAGAAAAAGAAATCTTAGCAATCACAAGAAAAAATAATAATAGAGAAGATTCGCCGAAACCTTAAATTTTGACCTAAAAGAGGTGGTTTTGTCATCATCCATCACATGATAAACGAAGTCTTTCTTAGAGGAACTTGTTTGCAAAGCTCACATTAAATACTTCTATTAACAGAGTTGGAGAGCTATTTTCAATTCACGCTAATACCAAATTGATAACTTGAAGAGATAGATACTTCTGTTTTTAATGGAAAACAAAGTGAACTTACCCTTTGTAAAACGCCTTCCCACCTTCTTGCATGAACATTCGCACGGCGCAGTCCACAGCCCCCTTATATTGTCCTTTATTTGAATTCATGTATCTGGTTTTGACCACGTCCACTGGAGAAGCAACCACAGTTGCACAAAATCCTGCCAAAAAAAAAATTGCATCCTTTCTTCATTTACCGGATGAGTTGCTTACCTGCAATGACGGCCGAGGTAAAATGCAAGACGATTCCATCTTTCATGAGGTGGTAATACAAGAATGTGTCTTTAATCAGATCGTAGCAGACGATTTCCGATACGTTAACAATAGCGTTTCTGCTGACATTGGGAAAAGTCCCTAATACAAACAGTTTGGAAATACAACTTTTACTTGCGTAAGAAATAGCTTTTACCTTTCCATAATCCACTGGCCCCCTCTTGACGAGCAATGGCCTTATAAGCTTGCAACGTAGACGTGTACCTCACAGCAGATTTTCCGCTGATACAAGCTTGAAAACGTACTTTGACGACGTCAGTAGGTTGAGCGATTAGAACTGCCAAACCCCCAGTGGTCAACCCCGCTGCGACCCTTGCCCCAATATTCAGGCTTCCAGTACGACTATTACCTGTGAAAAAAAAACCACGTCGGTTAATCACGTGGCCCTCAAAGTTTCCAGCGAAATGAAAATTAGTTACACTCTGTTTTGATGTGATGAGGTATTAGTGTGTGTCTAGTAAATTTAGAAGCACCCTCAACAGCTCAAAATAAAACCCAACAATTTTGGACACTTGATTTGTATACAAAACAAGGGGTTTCCAATGCTTTTGAAATAAGTATTTGTGTATTTTTGTGTATGTAATCAACAGAAACAGGTAGGTACATGGAAAATAGATTAACGACGACTCATTCGATTTTTTGTTAAAACATTCAAATAAAAACAAACGCAAACGTAAGACAAATGAAGTAAGTGAAAAGGACAATATTCACAGTATGTACGGTCACATTCAAATAAAGTTGTGAAGATTCGCTGTTGAAAAGTGAAATTTTCAAGAGGTGACTCGTCCACAACGTTATCTTGACCATACTTTGAATTGAACACTGAATGAGGTATCAAGCCAACGATCGATTACTAGCAGGGCAAACTGCCAGTAAGCGTACCGTCTATTAGTTGTTGGTAGAATGCCTTGAAGTTGTCGTAGAGGCCAATTCGCACTGAGGCGAAACACATCTGACGCTGCAGACCGGCTGACAGGCCACTGTACAGACTCCTGCAATGAAATTTGATCACACACTGCTTTCCTTACCCCCCGAACTAAACCCGCTACTGGAGTAGCAAAACATACCATAGCTTACGTTTTGCTCAACATTTAAAAATTTGCATCCCAATCCCAAAAAGAGACCTGAGCCAATCCAACATTTTCAATCATAGGAACAAGGATGATGGAAAAGGAAGAAAATAGTTTGGTTTGAAATTTAAAGATCAGAGCTGCTTAGAACAAGCACGATCATAAAGATCGTAGGATGAGAGAAAGGGAAGAAATAGAATTCCAGTTTTACCAACTCCTCACATGATGTTTATGGTTTGAAATTTAAAGATCAGACCCGACTGAAGCAAAACGTTATTCGAGAGAGAGGGAGTGAGGAGTGTAACCTATGAATCCCTATTCCATAAGTACTATGTTTTCTTTATTATTAATGTCTTTTCTATTTCGCTTTTAGATGAATTTTATGAAACTGGAATGTTGATATCAGCTCAGCTTTAAAAATTGGGATTATACTCACAAGTTTTTTTATTAATTTCGAATTCAATGCAAATTTTTAAATTATTAATTCATCTCCAGGACGAAATTAACTTTCGCTCATTAATACCCAAGAAACTTGTCTAATAAAAGATTCAGTACCTTGCTCCTTCATGGCGCACCATATTGCTGATCATCCCAAAGAGACCAAGTTGTGAGGTCTGGGCTTGCGCGCGTATAATTGCGACGGTTCCATTTTGTATTATCCCGGAAGCTTCTCCTTGAATCTAAAAAAAATGAACCAATCAGTTTTCAGAGATTATCAAAAAAAGTCTTTTGGTTACTTGCAAGCGGACTTTCGCCGTGTCCAACGGAAACGTTATGGCATCTGCAATGCAGGCTGAAGTTCCTGCCGTAAGAAGTTTGCCGTAAATGGAAATACTGTCAAAAGCCGACATGATTCTCCTTCACAATTCCGTATAAGATAAAAAAAGGAATGGGAATGATATCTGCAAGAAAAAAAAGGAAGGCATCGAAGCAAAAACCTCCAAAATCAAAAACGTGTGGCTTACAATTTATTTTTTTTTAAATGCGATGATATGCTCAAGTGTAAGGGATGAAAGCTCGGAGAGTGGAAGTTAATTTCTTTCTCTAAACTCGTCGTTGAAGATGTACTTGGAACAACGTAGTGTTTGATGCTTGCGTCCGGCTTGAAGCCGCTGCAAAGCGTTACTTGTTCGCAAAACTTTGGAAAAACTTTTGTTCATACTATTCTGTAAAATAGAATTAATTATATTTAGTATTATTAATCAAAAATGACAACACAAAGGAAATACATCTTGTAACAAGAAATTGTACGCAATTGCATAAGTAACAATGTAAAGCAATTATTAATTTATTCACAAGAGCATTTATGCATAGATTATTGTATAACTCGCAGCAAAAAATAAACTCTATATCTGAATCATCCCACATTTTAATTATGTAAACAAACCTTCCGTGGTTAAAGGTGAAGTAAATAAAAAAAGAGCAGAGGGAACCTTGACTCTTTTATCGTCCAATGATAGAAAGTGTAATGTTAAACAGAAGCTTCCTCAATTGTTGCTCGTTTAATTGACAGTTAATATCTTATTTCTGAGAAAAGTTTTCTTCACTTTTTATTTTTAGTTCAGACTGAGACTTGTCTGCGCTAGAAAAATCCACATTATCTCGGGTTTCACTTAAATAAATTCTAATAATTGTTAATGCGACAGGTTTAACAAAATCAAACATTACTTGCGTGGGTGATCGAGAAATAGCACAGTGCATTTTAAATTATGTATATCATTATCTATTTTGCGCAATGAGTTTGTCAAGGAAAACATTATCAAATGTTGGATTGATTCGGCCTTTATATTGATTAATTAATTAAACAAAATGTGTTTAGATTTTAAGTAATACACTGTGAAAATCTAAACACATGTTGTTTAAAACATTATCAGTTGAAATAGTAATTTGAACTTGGTACTCAATTTTTAAGGATGTACTGGTCTAATCTAGTAGATGAGAAGTCACAAAGTACGAAAGGGTAACACAAGTCTGGACAAAAGAAAAAAATCGAATTTACATAGTTTATCAATTTCTCTCTCTCCTATCCTATGAAGTAAATGAGGCATAATTAAATTAAAATTTGGACAAACGACGTGAAAGTAACGAAAAATCATTTTCTTAAAGCTAAAGAAATACATCAGCACCTCAGACGAATTTAATTTGCGTATAAAGTAAAAAGAAAATTTCGAATCACTTAACTGCACAAAAGCACAACACAAAATTCTCCCCCACACTTATCCCCCCACATTTGAAATCAACCTTTTAGGACTACGATTGAAGCCATTTCAAAACGTACTGTGACTAACAAAATTTAATTAAACAAAACCCCCCACGATTTTTAACTCGCCGATTATCTAGCGTAATTAAACTTCGTGCCCGGAATTATCTGAGGTTGCACGCTTACTAAAATTATACGAACAATTATTATTAATTAAAAAGAATATGGGCATTGTCGATTAGGCAGATAACGATTATCGGTTTAGTTTGATTAACACTAAAAAGTAAAAAAAAAGCAATGAATTTCACTTTTTTTTTAGTATGATTCATTTAGATAAGCTAAAAACGGGACAGACTAAAACACCTGCTCTAAATTTATTTATATTCAACACCAACTTCAAATGCATAATCTTCAAATCTGAAACAGGTCATTTTATCTTGAAAAATTTTATCAAAAATATTACCCAGACGATTAAACAATGTGGGATCCTTCGTTTCAAGATTTCCGATCAATTGATGATAAATGATAACTATCATGTACATACAGCTTTGAATTAATTTTATTTAAATAATTAAATTGACAAAATGCTCACATACAATTAAACAGCCTGTATTTATTATAATTTAAGGAAAATTATTGTCGCTGTTAGACACAGGCAAATAAACCTGTCCGAGCTTGACAAAAACTGTTAAACCACTGATAATGAAAGCGAGAAAAACCTTTTTCGTTTTAACGTGTAAAATCGACACTTCGTTGCGAATCCGCTTGGCCGATCGCAAGAATTTATTTAATTACATCTGTGTAAGTACATCCATTTTATTTTACATGAATTAATTTTTGTCTATTATTAAAACTAATTAGTTTTTTCTAATTTTAGGGGGCAATCCTAGTAACTAAAAATGCCTAGGAGATCTAGGAAGCACAGGCTGAAACAAGTTAAATATGACCAGAAGAAGAAATTACGCACAGAGGAACCAGAAACTCCAACTGAAGAACTACGTAAGAATTTTTTCTTTTTCATTTATTTTTTCGTTTTATTTCGCTCAAGATAATTTATACACACTTTCTTATAACCTTTGAACTCTGTTCGGTATGCAATTGTACGCCCAAATTAATTAAAAAAAAGGGAGTAATTTTTTTTCTTGAAATTTTGAAGTACTCAGATTATTTGCAGATAATTTAAAAAAATGTAAAGTATTGTCTAAAATGAAGCGTCTAGAGTAGGCCCTTTGGGTACCCCATCAACTTATCGAGAGGGTCGCAAAAAATAGCAAACAAACAAGTAAGAGATTAAAAAATGAATAATTAATGGGTGTCGTGATATTTTTTGAAATTTTAAGTAACAAATTCAAAATTGTTTTTTTTTTAATTTTATAGCAATCCTGCAGGTTTAAAAGTGGAATTTGTTTAAATAAATTTTCTCTTAAAACAAAGTAATTTATGTTTACTATTTAATTGTTTTTATTTTTTTGCAAGAAAAAATTGTCCATGTAGGGCGATTATATATTATAATCAATGGGGGGTCGTTACGCAACGGGGGTCGTGGAGGGTTTTATTTTTTAATAATTTTTGGAGCTATCATGAATATGTAAAATTTGTTCAGGCTAAAAAAGTTATTTTAATTATTTAACTATTTTTTTAAGTCTCGATACTATTCCACCTAAAAGTAGAAAAGGGTAAAATAGAAAAGGGTTTACACATTATGTATTATGTACTATTACATAAATTCAAAGGCTTTGCTTTAAGGAAATTTAATTAAAAATAATCGACAACGTTTTTTTGTTATATTTAATTGATTTAAAATATTTTATGAGCACGTATTATTTTTAAATAATTTTGAAAGCCGTCTACGTTTTCTTTTTGTTAATTATTTAATTTTGCAGCTAATTAAGTTTTTTTTTATATTTAGGCACTATTGTGTATTATTTATTAAACGAAATAATTAGTTTCATTTTAATAAAAGTTAATGCCGACAATTTCTGTTACATTTAAATTATTTTCAAATAAATTTTGATTTATTTTTTATATTGTACCTCCAAAATACGCACCCCCAGTGGTTTCGTAATATTTTCGAAAATTTAGGACAAACGGAATAAAAGAAATTTAGCATTTAGGAATTTTATTAATTTTTAAAAAGTTTTTGTTAATTTTTTTAAATCAATCCACCTCGCGCGTCGTTTATGATTTAATTAAAGCATTTGAGTTTCAGAAAATGTAAAAATTAAATTCACAACAATCGTTAATATTTTTTGTAGTATGTTGCATTTTATTTACAAATTATCTCAGATTTTTGAACCGTTAAAAAATATTAGTGATAAAATTCGTGAACCTTACTTATTTTTTCTTTTGTTTAAACAATATTATGTTTATACAAAATACGTATTTCCAGTAGTACCACAATATTTTATAGTTTATGCCGAAATAAAAGAAATTTAATATTTAGTAATTAATGTTTAAAAAGGATAAAATTTTTGTTAATTTTATTAAAATGAATCCGTCATTTATGATTTACAACAATCGTTAATATTGTCTGCAATATTTAAACACTGTCAAAAAAATATATTGCACTTTATTTACAAAGTATCTCAAATTTAAAAAAATATAAATTACAGATAAAAATTAATGAAACTTTTTTGTCTAAACAAATGTAAAACACATTTTTTTCAAAATTTCCAATTAATTACTAACAACATTCAGTTATTTTTACTTTGTAAAATATTTTGAGATCTTGTTTTAATTATTTATATTTCTTCTAGCTTTTTAAAACAAGCTGTGACTATAAAAACCTACAATGTTTGTTTGAATGCTTTTTAACATTTAAATAATTGCTGTTATTTTAATTCCTATAGCATTTGCAAATTTGCAAATTGTTATTATATATCAAAATTAATAATTCACCGACTCATCCTTTTTATTACAAAAAAAATCAGTTTAAAAATTGTAGAATTTAAACTAACTTTCACATATTTGAAATCAATTGTTTAACTAAAAAAAAATGTTTGTAATAGTTTAAATATTATACACGCAATACAGTATTTTTTTATCTTCAAAATAGTTTATACTGACACTGACCTTAAGCTCCAATTACTTGCACTCCAGATTATCAGATTGTTTGTGTTTGTATATTTGGAATTTACAATTACCTAAAATCTGATACGTTTAGCACTGAACTGCGCCACAAGCTACGATTAAATTGTTTACACTGAATCTGATTAATTTGTAAATTAAATTGTAAATCAAATTTATGTGATTGGAAAACATTGTTTAAAACGATTCCGTTTAATTTTACTTGCTGCTATGATACTGTAAGCATACGTCATCAGTATCGATCGGTGAAGCTAACGCTATTTCAAGGGAAGCGCATGTAATTCGGAAGATTCAGTTGATAGGGTGATGTTTCGTAAGCTGTGTAACTTATGAAGGGTGCAAACGGAGCTTATTTTACGTGTAATTATTTTTACTCGCACTTGAGTTAACAAGCAACGAGATGCTCGTGCGCAGAGAGTGATCTGTTTTTTTAATTACAGCAGCTGAAGGAACGCCACAGGTAGGCCCTTCTACCTCTCAACCAGAACCAGCTCCTCCACCAGAACAGCCAGAGGTATGCTTTTTGCCCGTTCCAACACCTGAAATTGAATCTGAAGAAGAATTAACTTACACATCACAGTCCAGCAGTATACCTGAGGGGGTTTTTGAAGACAGTGAAACACAAACTTCTGAAGTGTTACCTTACTACCCAGAGGAACCACAAGAAGAAGAAAGTGATCCTACTTTTAAAGAGTTAGTTGAAGCTTTAGGGCCTATACATTTGGGGGAAATAAAACCTGGGCCAAGTCGTCCCGAATTTAGTGAAAGTAAATTTGCAAGCCCCAAACCTTCTACTAGTCGAGCTCACGGTGAGGAAATAGAGCAAACCTACGAGGCTGTTGTTACACAAATAAGCTCAGCTAGGCTGAAAGACACTTATAAAATAATTCGTTCATTTCCAGGTACACTGTCTCTCAATGAATACAGCTTTCAGAGTCTAAATGTAAAGAATAATCAACTGGTAGTGATAGGTGTACCTCGCGGAGTCGCATTTCAGTATTACGACTGCAAACAACTCTTTTTGTCAATCCATCAAATTGATCTTTATATTATTGAGAAGATATACTCAGAAGAACAAGAAACTACAAACCCATATCACACACACTTCTACTTTCCAGGTGATGTATATATGTGTACGCAAACTGACAGAGAAGACAAGTTCTCCAAAACTCACCCTAAAGCTCGAGTGAAAAAAAATGTAGAGCACGTCCCTATTAAATCAGTAGATGACGTGATATCACCACTCCGTCCAGGTTATACCAGAATACCTCAGTACCTTTTTGTTAAATCACCTCCTTTCGCTAAAACAGAAGCCAGTTTTCCACCACAACCCTCAGATTTGTTGTATCCAACTGATTTTTTTGAATTGTTAACTTCAGCCTATGAAAATACCGCTCCCGAGCTACAACAAAATTTCTCATACTTTCGCTTGATTCCTGGAAACTTTGATAACCTACTAGGTGTACACAAGAACTCTATGCACCAAGAATATCGATGCTGTCCGAAGATTACCGTATTCTCAGGAATTGATCTGTATTTTGTGGGCAAAGAACGTGTTGATCCAAATTCAGAAAAGGTATCTAGAATAAAATCAAATATTCATACTCACGTACAGTTTCCTTACGGAATGCGAGCTTGCATGTTTAAAAATACCCCAACAAAATACATGGTAACTGGATCTTGCCCCCATGAAGATGAGTTAACAACTTCTGTCCACATTCCAACCACAGCTGTACAAGCAAGTAAGACTTGGATGAAAACTGCCTCGATGTTGAAAACAACACCCGAATCTGGTTCTACAGAAACTTCTGCAATGGAGGAAGAAACGGAGGCCTTAGAATCTGAATCGAGTTCTTCAAGTTCAAGCGCAGGAAAACCCAATTGTTATTTAGAGTTAATTGCGCAGAGAGAAGATACCGTCTTCATAGGTTTGCCAAAGGAAGCTTTATGTCATCATAACCCCGAAACCAACGAATTAGAAGCGTTAACAGGTGTCGGCGTTTACTTCATAAAAGACAGCGATCTTGAAGTATGCCCGAAAGCTTCAGCCACAGCAAGTCCCCATCACGTTCATCTGAATTTCAATACAGATGCTTACGTATGCAGATTCGAAGGTGATGTAACAGTGTACGAAACCGAAGAAACTTGTACTCGACTATCTGTACCAGCGACTACGATCATGGCTTCTTCACTGAACATTCTCCCACATGGAAAACCAGTAAGACCAACCGTTGCTGGTCGATCACGATCAGAGCGTAAGCACAGGTCTAAAATTTTAAAAACCAATCCTTTTGCAAGAGAAGAAAAACAAGAATCTTCTACGCCAACTCTTGTGCCAATAATGCACGATGTTCCCTCAGGGAACCTGTTTGGAAGAATCAAAACAACGGGAGGCTTGGCACCAAAGGTATTCATATTAAAAAGACCTGCACCGAATATTGTGGTTACAACTGAGTCTTTACCTGTGGTAACTACAACAGCTTTACCTGTGGTAACTACAACAGCTTCCGCACCAATACAACCACCGCCATTGGAGTCACCTCAAATCCAACAAATGGTAGCTTTAATTTACAAGATGATACAAGCGATATTCAGTGGACGTCCAATGGAGCCGGGATTAAGAGAATACCTCGAATTTATATATCGAGAGATGCCTCAAACTTTTGCCGCTCCAACTGTACCTGTAATACCGACTACAACGCCGTCATATGAAATGCAAATCAGTCCTGAGTCAACAGAGGTGCAACCTAGCGTGACTCTACATGAAATTCGACCTACTTCGGTGCCACCTCATGTACAATCTAGTTTAGATTCATTTGAGATGCGAGATAGTCCTGATCTATTTGAAACGCAACCTAGTCCTCATCATCCGCCTCATATACAATCTAGTTTAGATTCATTCGAGATGAGAGATAGTCCTGATCTAATTGAAACCCGACCTCGTTCCGATCCGCTTGAAATGCATGCACATCAAATACATTCAACTTCAGATTCACTTCAGATGCGAGATAGTCCTGATGTATTTCAAATACAACCTAGCTCTGATCCGCGTCAAATACAACCTAGCCCTCTTCCGCCTCATGTACAATCTAGTTTAGAGTCACTTGAGATGCGAGATAGTCCTGATTTAGTTGAAATGCAGCGTATCTCCGATGCACTTCAAGCACAACCCCTCCTTGATCCGTCTCAAATACAATTTAGTTTAGATTCACCCGAGGTGCAACCTAGCGTGGCTCAACATGAAATTCAACCTGTGCTACCTCATATACAAATCAGTTTCGATTCACTTGAGATACGAGATAGCCCTGATCTATTTGAAACGCAACCTAGTTCCGACCCGCTTGAAGTACAACCTACCCCTGATCAGCGCCCAATACAAACCAGTTCAGATTCATTTGAGATGCGAGATCCTAGTCCTGAGTTACTTGAAAGGCAGCCTAGCTCCGAACCGCTCCGAATACAAACTAGCCCTGACCCGCTGCAATCTAGCCAAGATTCATCTCAGATGCAAATCAGTCCAGAACTACAAGAAACGCAGCCTAGTCCAGAACCAGTTCCGATGCAATCTAGCCCAGAAGAAATGCAACATAGTCCAGTTGTATCATCAGAAATGCAGCCCCCCCATGATACACAAGTAAGTATGGATCAACTTGAAATCCAGACTGGTATGGAACCACGACCACGTAGTGCAAGTCCAGGTGAAGTGGAACGTATGGAAGTGGATACCCCATCTCAAGGATCAAGCTCGTCAAGCAGTCTTTAAATTTCTTTAATTAGCAACGAAGTACTTTGATGTAGTTTTCTCGAACTTGTCTATCGATGTTTTATTGTCTTTCGTCATTGTCTCAATTTTAAACTGTTCTTTAAATGCTAATATGATTAATAAATGAATATTTCTGCAATTAAAACCGTCTTTTTATTTAAATTTTTAAATACTTACAGTTATTTTTGAACTCTAATTGAATTTTGCTTTAAAAAAGATCAATTTATTTTTAAATTGTTGACAAAATCCGCACGGTGATTACAACTTGACCTTTAATATCGGGGGGTGTGTCATTCGATTGTAATTATTAATTATTATCCGTAATCACTCTTGCATTGAAAATAGGAAAAAACCTAAACAATCAGCGAAACAAACAGAATTTAATAATAGAGACACCTGATCTATTTTGCGCACAGGAAAATGAATGGAAATTTCATGAGGCAACAACAGACGTAGTAGAACGTAGACGCAATTGCAAAGTTCCTCAAAATACATTTTTGATAACGCAGAAGTGCCAAGAGGTTTTTGGGCATAACCCCAAATTTATTTTTGTACATTTGAACCTGCTTAAAACCAGTTTAAACAATTTGCTATTTTAATACCTACTAGGAAATGTTATTCATAACCAAATCATTACTAACATGAAGCTCTTTCTAATGCTCTAAAGTGCATTAAAAATGAGATAAAAAATTCCTGCAATGACTGGCAAATATGTAATTACACTCATACATACTTAATAAGTATTGATTACAAAACTTATGTTGTTTCAGACTTTGACTTTCACAGTTATGTACATATTTCTAAAATCGAACGTAAATAGAATAATATTAACAGCGCTGGTATTTGCAACAATTTAAAAATCGAAGTCGTTCTTTACACAGAACACAAACAATCGATTGTGTAAACAAACGGTGCATTAAGCAGCGAAAACAAAAACAGATTGTGTTTTATTTAACTGGGGAGATGAAATAATCTGTAACGTTGGCAATGTTGCACGTGCAGATGGTATTGATCTGTGACAAGGAGTCTGGCGAGCTTACGCCCTTCGCAATCTATACCTAAACCAACCACACAATCACGAAGTTAGACCATCAAAATAAACAATCTAAACATCCTTTCAAAATTCTGATTCTAGACAAGTTTTTCAAAAAGCGTCCATTTACTTGGTAGCAAAATAATTATTACAAATTACTAATTTAATCGTCGAAGTCTCGATGAACTTGATGAACCGCTTGCAAATTATTGAGACAATCCCAAACCGTCTTATCTCCGTCTTATCTACTCTAAAAAAATGACCTTAAAACCGGGGGGTGTGTCAGGCGATTGCTTTTCGTAATTTGCAACTTCATTTACAAACAAAGGCTTGATTAAATTTCAAGTGGCCTGATGTGACTTAAGGTACATAGATTTTACTATCTCACTAAGTTTATAAATAGTCGAAGAGAAAGAGCAACCTTAAACCTTGAGTCCTTGAGTGAATGGAACTGGGCGTTGAGTTAACCTTGACTCTGATCTCTACATAAAGAAGAAAATATGAAAGCTTTACCTGACACGCATAACTTTAAAATATTTATGCTGCCCACACACGTACGGTTTTCCGGTAAGGCATCTTAAATGGGAAAAAATTCATTGTCGTAATAATCAAAGTCGAATTAAAAAAGAACACAAAAGTGATAAGTAAGAATTTTTTATTGTGACGTATCCATTAATTAGGTATTGATTAAATGTTTGAAATTAAATACTTCCTAATTTTTCTCTGTTCGTTTATTCTACTGGCTACCGGTTTCGGTCCGAGACCATCATCAGGTCAATAACGTCAAAAACGAGAGTAAATTAAATAAATTCATAAATCACTGGCGGTGTGTTCACAAAATGGATAGTTGTGAAATGTGTTCACATCCATTTTGACAGCACACATACATTTTTCTTCCTCGCCAGTGATTTCTGAATTTATTTAATTTACTCTCGTCTTTGACGTTATTGGCCTGATGATGGTCTCGGACCGAAACCGGTAGCCAGTAGAATAAACGAACATAGAAAAAAGGAAGTATTTAATTTCAAACATTTAAGAATTTTTTAGATCAATTATTTTGGCAAAACTAACGTCTACGAAATAGAAAATTTAATGACCCTAAAGTTTTCTTGAATGAGAAAGAATTGACTGTCATAATAATCAAAATCGAATTAAGAAAGAACACGAAAGTTTGCGCTACTTTTGGTTTTATCATTTTTAAAGTGATAGGAATTTCGAAATAGAAAATTTAATTTGAATCTTGAATGGGAAAGAATTGATTGTCCTGATAATAAAAGTCGAATTAAAAAAGAACGCTACTTTCAAATTAACAAAAATAATTTGGCTTTCGGTTTTATCATTTTTAAAGTGACAGGATCTTTTGGATTTTCGCAAAACTGACGTCCAAGATCGAAATAGAAAATTCGATTTGAATTAAAGGTGACTAACGCTAATGTTTCCTTGAACGGAAAATAATTTATTCTCCTGATAATAAAAAAGAACACTACTTTTAAATTAACAAAAATAATTTGGCTTTCGATTTTATCATTTTTAAAGCGATAGGAATTTTTGGATCAATTAATTTTGGCAAAACTAACGTCCACGAAATAGAAAATTTAATGACCCTAAAGTTTTCTTGAATGGGAAAGAATTGACTGTCATAATAATCAAAATCGAATTAAGAAAGAACACGAAAGTTTGCGCTACTTTTGGTTTTATCATTTTTAAAGTGATAGGAATTTCGAAATAGAAAATTTAATTCGAATCAAAGATGTCGCTAAAATTTTCTTGAATGGGAAAGAATTGATTGTCCTGATAATAAAAATCGAATTAAAAAAGAACGCTACTTTCAAATTAACAAAAATAATTTGGCTTTCGGTTTATCATTTTTAAAGTGACAGGATTTTTTGGATTTTCGCAAAACTGACGTCCAAGATCGAAATAGAAAATTCAATTTGAATTAAAGGTGACTAACGCTAATGTTTCCTTGAACGGAAAAGAATTGATTCTCCTGGTAATAAAAAAGAACACTACTTTTAAATTAACAAAAATAATTTGGCTTTCGGTTTTATCGTTTTTAAAGCGATAGGAATTTTTGGATCAATTAATTTTGGCAAAACTAACGTCCACGAAATAGAAAATTTAATGACCCTAAAGTTTTTATTGAATGGGAAAGAACTGACTGTCATAATAATCAAAATGGAATTAAGAAAGAACACGAAAGTTTGCGCTACTTTTGGTTTTATCATTTTTAAAGTGATAGGAATTTCGAAATAGAAAATTTAATTTGAATCAAAGATGTCGCTAAAATTTTCTTGAATGGGAAAGAATTGATTGTCCTGATAATAAAAATCGAATTAAAAAAGAACGCTACTTTCAAATTAACAAAAATAATTTGGCTTTCGGTTTTATCATTTTTAAAGTGACAGGATTTTTTGGATTTTCGCAAAACTGACGTCCAAGATCGAAGTAGAAAATTCGATTTGAATTAAAGGTGACTAACGCTAATGTTTCCTTGAACGGAAAAGAATTTATTCTCCTGATAATAAAAAAGAACACTACTTTTAAATTAACAAAAATAATTTGGCTTTCGGTTTTATCATTTTTAAAGCGATAGGAATTTTT
This sequence comes from Dorcus parallelipipedus, assembly GCA_958336345.1. Taxonomy (NCBI): domain Eukaryota; kingdom Metazoa; phylum Arthropoda; class Insecta; order Coleoptera; family Lucanidae; genus Dorcus; species Dorcus parallelipipedus. Next base: position 3,610,838 of record OY284479.1, on the reverse strand, counting down.
GGATCAATTAATTTTGGCAAAACTAACGTCCACGAAATAGAAAATTTAATAACCCTAAAGTTTTCTTGAATGGGAAAGAATTGACTGTCATAATAATCAAAATCGAATTAAGAAAGAACACGAAAGTTTGCGCTACTTTTGGTTTTATCATTTTTAAAGTGATAGGAATTTCGAAATAGAAAATTTAATTTGAATCAAAGATGTCGCTAAAATTTTCTTGAATGGGAAAGAATTAATTGTCCTGATAATAAAAATCGAATTAAAATTAACTACTTTCAAATTAACAAAAATAATTTGGCTTTCGGTTTATCATTTTTAAAGTGACAGGATTTTTTGGATTTTCGCAAAACTGACGTCCAAGATCGAAATAGAAAATTCAATTCGAATTAAAGGTGACTAACGCTAATCTTTCCTTGAACGGAAAAGAATTGATTCTCCTGATAATAAAAAAAAACACTACTTTTAAATTAACAAAAATAATTTGGCCTTCGTTTTTATCATTTTTAAAGCGATAGGAATTTTTGGATCAATTAATTTTGGCAAAACTGACGTCCACAATCGAAATAGAAAATTTAATTTGAATCAAGGATGACGCTAGCGTTTAATTATGAATCGAGTAACGAGTGTGGAGGTGGGCAAAGTCCGTAGGACACATTTAATTGTATTCCGTTGCGTAATGTAGGACATCTGATTGTGAGTTACAATAAATAAATAAATAAACAAAGCGCGTTTTCTAAATTTTCGCGAAAGATTTGCTTTACGTGTTAACTTCTTTTTGTAATAACGCAGTGTGATTAGTACCTACTAAACGGTGCTAATTAATTTGGGAATAAATAACTATAACAATAAAATAGGTTTGAAATAATATTTGTTTTCTTTTGTTAAAAATATTTAAAATTAAAGATATGCTTACCACATACGCAACGTCCAAACTGTTTCTAACTATATTGTTTATTTGCCAATAATTAGTGGGCACGTGATAAAAAATTTTGCTCGTTACCACCGCCAGGATTGATCCCAAGAACCGGGCGAGCGAATGCAGAATGCGTCACCCTCAGAAAGTGCAACCCCAATGCGAATTTTCGGCGGCAATGGCGCAAAGCCGCGCCATTCTTAAAACTCACGCGACGTATTGATTTCGCGAGGAATGAATGAAATCACCGATTTTACTGGAAAGCCGCAGTGTAATGAATAGATCGAAAACTCTGGGAAAATTTCGCTCACGTGGGACGAACACTTCGCTGGATAATTACGAGAGGACTTAGGAAATCGATGTGTCATTAATTTTTTATGAGCAACCCTTAAGACGCAATTGATGAAAATAGCTTTTCCGATAGTCTTATTTATTGGAATCTTCACACTAACAGGAAAAAAAGAACAAAAATCGAAACTCAATAGCTTTCCTTATTTATTAAAAGAAGCACAATTTCCAGATAAGTGAAAATAAATGAAAAATTAAGAAATTAACAGATTTTGATTGATTAATTTTTGCGAAAACCCAAGTAATAAAATTAATGAAAATAGCTTTTCACGAATACTAAAAGAAGAAGAAAAACGTATACAAACTTGTTTTCATATGAAATCCTCCAATAAAACTAATAGAGATACAATAATTAAATAACATCCACTCTGTTTCACGTTTCAGTAATTTTATTGTTTTTCCGAAAGCCCCCGGGCTCTTTGTTTATCGAGACGTAAAGAGAAAGAAATGAAAAAGCATCATAAATTTGTGCCTACGCGTGCGAAACATTTTTCATTTCGCTTTTATTATACCTGTTTTATAAATATTAACTTTGCAGAAAGTCAAATCAACAGAGGTCTTTTTTGTAACGAAAATAATAAGCGAATATGAAAGTCAAATGGCGAGAGAAGGAAAACGCGAAAACTCGTTCACGAAAAACTTATTCGGAGTTCAGAACTTACTTTTGTGTTTTCCTAAACTCTGCACACAAGTTTGTCGGTGTACGAAGGCGCTCGTTAATTCATTAATAAAAATTCTTTGTTTGTTTAATTAGGTAAAAAAAAATAAGTAAAATTGTACTAAATTGTTTAAACATTTTAACTTATTTACATACGTACCCACATTGGACGAAACAAATTTGCACAGTTTATTTAAGTAAATTATTTCTTGCACTACTTAATTTTGAGTTTATTTATTAAAAAGCTGCAAATTTATCAGTTATTAAATAACATTTTTTTAATCTATGAAAATAGCTCTTTTCGTGTCCCCCCAAAAAGAAAACAAAAAACTTTAATCAAAGTTTGCGTTGTGTACATACATACATATATAAAATTATGAAATGTCTTGTGTTTTTAATTCAGATTGTTCATTGTGCTTTGTTCCGTTGGTGTTTGGAAATAAAAAGACAAAACAATGTGTTTCTTTTCAATGACAACGCGGAAAATTTGCTTAAATCCATAAAACATGAGCTTTCGCCCTTGATTTGCAATGTTTATTTGAAAAGTTTTTTTTTTTTTCAGTTGATTATATAATTGTTTCGATTGGGGCCCCCGATTGAAGTGGCGGAAAAGAAACCATTCTTTTCGAAAAGAACTAAGAAAAGGCTACTCCCTAGGGTAAAAAAACCAAGCAATTTAAGATATTTACTTACGTCCTCCGGAGTGAATTCAATAAACCGATGGCGCCGGTACAATCAAATAATGTTTCTTCCACTTTCTGCGAACAGCAGCACCGGTGACCATGCGCCGTGTATGAACGGTGGGAAATATTGAACGGCCGACGTCGACACGTTTTTAGGGCGAAATGAGCTGAGACTTTGCTACAATTTGTATTTATACCTAACAGACAGACGGTTGGACAAAGTTCAAACATACAGTTAGACTTAATGCTTCTGTTTCACTTCTTATCTGACGATTATTAAATTAGGCATTTTCCAAAAAAAAAAAATTATCGGGCGATGCAGATGTGAGCGCGGGGCCATCGTTCGCCCTTTTTTTAAATTTATTTTTAAACAACATTATTTAATTGGCAGCCAATCTTTTTATCTATTTTTGTGAAGTGCAAAGGTGCGCGCCCATGTCGCAACCACGATTATAGTTGAACATTTGGCCTAATCACCTTATTCAGTTTCTTTTTTTAACTTCTCGTGAAGTAACACCTAATCACTGAAATTTTTAATGATACACAAAATTCAAATGTTTCTAAACAACAAGCTGTATAAAAAACAAATACATATTTCTACAACAAAGGCATCATCTTCAACGCAATGTGTTTGAATATGTACTGTATTTATGGGACAGTTCGGCATTCCACTCACAAACATCCCCTAATTACGAATATGATACGACTCTTAAGGTATTTAAAGGAGACTTCAAATCAAAATCACTTTCAGATGTCAAAACAAATATGAAAACGCATTTGTTTACACATCAGAAAGTGGCCTTATTTTTAGTCTCACTTTAAGTTTCATTAAAAAAAAGGGTGCCTTAAAACCTATTGCTAACTACCCACTGAAAGGTTTATAAACGAAAGTACAATTGTGGCCATTAAAAACGTTACCCCTGCATGCTAATCTCGTCCTTATTGGCTATCGTGCAGCTGTCGTCTCCCTACTCATGTTAGCTTCGAATCGTAAGTAACGATTTATTTGACCACGAGTGTACATAGGTACGAATCACGAAACCACATGTTATTAAATTACTTTTTTTTTGGTATGTTGATATTAGTAACCATAAAATTTAATAATGAAGATTTAAGATTTGTGTTTGGGGTTACTAAGAAGGCGTAAAGTTTCGTTAAATGTTTAATGTCGACGTGTTTCGGCCTCAGAGAAGGCCATCCTCGGGACGACTAAGCGTATCGAAGTGTGTCGGCATTAAACATTTAACGAAACTACACGTCTTCTTATTAGCAACCCCAAAGACAAATATTAAATTGTTAAATTACCCCCAACATCAACTATACTTTCAGCCAAAAATTTCAAAATTAAAATCACTTACACGACACCACTGGGAAGGAAGTAAACATTTACTGGAAGATGAGAGCTAAAAGATGTATTACTGGGGTTGTTTTTGCCGCTCGAGGGCGAATCCATTAAGAAATTAAAAGCAGGTGTTTCACCCCCTTCACACCCCAGAAGAAATTGCGCGTGGATTGGTCGTGAAGCTATAAATAAAAACAGAACGTTCCAAAACAAATATTTATTGGAAAATTCGTTAGATTGAGGCCGAGTGCCAATCCATTTCGTAATTAAACGTGGGCGTTTGGTTTTCTTGCGAAAAGGAAATTTCCTTCCTCCCCACGATATTGATGTGATTGAATTAGAACAAAAAAAAAAGGAAAATGCGAATGTGTAGATTCAACGACGCCACTGCGTTCTAAAGTAAATATTTGCCGGTAAATGAATAATGATGTCAGGTGTTGTTAGGGATGTTGCTGACACCTGAGTGCCAGTCCATTTGGAAATTAAAAGCGGGTGCGCGGGCAGGTGTTTCAACCCCCTTATGCAAAACAAAATTAAATTAGCATTATCACGCTAAATTAAAAAGAAATATTTATACGTCGTCTTCTTAAAGCAAATTCTTAAAAGTTAAACAAATATGTATATGATGTAATTTTTTAATAAAATTTTAAATAGACAACTAAAATAACACAAGCGTTTGTAAATTGCCTAATATTATCTGCTTTAAAATAATTGTTGATTCTGCTAATCGTTTTATGCATTAAATACAAATATAAAATACGATTAAATTATGATTAAATAACTGCGGCCTTAAGCGGCGGCCACTTATTTAAATATTAATATTTTCAAATGATGTGCTCGTGGAAAAATTCTGGAGCAAACACTCGATGGTAAATTCCATAATCATCGAGCGCGAGCAAAGCGGAAAGATATAATCTACGAGTAACAAGGTATAATTCCTTCCTTAAGTTGATGGTCTTGTTGGCAACAGAATATTTTCTTTTTAATCGATTTAATCGAGTGAGTGTTAAAATAAATAAGGACTCTTGTCTTGTAACACGCGTTATTATCAAATCAACAAATTGAAACTTTGCACAGCGTATTTTGCAAACACGTTTCACAACGCGTAAATTGTTTTGGAAATATTCAAAACACCGAAGTCATGTTTGAAAAAACATCGGCGTCGATTTTAGAGTTTTTTTGAATTTTTCTTTGTAATTTAAGACGCTCAAGGACACATTTTTCGCCCCTTTTTCATGTAATTTATTTATTTGAAAAAAATGGGCGCTATTATTTATATAATTTGAATATACCGGGTGACACAAAAATGTGTGTATAAAAATCTTACAAAACAGTACTTAGTGTGCATATGAAAAATGACCAGCTGTTTTTGTCGCATTACAGTGACGTCAGCAGTCCTTATTACAAGCAATCAATAAAAATGTCGAATTATTTATTAAACGTTTAAATAAAACGTCTTTGTAGTCGACTTCAAGTTTGAATAGCACATTTAGTTGTGATCACGTTGGCAGTGATTATTTTATTAATCCAAAGAATTAATAAAAAGCAGAATTCAATATGTAAATAAATTTTTACCCCCCTCTAACTCATAACGACATCGCTAAATAACGACGTATTTTGACCAATCACTACGTAGATAGGTACAACGCATTTCTACGTACTGATTGGTTAAAAGATGTCGCTTAAGGATTGTCATTATTGAAGAAAATCACGGAGTGGCTGACACCTAGCGGAAGTTTTTGAAGGGCCCTATAATAAGGAAAGCATTGGAATGACATTTGGTTAATCTACGAAAAACATGAAGGCCCAGTTTTACGTGGAATAAGGAGGGAATGACTATTCGCCGAATATCCTTTAACCTTCGTCTCTACGTCACGTTATTCCAAGAATAGCGCTATACTCAGTTTATCCGTTGATTGTCATATCGGGCCTAAATTGAATAATTTGTGTGAGACGATCCCACACAAATAAATATTCTTATGTAAATATTAAAGTCTTTGCATAGTGCTTATGCCTATCTAACTTAATAATAATTGGCATTTTTCATCTCCGCTAGATGCCGCTGTATATGACCACTTCGCCATTTTTGTATTAAAGAAGTAGGGAAACATAAAGCGATTTTAGGCGAATTGCCGGTTATCACCGGTTATGAATGTTCCTAACCAAACACATTTTCGCGGTCTGGTTATATCCCCTCTTTCCTGCGATGACATATGAAACAAGCCCTTCGATACGTCATTATCATAACCGGTATTTACTTAGCGGACGAGGCAAGTTATTAGCTGTCATGTGAAGTAACACTGCTGCAGTATTCTCAGTGTGTTTATTACTTTCCAAATAATTATTTATTAATAACGTATCTTCCTCAAAAAAACTATCTTCTGCCAAAAGAAGTGTGAGCATATTTATTTTAATCCATATTTGTGTACCAACTAATTAGGATCTTGACATTTCTACAACATTGTAAAATACAGAATCAAAAATTGTAGTTTCTTACCTTTTACCATTGTAAGTATTAATAAACACAAATTAGATCGAACCGGTAAATACCAATTTCATTTAAGCGGCTTGGTTATTTGGTGGATTTTAGGGCCGAAAATGACAGTTGACAGAACCAAGGACAAAACCGAAAGGGTTAACCGGTTGTTGCTAATAATGCGCTTAAAATCGCTTATAGTTTTTTTTTGCGATTTTTACACATTTTGTGTTCGCAGTTTCCGCATAATTCTGCCTGCGGCGACTCTTTCGTTCAAGGACGCGAATAATGATTGGAACCAAAATAGCTCTTTGTTTTTCTAGTTTTCAAAAGCGCCATCTCTTGGTTGCTGATTTTCATCAATTTAACGATGATGTCATTATGAGTTGCAGAATAGGGGAGTTGAGACTGCAGTCGATTTTAATTTTATAAAAGTAAGTGAATCAAAAGCCAGATTAAATAAAACATTTAGTTGTTTACACTTTAAATTACATACAATCAAAATTAGTTGTCTTATTTATTAGAAATACCGTCAGATCATTAAAAGATGTTTAAACAAATGTATGTCAGGCATTTCACTCTTCTTTTTGTTTGGACAATTTGCTTATAATTTTAAAACCGGTGGAAATTGTCACATGAAATATGAAAGACATACATTTTTAAATATAAATTAAAGGATTATGTGAAACTGGATGTCGAACAGCCAATAACTTTTGAGAGTGTTTGGTAGGCAAAGAGGTAAATTACTCCTTCTGGTTAAAAGACAACCTATAACATAAATGGAAAAAAGTCAAGATTTTGTTTATTATGATAACATATTAATCACAGAATTTGTAATTAGGTACATTCGGTCTGACAAGTTTTAAAATCAACTTAAAAGTCGACATTTTGTTGTACATTGTTTATTCTAAAGAAGCTGTCAAGTCAACGTCAACTTTTAAATTGATTTTACCGATCAAAATTAGTTAAATTTTGTGATAATTTTGAACAAAAGATAAAGTGTTTCATAATATTAATGATAAACAAAACAACAAAATTTGTCCATTACCTTTTTGAAAATAATATTTATTCATAGTAATAAAATTAATAAAATAAAAATAAGATAATTCATTAAGGAAATAAAACTATTTTAACCCCGTAAGTTTTCCCAATTGTTACGCCTGTGTGTGCGGTTGGTAGCATTGGCATTGCATTTGGCCTTGTCATATGAAACGTCAGATTCTTTGTTTATAGTGCTCTTTGTTATTAAAAAGTTTGTTTGGCAATGTCTTGCAAATGCGTAGGCGACTAAAATGTATTATTATTCATTATTAGAGCATCAGAGTAAGTAGTATTTATTTATTTAATCCATTCATCCTTTATACACATTTATTTATTTATAATTTTTATTTATAAATTAATTTAGGTGTATAAGTAAATTGTTGTTGTATTGATTTAGATATTAAAATATTTGTGAAATTTTGCGCAATATAAATAGATAAGGAATTTGCTCTCATGTAAGGTTTGATTACGTTTTCATCATTTTAGATTGACAACATGTGGGCCAATTTACAGCCAGGGAGCTCCCCGATAGATTGGTGTGAAGAAAATTACATTTTTTCACCAGTCATAGCAGAATTCGTCAATACGGTAAAAAAAAATAATTTTTTTAAATATACGCATGTCAAATAAGTTTTATTTTTATACTCAATACTTTTTAATTTGTTTTATTGAATAATTATTAATTAATTAAACAAAAGAATCATACACTTTATGTTATAAAAATAAATAATTTTGATTTGTTACAGTTTAGTAATGTTCTGTTTTTTGTGTTACCTCCACTGTTGATTCATTTGTTCCGTGGATACGGTAAAATCGTTAATCCAGGAATACATCTAATATGGGTTTTGTTGATCATCGTCGGTTTATCATCCGCATACTTCCATGCAACGTTAAGCCTCGTTGGTCAACTGCTGGATGAACTGGCTATATTATGGGTATTTTTCGCAGCTTTTTCGATGTTTTTCCCCAGGAGATTTTTCCCGAATTTCATCCACAATGATAGGTAATTTTTTTTGTTACTTACCGAGTGGTGTCTTAATATTTAGAAATTTCAGGAAGAGATTTACAGTTGCAGCAATTGTGTTAGGTTTAGTGGGAACCGCACTGGCAGTTATTCATCCTGCGATTAACGCATTTGCTTTAATGACTTTGGGAATTCCGGCTGCAATGTTATTGATACACGAAGTGAGAAGGTTCGTCGTCACTATCTATGTATCTAAATTAATTTTGTATTTTATTTTGTTGTTTGCGTAGGGAGAGGAACGATAGGATTCAACGATTAGGAGTTCGCTGTATAAGTATATGGCTGGTAGCTGTGTTCTGTTGGATTAACGACAGACTTCTATGTGATGCCTGGTCTGCAATTAAATTTCCTTATCTGCATGGGTTGTGGCATATATTTATATTCATCGCTTCGTATACGGCTTGTGTGTTGTTTGCATATTTTTCAGTTCGGGAGGAGAGGCCAGAAAAAAAGGCGATTTTACGTTATTGGCCCAGAAATGACTTCGAATTCGGTATACCGTATGTTTTGATAAAAACATACCACGTCGATTTCAGCGATGAAATTTAATACAGCATTGTAAATAGAGTCGAATCAATCAATGCACTTTCTAAATCGATCACACTATAAGTTTTTATATTAGGGGTAGATTCAGTTAGATTAATTTTATACCGTTACATACCAACAAAAGAAAGTTTAAGTCGAATAATAAAAAGTGGTTAACATGAACAGTATCGAAGTAAGAATCTCGTGTGATTTTAATTGTAAGGTAAACCTGCCGACTGATTTAATTTGTAAGAAACTATTAATTATTTCTTGAGTTGCGAAAATCTACCTCTTCGTACATGAAGGAACTTTAGGCAAACCGTAATAACAAGTGCGTGTGGAATTTTACTAACAATTAGATGCATGACATTCATACATATGCAAAAGGTTGTCTATTAATGTTTAAGTTTTTAAAGAAAGTAGCTAACCGTAGCTGTTAGATATGTAACAATATATTTATATTTTGTATACTGTGAAGCCAAAAATGTAAATACGTTTGTAGTTATATATTCATAGAAAATATACTAATGTGATGATGTTGTGATACCTTTCTTATAAATACTGCTTTTAACTTTCATTTAATAAACGACTTGCTCAGACTTGAGTTGATTTTTTTTTTGTGAAACCCATTTTTGCAATATATAAATTAACTTGTTTATTAAAAAAATTAACATAAGATAACTATAACTATAGAATCACTTTACATGTATTTACAGTACCACTAAAATAAATAAACTTCTTGACGAAATGAGATTCAAGATTTTTACCAATATTAAGCTGTTTAAAAAAATATTGAAATGCAATGGAATTTATTATTATTAAAGGGAGATTTGTTATTCACCACGATAAGTGACGATGTTATTTTCAGTTTCGTGTACTTTAACTTCATAAAGCAATTCAGGCTTTGCCATTAACGATCGGATCTTACTCCATATGTACAGTACTACATTTTCTGTAGTACTGGGGCGTTCACGGAAGAATGCTACATCCTTATCCAAATTTTTATGGTCCATTTCATCCATGATTGCTGCCTCCATATACTTTTTCAGAGTCGTAAGATTTTCTACCATCCCTGTTATTGGGTCCACAGATCCACACAAAGTAACTTCGACTGCAAAGCAAAAAATCAATTTTTTTTCTTGGAACACCCACACTTAAACACGAATTTAACCTGTGTAATTATGACCATGTCCGTTTATGTTGTTGCACTTGCCATAGATAGTACGGTTTTCATCATCGCTTAACACGTTGCTGAAATAAAGTTTAATAAAACAAGGGGCTCGTTTACATATTATAGGTTATGTCTTGCCTGTGTAAACGGTGGCAAGCTGAAAACGTTACTCTTCTGGTTAAATAAGCTTTTGGAACGCCCATTATTTATAATAAAATATAAATTCGGCAGGAAAATGAATCAGAAATTATTTAAATGCAAATAACATGGATTTGTTTATCAAGAACCATTACTACCAACATTTGACATTTACGAAACAATTTCACTACTACAACTACGGTCTCGATTTTATTTAACGCAAATAATTTAAATTATATAGGAATTAATTCGTATTTTAAATTTAATTAATGTACATTTCATGCACTGTGCAAAATTATAGTACATTCTATTTGTTAGTTTTGATATTCTATCAGAAGCAAGTTTCAATGAGCGCCACACGTGGTTAATTATGAATTAAATAATAAACACGCGGGAAATTTAAAATAATGTTTTATTCTGGTGGTTAATAAAGGAAATAAAGAGCAAAAAAGCAACACTAAAGAATAACGAACATCATAAATTTTTATGTGTAGTAAATCGATTTTCTAATGCCTAATCTAAGCTCTGTAAGCGCCTGTTGTACTACAGTGGTGACCTCTAGTTTAATTGAATTGCTAGTGTGTGGTAGATGATTCAAAGATAATTCTATCAAATGAAATAAGCTGCCGGCCGATCGTAAATAGTAGAAAGAAGCTTGTATTTTCTAATGAATTAAGTAAAAATGATCGCTTTTGGGCCTAAAAAGGATGGAAGTCCTAATGTGAAATACTTCGAATCTCCAGAAACGCTATGTGCGCTAGAAATAGTAAAACAATGGTTGCAGAAGACTGCAAGAAAGGTGAGAGTGACCAGTGTACGTGACGCTAAATTTAATCAAAAAAGCGCGTTGAGCTTTAATACGATGTGTATATTTTAGAAATTAAATTGCTTTGCTCTATGAACCACTTCGATTTGTTGGTCTGTTTTGGTTATACTAAAACATGGGCCGTCGTACAATGTTAACTAATGATGCCTCTCTTCAAATTGTCTGCGTGCATTATTTAAACTACTGTATTTCAGTACATACAATCAGATCCCCCCACAAACAAGAGTTTGTCGTCTCTAATTATTCAATTACTTCAATTTCAAGAAGACAACTTGGGAAAAAATGTTCAGAAACCTCCGATGACCAGAATACCCGTGAAGTATTTCATGGATTTCAAGTCGGGTGGTGCAGTCTGTCAAATGATGGCAGTTGCCTACCGGTACAAAAGTGAACAAGGATGGAGGAAATTTGATTTGCAACCGGGAAAAGTAAGTTAATTTTATGCAAGTTAAAAATGTTCGTAGAGGACACATATAAGTGGCTACAGTCAGAAATGACACATCACATTCGTTTGTTTCTTATGTAATTTTGACAGTTTTAATTTAAATCAAAAACTGTGAATTTTTGACATTACAAAATTAGTTACGTTTTTAGCAATTTGTAAAGTAACATGACGCTTACTTCTCTGCAGCCTAAATACATAATGAAACTTTGCATTTCTTCATGAATTTCTTGCAATTACAATATTAAATCGACTTTTATCGACTTTTTTAGAATCCCGCACGACTAGACAGATTAATAGAAATGTTTCAATCAATGGAGAAATGCTTGGTCCAAAGCAAACTGTATACATTGCCAATAATTTATGTAAAGCCGGAAGTAGATAAGAGTCTTGCGGTGAAGTTAAAAGAAATCATTCGCAAAAGAAACGGACAAGTTGTGGATGCAGAAGAAGCCGCCACGCATATTTTGTATCCACACTGTGATCCTTTAGAAGAAGAATATGCAAGACCGGGCCTCCGAAGGGATAAAATGATCATGATGCATTGGTATTATTTTCCAGATTCTTATGATACATATGTTAACGTTGAAGGTGCTCTTGAAGGACTTCCTGTAGATATGACTCCTCCACATACTGGACCTTGGAGAGTATCTTCAACGTGGCTTTTGGATTCAGATCAGTACAACGAGTGGATGACTGAAGAAGATTATGAAGTTGATGAAATTGGAAGAAAGAAGGTGCACAGAATGAGAATGTCTGTGGAAGATTTAATGAATCCTTCGGGAGACTTGGACAGAAATAAGTATGTTTACTTTCCAGAACTACAATATATTTTTAATTACAACTTTCTCAGGAAAAAGCAAAAAAGGAAGCGATCACCCTCACCTCCTCTTAAGGCAGGAAAACGGAAAAGTGGAAGAAGCCCGGCAATTGGGAAGAAAACAAGACCGGAAGACGCCGAATCTGAAGACCTTACGAAGGATATGGAAGAGCCAGTTGCAGAGCCTAACATCACAGAAATTAATCCTACACTACCGGGGCAACCTGGTAAGAAAGACCATGAATTACAACCGTTAAAAGGCGGTTCACTGACGGACTTGGATGATGTAGAAGAGCGTGGTGAAGATTCTCAAACTGGCAAGAATAGTGATAGTAACACGCAAGATGATGGTCAAGAAGATAATGTAACAGAACAAACGCATCATATAATTGTGCCATCGTATTCTTCTTGGTTTGATTATAATTCAATACATGAAATAGAAAAACGGGCCTTGCCTGAATTTTTTAACGGCCGTAACAAATCTAAGACGCCTGAAATTTATTTGGCTTATAGAAACTTCATGGTTGATACGTACAGGTTAAACCCAACCGAATACATAACGAGCACCGCATGTCGTCGGAATTTAGCAGGGGATGTTTGTGCTATCATGCGAGTCCACGCATTTTTAGAGCAGTGGGGTCTTATTAATTATCAAGTCGATACAGACTCCCGCCCCACACCTATAGGGCCACCTCCTACATCTCATTTCCATATTTTATGTGATACACCATCAGGTTTGCAACCCGTTAATCCACCTAAAACTTCTCAACCGAGTGCTGCTAAGACCTTGCTGGATTTAGACCGAGCGCAGGAAGCTAAGAAATCTGATTTAACCGACCAAATATCAGGATTCGGCTTAAAATTGGATCAATACTCGAAGAAACCAGCTGCATTAAGAAATAAAAGTGCAGCATCTTTGGCAAGAGATTGGACAGAGCAGGAAACACTTCTTTTATTGGAAGGCTTAGAAATGTACAAGGATGATTGGAATAAAGTGTGTGAGCATGTGGGTTCGCGCACACAAGACGAATGTATTTTACATTTCTTACGTTTGCCTATAGAAGATCCGTACCTTGAAGACCCTGAAGCCGGTGGTGCACTGGGGCCTTTAGCTTATCAGCCGATACCTTTCAGCAAAGCAGGAAATCCCATCATGTCGACTGTTGCATTTTTGGCATCTATAGTTGACCCGAGAGTAGCTGCAGCCGCAGCAAAATCAGCCATGAACGAATTTGCTAGTATAAAAGACGAAGTCCCAGCTGCTATAATGGATGCACATTTAAAGAACGTAGAGGCATCATCAACGGATGGCAAATTCGACCCGGCTGCCGGTTTAGCACTCAGCGGCATCGCAGGCACTGTACCAGAGAAAGAAGAAGACGATAAAATAAAAAAGGAAGTCGATGTAAAAGAAGAAGATTCTGGAGACTCGAAGAAAAACGGGTTGGAATCGAACGAAGACAAACTTGCTGATAAATCCGTGATGAAAACCGAACCTGTAGAATCTGACAAGGATGAGAAAATGGATACATCTGATATTAAAGCCGAGAAAGTAATACGCGACAGTGAAATGCAAAGTGCAGCAGCGGCAGCCTTGGCGGCTGCTGCTGTAAAAGCGAAACATTTGGCAGCCGTTGAAGAACGTAAGATAAAATCACTCGTTGCTTTATTAGTGGAAACCCAAATGAAGAAGCTCGAGATTAAATTGAGGCACTTTGAGGAGCTTGAAACTACGATGGAAAGAGAAAGGGAAGGTTTAGAATATCAAAGACAGCAGTTGATTACGGAGAGGCAACAGTTTCATTTAGAGCAGTTAAAGGCTGCGGAATTTAGAGCAAGACAGCAAGCACATCAACGGTTGCAAGCTGAACAAGGTCAGTGGGCGCAGCAGCAAACGGTAATACCTCACACTGTACCATCGTCTGACACAGGTCCTAGTACTACACCAACTCCACCTTCACCACAAGCTGCTGCGGTTGCATCACCTGCACCTCCTCACCATCATATATAATTAATAACTTTTATATATTAGTTAGACTGTCATGTCTTTGCGTTATTTTTATAAACATATAAAATTAAGTATTATGTGGTTCAATTATCATGTTAGTGAATTAAATACTACATTTCATTAAGTATGCTTTCATATTTTTCTCTTAATTGATTACTGTAAGTTGTTTGCTTTGTTTTTAATGATGAGCCTCTTAAGGATTTATGTAGTATCATGGATTAATTTTTCATCCTCTTATTCATACTATCTATTATGATTTAATTTTTTCCTTTATTTACGTTATTGTTTCATTTTTTCTTTTATTTATATCATGGTTTAATTCTTTTTATATAGAAAGTTATTTTTATTTACATTTTTGTGGCGTCAATATTGTTGTACATATTTCTTTAAATGTTTGGCCAATAGTTATTTTCGTCGCGTTTTTTCAATCTTTATACTTTTGACCTTTTTTTTTATATAAACATAATAGTTTTGTTTTTGGCTATTTTAACTTTAACAATGGTTTGTATGAAATGAATTTTTAGAATTCACAATAAACGTAATTATGCCATTGTGTACGTTACATTCTTTAAAAATTTGCATGCAAATTAGTTTTTAATTCGAATGTTAAGCTGTTCGAAGTGAGGATCACTTCAAATGTGCACACATAAGTACATGTAATATTTATCTTATTAATTTGATAGAATCAGAAGAGAAATAAAATTTTTAATAAAAAAACAAATTTACTTCTCAACGCAGCAAATACCAAAGCCATTATTTTTTAAAAATTTATTACAAAAACCTTTTTATACGTATAATTAATTAACAATTCAGTATTTTATGTTAAATTAATATTAACTAAACATGGACATTTCACCATTTTAAAATGTAGTCTGTGAAAGAAAATTGCATTAGTTTTAATGTCTATTTGTAAGCGTAGAATATTACCATCTGTAAGTGCTGTGAATTGAGCAACCCATCCTGATCCACCATTATTAAAACTAGTTTTGTATGTTACTTTTATTCTGTTGGATGAATGTAGAATACTCGGGCTCTCCTAAGATATTCACAGAGTGAATTTAACATGCTTTGTTGCACTTTTACATATACTCACGTCTTTACAGAATGTGTGATCATTTGCATCGTCACCTGTGTAAGTGGTTACAGTAACATAGTCTGTTTCACAAGGGCCTGTCATATCAAAAACTACAAATCATTAAGTTAACTTCCTTATTTTTTCAATCTACATTCATTCATAACAATTTACCAGTGAATTTAATAGCCGACTGTAAACCTGCAGGTATCCTAATATTCCATGAACACTCCGAAAGATTTCTGTAATTATTTGGATATAACGGACTTGTAAATCTGCCTTTATAATTGTAGATTTCACCTCCGCATCCTCGTCCTGCAAATAGTTATTAATTTCTGAAGTACCTCAACAACTTTGCTTTTCAATCTTACCTTCTGTTGTACTTACAAAAATAGCATCATAAAATGCAAAGCCGGTGTTTTTGTTATTCACACGAATAAGCATTTTGTTAGTCGTTGAGAAGACCGGATTTGGGATGCGATATCCACATATTTTAGCCAGACTTGGGGAAGAAAATGAATCACCGTCAAAAACCTGGAAGCACATTATAGCACAGATAATTCAATTAATATAGCGATGTATATACCTCGAAGTGTGTATTTTGACAAGTACTGCTTATATCCGACATATAAAATGAAAGAAAATACAACGATATCGTTGTGTTTTCAGGTGTGATGATGCTTATAATACATTCACCTGAGATTCGTTCGTTTAAAAGTCGTCCTTGCGATGAAGTATAATTTCTGTCACAACCTTAAAAAAAACCAGTTGCATTTTCTTGTATAAAATCAACATAAACGAGTACCTATAATTTTATATTCTAATTCAAAGCCTCTACCATGATTACCAGAACCGCTATAGAATGAAACAATAACGCTATTTCGTCCTGAAAAGTAATCAAACTCTGTCGCTTTCTCCCCACAATACTGGTGAGTCCCTATCGGTGCTCTACTACCCTACAAAATAATATGTAAAGAATTTGAAAACTATCGCCTACGGAATTATACCCCGTAAATCGGAATTGATTTTCCCATGGAATAAATAGTGCCAGAACCCAGACCCTCCTCTATTATTTTCGTATTCTGAAAAGGCAAAATTAAAATCTCATGAAACCACAAGGACTTAAACACTTACAAAATTGTCAGTAATTTCAACTCGATCACCCTCACAATTAGGTGCAGACTCGTCCACAACCCCCAAATCAAACTTAGAAAATTTCAGGAAAATCTTCTCTCGCATAGTTGGCGTTTTAAGGCTCCAAATACACTTAATATTGTCAGGGTAGGAGTACGGATAATTGGGGGACGTCAAATATTGTGTTGTGTTTGTTACGAACACATCCCTCTGTCCACATATGGCTACAACCGATTCAATAAACACAAGCAATTTAAGCCGAGCTTAAACTAGGTTACTTTTAAACGTTGTTATTTGCAGTTTGAATTCTTTTCCTGTGTTGAGTCCGTTCGTTGCCCATCGCACCCATGCCAAGGAACCCGAAGTGGTGTAAACCACGGATGGTTTGTCATCACATATTTCACTTATTAGTTCCGAGTAAAGGCCTCCACCATCTCTGATCTACTAAAACAAATTTAAATAAAATGTTTAAAAACGAAAAATAAAGGCTGAAAATTAATAGGAGTTTTTTTTTATTAAGCAAAAATAAGACTTTTTGGAACCAAAAAGATATAAGGAAATAAGTTTTTAAGCAGAACAAAAGATTTAAATGTAACTTCTTGCATATAATTAACTTGTTAGTACATTTACAATACTGTAATAAAAACATAACCTCAGATTTTCTTTTTCCTTTATTAAGCAAAAATAAAAGACTTTTGGAAACAAAATAACATTAAAAAGTAAGGTTTTGAGCAGAACGAAGGATTTAATGTAACTCCTTGCATATAATTAACTCATTAGCATATTTACGATGCTATAATAAAAACATAACCTCACCTGAACTTTGCATGCAACTTTACACAAATCTTTATAAACATTATCCTGTTAATTTTAATCTACTATGCTACTTATAATTATGCAGTAATATTTATTTTATTAAATTTAATAAAAACATAACCTCAATTTCGACCGGTGTATCATCAAACACCGTTGCCATTTCTTATACTATACATTTTGATTTTTCTTGCATTTTAATGTACTACAATTGTTTCTTCTAAAAATGCGTTTTGTTCTTTTTCGAAAATTGTGTTAATATTTTAAAGATGCCGTATTTTAATCAAAAAAAATGTGTGCATGTGCATTTACAAATGGCAACGCTGTTTGGAGTTCCTTCTGTATAAATTCAAGCTGTGAATGGACAGTGGAGTGCGTAATTAGTTGTATTTTTTAATATAAATTACATTATTTATTTATTTTAAATTTTTATTGAGTGGTTCGATTTATAATTGAAAATTAAATTAAATAGCTGTTATGTATGGTGGCGACATCTGGAGGAAGCCGGTTGAAACCAAGTCGACATAACCTATTTATTTCAATTATAACCAAAATAATAAATAAATAATTATGAATAATTCTTTAAGTAATTGTGAAGGTAGCATGATTATAATCTATAAATAAATTTCTGATTTTAAATTTTTACAGTAATATCATCTAGAGCATTTTACTGGCAATGATAAATGGTTGACTCGGAAAGCTGCGGCCTAAGTGATATTCAAAATTTGACGATGATTTTTAGGTAATATTTGTATTCTTAGTTTATTTTACTATCTTTTGTTAGAAACTTTAACGAAAAACTTAGATGAGTTGGTCTTAACTAAATCTCAAATAAACTCGTTTCAAAGTTTCATTTATCTCATAGTTTAACTATACCTCAAGTAAGCTGCAGCTACAGTTTCGGATATTATGAATTTCTGTGAAGTTTCTGTTGCATGTAACTTTCTGAAGGAGATCCAGAGACATTGCGTATCCATCACCTGCCATAATTTGCCAATGGCAATCTGCATATGATAGTCCTCTTGGGCCATTCAACACATATGTAGTTGCATTTTCTAAAAGTATGATGCCACCGCAACCCACCGCAGGTCCTGCACAAAGATAATTATTCTCGCGAAGGAAAGTTTACATGAGGGACTTACCATACGTAAAGTAAACTTTAGCTTTGAACTGATAAGAGACACCCATAGAAAAACCTTTGTATCTTATGGTCATCGTGCTAATGTTTGATTTGATGATGGGTAAATGAGACGTTAAGTTTCCACAAAGGACCGCTAATCTATTAGAGGTGCTCATGTTCAAACCGTTGTATATTTCAACACTGTTTTGGATGCACTTAAAGTTATGCATGAGGTAGAATGACTCAAACCTAAAGATTTAAGTTTAAGTTGCAAGTCACTACTTTTTTTTGTCTTAATTAATTACCTTACTATGACTACTTTATCAGGGGGTGCTGTAATATTCCAGATACATGAAGTCTGTCCATACAGTCTTGGACCAACACCACCACGTACTTGCTTTGAAGGAGACGATATATCTGTTGGTTCGGTGATTTCTCCACCGCAAGCTTAAATAAATTTTGCAGTGGATTATTTAATGAGTAATTAAAATCGATGGCTATTTTACCATCAACTTGATAGGACAGTTTAAATCCTTTCCTAGTTAAGAAACTATCGGTTTGGAATGTGACTATCGCAGATGAATAGAAAGTAATCGGTGGTGGTAGAGAAGTACCACAATACACATGTTTGTTAATATGGAAAAAGAGTAAGGTTTTCGAAACAATCGTTACATTATCATAAAGACAATCAGCCTGTCCTACAAATAAAAAAAGTAAACAACTTTTACATGACAGCTTCTTAACGACTACCTTTTTCCAAGGAAAAATCTTCAAATAAGATGTTAATATACTTGTGGGGTGCAGTAATTGTATACACACACTTCATGAAGTTCGAATAACCATCTGGGTAGCCGGGGCTTGTAATATACCTCGTCTTTCCATCCGCAGTAAAATTACCTCCGCAATTTAAATTCCATTTAGCCTTGAATTAACACTAGCTTAAAAAATAATAGGCGATGGGCACATGCATACCTTAAATCCTGTACCCGTAGTTTGGTTGTTGCTTCGAAATAAAACCCGCATTTTATTGGTCGTCGAGTTTACATACGGTGGATTATTACGGTCACATAATTTAGCCAAAGAATACCAACCGTTATATGTGTAATCCCAAACCTAAAATAACATTGTTATTACAGTCGTGTGATTATAGTAAATTTGACTGTGATGACTTGTAAGAAATCATTTCGGCAGTTATCGCTTCCTTCTAATTGAAATCGATCGATGAATTCTAAACCGATGTGATATCCGTTGGGTGCGATTATATCCCATTCACATTCAATGTTGTTAGGGTAGCTGCTGGGGTAAAGTGGCGTCTGTATTATACGGGAACTGTAGTAGATGCCACCACATCCTACGAAATTATTTTGAGTTGATTCTTTCTGGGTGGGGTTTTTTTGTTAAAAATAACCTGATATGATGGGCTCATACTTTAGTTGGAAACCTTGTCCGTTAGTGTTGAGATCACCGTGATATTCAATCCATAAGCCGTTCGACTGTGAACGTATAGTTGGTGGCTTGTTCGTTCGACAGTACGTTCCAATTTTTGGGTTGGTTTTTAATAATCCGTTGTGAATCACAATGAAACTTTTCTCACAGTCATCACCTAAATCCATCGAGACAAAATCTACTTTAACTGCCTGTTCTTCCGGTAGTTTTATTACCCAAACGCAATCCAACGATCCTAATGGTTTATTTGGATAATTTGGACTGCTTATCGTCCCTACGGGATCTGTTATTATACCACCGCAAGCAAACATATTGTAAGTTACAGTGAAATTAAATTTCCCATGGAATTTTGTTTGTATTCCCTGAAATACGGACTCCATAAGATTTGTTTAAAATTTATAAATGATTCTTACGGTTAATTTAGTTGTTAGATACGGAGTGCGGATCATCATCGGTTTGGTGGTCGTAGTACAAATTTCTTGTATCATATTTTTATCATCTACGAAAACTTTCGCATTTTGAAGTGCATAGAATTTTGTGTTGGAACTCACCTCCTTCCGATATTGTAAGAAAGTTACTTGCGTATTTACAATTTCCTCCATCCGGAGTGCTCGAGCTAAACATAGCTTCAACTTTCAACGCCAAAGTTTTATTCGCAGGCGGTTTACCATGTCTGGTCCAGGCACAGTAATAAGAATTGACCGTGTAAGGTGAAATGATCATGCCAGCATTTTGATTTAAATCACCCATGCATACTGCGAAAAAAAATTAATTAAAACAAATAAGGTTTTTTAAAATAACTTACTGGTAGGTTCGTTCGAAGTGTATTTCAGTTTAAAGCCTCTGTGCGTTGAATATAAGGATGACCAAAAATACACCGACATGATGTTGTCACTCGAGTTTACAATTCGAAGATCATCACTGGCCTTCATGGAAACTATAAGTGATTTTAAATCGCCGTTGAAAAATGCGAGGCCTTGGTCGTAAAATTCGATTCGATCATCTAAATCAAAGTCGAGGAGTTCGACTATTATTCGGTTACCCTTCGAAACAGTAATAGTCCACTCGCATGTCCTGTGCATGTGGCTCATGAATGGATAACCGGGGGATTCAATAAAGCCTGTGTCGGTGTTTAAACTTCCCCCGCATTCTTCTTGGCTTGTGTTGAATTTCAATAAAAATCCTGGGCGGTAGGAGTTCCAGTTGTTGGTTTTAAATTTGACGGTAACTTCATTACTCGAGGATTTTATAACATCGGGTATACCATAGCAAAATTTGCCTAACTTTGTAGTGTTGAATATAGTTTTTTCGGTTATTTCTATGTAGTTTTCATCGCAAGTGCTTTCTCTATCATCTACTAACTGTAACGTTTTAAAACTTAGTGATAGATAATGGTCACGAGGTCCTACTATTTTCCAGGTGCAATCTGCGTTTTTGGGATAAGCATTTTTGTTGCTGTAATACGGTGAACGGATCTCACCGACTCTATCTCGGATGACCCCTCCACACGTTGATATTGACACCACACTTTTAAACCCATTCTTAGGGTCATGCACGTCAGTAAAAAATTTAACAAGCAACATGTTATCTTTGGTTTGCTGTGAACTGGGACTGTCACCGCAATAACGACCCATTAAAGGAGAAGCTACGGTCCCTCCGTTCCTTAATTCCACGTATTCCAAGCTGCAGTTGTTTTTCTTCGTTAAATCAAAGCGTTCAATAAAATCAATTCGAAGTGATTCCCCAGGAGGTGCGCTGATGATCCAAATGCATTCTGTGTATGGTGATGGTATGTTGGGGTAATTAGGGGATGATATAATCGTCGCATTTTGTTCACTGGTGAGAGCAATCCTTCCCCCGCAACGTATAAATGCTTCTTTGTAAGACAACCTGAATTTATTAATTTTTGTTTTTGATGAGAACTTAACGTAAAGGTGATTCCCAGTCGTGTTTAGTATTTCGGGCACATTCTCACAAAACTTTCCTTTCCCTAACAAAGGCGAATCTGCATAGTGTCCGTTCTTGAGGAGAACATAGTTGTCACAACTGTGGTACTCATCGTTTTTAAGCTCGAAATCAAGAAATTTTACTTCGATCGTCTTTCCAGAACCCACCGTAATATTCCACTGGCACTCTAAAGAATTTGCATTTCCATAAGCCGTAGCATTAACCGTAATGATCCCGTTGCTCTTTTTAATTGTCCCCCCGCATGTTTGATACACCCTCGCAGAAAATCCGGTTTGATTTGTGAAGCCATCGCTTCTAAACACAACTTTCATTAAGTTCGTCGTTTTTACCGACGGTTGGTAGGTGTCATTCGGCATACATGCCGTTGAAACTAATTTCCAATCACCATTTTCTTCACCGCTGTAGACTTTAACGGAGTCCATGAAGCAAGAGCCGAATAGGTTTTCTAAGTTGACTTCCAAGAAATTGAGGAACAAATGATTTTCTGGGATCGTCGTGAATATCCATTCGCAAGTTAAATGTGGGGCATACCCATGGGGATAACCGGGGGAAGAAAGCGTGTAATTTTTGAGGTAGTGTATGTCGATGGGGTCTTGACTACCGCAGCCCGCAACTAAAACAAAGTATTTCCAAGTATGATTTAACTTGTTTTATGCGTCAGTACCTGTTCGCTTGGGTATCGATGGTGAAGTATTTTCTACCTGCTGCCATTCCAGCAAGAACCGTGAGCCACGTCTTGAACTTTCATGTATAGCCGAAATATATATTACATTCGATGTTGTTTTATACGGCTCTGGAACCGATGTACCACAGATTGTTCCTAACTCCGGTGCATTCCTATCGTATCCATCGTAAAACTACGGATACCCAAGTCACCCAAACAATGAAACCCTTCAAATTTATAACTCACCGATAAGTATGAGTAGTAACAGTATTCTTCGTTGCCTCCATAATCCATATACAGGTCGATTATCTTCAGTAGTATTTCATACCCAAATTTCACGGTGACTCTCCATGTATAAGTTCCTTCTTTCTTGTAATATTTAGGATATAAGGGCGAATAGATTTTCCCAGACGGCCCGAATAATAGAGTTTGATAATCTAGAATGATTCAAGTAAATAGAAGACCCCAAGTAAAGCGAGTTATTAATACTGACTCAAAGCATATTCGGCTAAAAATCCTTTCGCTGTGGGTATTGTGTCGTTCGAAACAGCACGCATGCTTTTAAATAAAATCCACAAACTGCCCACGTGTGTGACAGCCATGGGGGTATTCGAGCCACAGTAAACCCCCAGAAGTTTCCCGTGGTTATTACTATCTCGTATTTCCAGGAAGTCATCGTTACAGTGGTCGGATTCAACCAAATCAAACGACTCGAAAGACAAAGTAATACTGTTCGCTAAAATTAATTTGGTTGTATATATTTATTAAGTGGAAGTTAAAGTTGTACTGACTTAATGACACGTTCAAAATCCATTCACACTCTATGTTTATGGGGTAATTCTTGGGGTAATTGGGTGAGGCGAAGTGACCCCTTTCATCTTCCAACGTTCCACCGCATGCTACAATAAAATGTTTTTATTAATTATATGGGGGGGTTAGGGGGATGTACTTGAGCCGAATGTTGTGTATGCCGCAGTAAATATAATCGAGGAATTTATGTGCAACATCGATCCTTCGCTGGTAATCATTGGGGGAATGTGTTCGCAGTAATTGCCTACAAGCGGGGCTGAATCGTTGAACCCATTGTAAATTGCAACAGTATTTTCAGCTCCCAAGCAGTAAGTGTTGTCTATGTACGTCATTGTTAATGACACGTGCTCATCTGAAAGTCTCAAATTAAAAATTACTTATTACACATTCATTGTTGGTCTTGCCAGGTCTTATTGCAATTATCGTCCAAGTGCAGTGGTAGAGCTCCATGTTTTCCATGAATTTTATTAATCCGCTCTCTTGTGTTAATATCGCCCCGCAAACCTTGTGCACGACGTAAAAAATTATTGTTTATTAATTAGAAGTGTGTAGGTCTTACTGTTTGGTAAGTCGCATTGAATCCTTTCGATGTTACATACTTGGCCATCCTCATTTCCACCAATAGGGTATTATTTGAAGAAATTAGGCTGGTATTTAGTAATTGATCCCTGCACAGCGTAACCAACACCGGGTGTGAAGCAGAAGGGCCGTCGTAAACCTAAAATTAGTTTTTTTGTTTACCCCCATCATTTCTGCAGTGTTTTATACTTTAATGTAATAATCTGTGCACTGCCTTGGAATATCAACGTCAGTAAAATTCAGCTCGATGATGTGATTTTCCTCAACCTCAATCAGCCAATCGCAATTATCCCCGTTGTCAAAGTTCTTTGGGTAATTGGGGGAAGTGAAAGTACCTGAAGATGCAGCTAATCGTCCGCCACATTCTGCAACGTTTCGTTTCGTTATATTTTGGTTTTTTAAAGCTTATTGTTGCTTACTTGTGGGTACGGTCACGTAGCTTGCTTCGAAACCTTTCCCGTGATATGAGAAATCACTTTCGAAAGTCACAAACATGAAGTTGCCACTGCTTGTAATTACCGTGGGTTTCTCAGAGTGGCAGATTCTGTTAAGCAACGGAAACGTTGTGTCTCTCCCATTATAGAGCTATAAGTAGTTTGAAATTAGGGTTTAATTTTTGTTGAGTGTGAGTTTCACCTCGATGTAATCATAGTGGCAATCAGAAGAAAATTCTAGATCTATTGCGTTAAAAGTAATCTGCACGCTTGAGCCATAATCGACTTGAATCAACCACTCGCAGTGTGTGGATTTCGGGTAACCGTTCGGGTAATTTGGGGTTTTTATTTTGCCCTTCGGGTGTGTCAGTAACTCGATGCAACCATCGATGTACCATTCCAGTCTAAATCCGTTCCCCATTAAGAGATTGTCAGTGAAAAAATGAATCTCCGTGTGGTTGGACTTAATACTTATAGGTCCTGGTATTTCATTACCGCAGTATTTCCCATACACCAACATTTCTTCAGAGTAGTCTTCGTAGTATTTAATCTACCCATAATTAAAATCAATTAGCCACAGGAATTAAGCGTAAATTAATTTCTTACCTCGACGTAATCATAGCTGCAATTTACATACGAGTAATATAGGGAACTCTCCAGTTCGAAATGTGAAAATGTGATGTTCACGTTGTTTCCAAGGGGCACAGCAATAATCCATATGCAATCTTGATCATGCGGATAGTCGTTGGGGAAGTTAGGGCTCTCAATTACACCCGAATACCCCCTCAAGATATTGTGGCACACTGAAATTTAGCAAGTTAGGGTTAACTTAAAACAAATGCTGATGTAAACCTAGAGAATATTGTAATTGAAAACCACGTCCTTGGAAGCTAACGTCTGATCTAAATTTAACCAAGACGTTATGGCCAGTTGATCTTATATATGGGGGGTGTGAGCTTGAGCAAAACTTCCCCAGGGATTTCGAAAACAAATCAACCCCATCGAATATCTGAAAGTAAAAAAATTAGGGCTACGATGATTACTGTTGTAAGTGCAAAAATTACTTCGACGTAATCCAATAAGCAAGTAACATGGGGCTCTAATTCTATGTCGGCAAAAACTATTTGCACCAGCGAGCCGGGGTTCACCGATATCT
Source organism: Dorcus parallelipipedus (assembly GCA_958336345.1). Taxonomy (NCBI): domain Eukaryota; kingdom Metazoa; phylum Arthropoda; class Insecta; order Coleoptera; family Lucanidae; genus Dorcus; species Dorcus parallelipipedus. Next base: position 3,585,227 of record OY284479.1, on the reverse strand, counting down.
TCCAGAAACACTCGGTGTTTCTACTGTAAGGCTCCGGGTAGTGCGGTGAAATAATTGATCCTTTAGGCGATTGTAGATTACCCCCGCAACCTGAAACCCCCAATTAAATTTTGCCATTCTTAAAACGAAACAAACCTGTCGCTGTAGATTGCCAGGTAATTTTGAATCCTTTCAGGTGCCTCGTCATGTCACTTTTAAACCGTATGTACATTTGATTTGCATGCGATGGTATTTGTTTGTTAACTTTCGTTCCACAGAATTTCCCAATCAAAGGAGAGGAAGCCGTACCACCGTTGCTAAAAAAAATTATGTTTCACTTCTGATTATAAGTAAGTGACTTTGACTCACCGTATTTCAAGGAAATCATATCTGCAACCCGAGTAAGTCTCAAGCTCGAAATCTGTCACGTTCAGCATAATTTGATTGCCGGGTTTCACTGTAATAATCCAAACGCAGTCACTGTTGGGGGGATACGAACTTGGATAACGTGGAGACTTTAAGACCCCCGAGCTCGTGAAGTATTTACCTCCGCAAACTAAAATGGATGATTCAATGAGAGCGCAGTCGTTAGGGTAATGGGTTGACAAACCGTTTTCTTCCAAGATGAAAATGTAGGTCAAGAGGAAGCCGTTCTTGTGCTTCGTCGAGTCAGACTTGAATTTGATCGTTACAATATTGGAGGTGCTTAGGAGGATGGGGGGGTTCCTGTATCCGCAGAATTTGCCTATTGTCCCCCCCATGTTCGGGCTTGTGTTGTTGTCGTAGACTGCCACGTAATCATAGTGGCATTCGTAGCTTTGCTCGACATCAAAAAACATCCAGGCTAGTTGGACGACTTTATTCGAGGGTGCCACTATAAGCCATGTGCAATCGGCATGAGCCGGGTAGGGATTCGGATAGTTCGGTGATTTAATAGAGCCTATATCTGATTTTGTTATTCCTCCACAACCTAGGAATTAATTTTTTTAATTAAAATTAAACCTGCGCGCATCTAAAATTAGGCTCACCTAAATCTATTGTGGTATAATTTAAAGAATAGCTTCGTTTTACAGTCCCAGTGGAAATCTTCAACCATAAGTAATTGAAGGTCGAAATTATTGTTGCTGTAGCGTTACAATAACGACCAATTAAAGGTGAATTCTCATTGTCGCCGTCTCTGACCTACAATCAACGAGAACGTACGTCATTCACTATTAATAAAAAGTGTAACGAACGTACCTCCAAATAAATATTGTCTGAGCAATCCACCTCGAGCGAAATGTCGTTTATGTTTAGGTTTATCGTCGTTCCCATCGGTTGAATTATCTCGTATATGCATATTCGATTGCCCAGCTCCATTTCTGGGTAGTTTTTAGATTCGATCGTCCCACTGCTTTCAGTATATTGCCCCGAACACACTAAATTGTAAACACACACGTAAATAACCTAAGCAAATCAAATAAAGAAGTACTTACCCCCTCGATACAACAAAGTAAAGTGTATCATAAAGGGGGTGTAGATTACCAACACTTGATTTCCCATGCTGAAGTAAGGTGGGGGTTTCCTTACGCCACAATATTTTCCAATCAGCGGAGAGTCTTTCGTAGGACCGTCATACAACTATTAGTTAGGAAAAAGTACGCTTATGATTTGCTTAATTAAGAAGTGGCCCGACACTTACAGCCACGTATTGAAGTCGACAGTGTGGTGGTGAGTCTCCGACACTAAACGCTGAGAACTGCATGTGGATGCGAGTGCCTTGGGGTAACAGTATTTTAGACTCACATTCATCGGTTCTCACAAAATAGTGGGCCTCTATACTCAATGGGGTAATCGAGCCACTCTCACGTGTGCTGACGGTTGAGCAACCGGGAAGACCTGCAATACACACAATCGACAATAACACATCAAGTTATTTTCTTCTATCTGCCTGCCTTTTGAGCGTGTGTAAGAAACTTGAAAGCCCGAATAAGAATTCGTTGCATCCGAGTGGAAATGCACGGTCACATCTCCGTTGGGTGAAACTAACGGGGAGGGGGTGCTTGTGTTGCAGTAGCGGGCAAATACCTCGCCGTTTGATGAAATAAACTAAAAATGAACTGGCGTTAAAGGCTTTCGCAATTCAAACTTGGGTTTGTTACTTCTAGGTAGTCATTGGTGCAGTTGCTGTTGTTCCCAATCACCAAGGAAAAGAAGTGGAATTCAATTCGATTTTCCTCCGTCACCTTCAACTTCCAATAGCAATCCCTAAAACAATTTACTTTTTAAGCATGACACACGTGATTTGCTTTCGAGTACCAAACCTATTCGGTGGGTAATTCCCTGGAGAACCGGGTGATTTTATTATGCCATGCAATGATGCGTTCAGAGTTTCACCGCAAACTAAAATTGTACCTTGTTAAAAAGTTGCTGAAATTTTTTTTTTATAAATGAAGTGTACCGGGGTCTATGGCGGTCCAGTTGAGTGCGAAACCTGCTTTGTTTGAAATCCTCCCCGAGCGAAACCACAGGTAAAGCAAGTTGCTGGTCGTTGTGATTTTACCCCCATGCGGTGGGGTTGCCCCACAAAATCGACCGATCATGTGAGATGCACTGTTTTTACCATCGTGGATCTACAATAGATTTTATAAGGTGCACCGAAGAAAAATGAATGGGCTCGAGCTTACTTGTAACCAATCGAATTGGCACTCGTTAGAACCATCCAAATCAAACTTCGTGAACGTTACGTTTAGTACTTTCGCCACGTCCGTTTCTATTAGCCAAGCACAACTGATGTGGCGATTGAAATTGCTGCTCCCAGTAGATGGGTACCGAAGGACGCCCCTGTTGCCTTTCAATTTGCCTCCGCAAGCTAAAATATTTAATTTTGATGGATTCATGTGGTGGTTGATTGGTTTATACCTTGTTTCTCATCTTGGCAGTTGAAGCCGGTGTAAGAATCCGTGCATGTGCAGATGTACGAGAAGGCTAGAAGCGTGCAAGTTCCTCCGTTTAGACAAGGACTTGAATCGCATGCATTTTTTCTAATGTCGCAGTTCCTACCGGTGTATCTCCTCCTGCAGTTGCAGGAGTAACCTCCTGTCGCATTATTCGGGGTGCAAGTGCCATGCACGCATGGGTTTGGCACGCAGGGATCCGCTGTGTGACTTGTCAAACACCCGGAGGGGCCAATTCCATTTCCATAATACCCCACGGGGCACACACACTCAACAAACGATGTACTTATTCCTACAATACAAAATTAAGCTCATACGAATACATTGTGTAAGTAATTACTCACTTGGGTTATCTCGACACTGAGCTTGCAGGTGACACCCCCCGTTATTAACCGAGCAGACCCCTCCTTGATAACTGCAAATTAATCCGTTCCCTATGTAGCCTGGGGGGCACATGCCGCAAGTTCTGGATCCCTGCATTATGAATATCATAAATTTTGTAAATAATTTTAAAAAATTTGTGTACCATTGTATTTGTGCATTGCACGTAGGGGTTCATGCTACATCCCCCATTGAACATCGAGCATTCATCTATGTCTACGCAGTAATAACCGTTCCCTGAATAACCCGGTGGGCAATTTCCACATCGGAATGAACCGGGCACGTTGATGCACTGAACGAGTGGGTTTACTGAGCACGGTGGTTTCTGGTCATTGCACTCATTAACATCCGTGTTACACGCTGGGCTTTGGCCATCGGTGGTCCACCCCTTGAATATTCAAAAAAATTAAAAGTTTTTTTTTTTTATTGTAGGTACCTGATCGCATATGCAATTGTAACCGATGGAATTCGTTTGTGTTATGCAGATTCCATGCCCGCACAGTTCTAGAGCCCCCGAATTACAATCGATGGTTCGCTTCGTGCAATGAAGGCCGAACCACCCGCTGGCACACTTGCAACTACAAATTATGCAATTCACATGAGTCTGTAAAAGGTGAGTAACACATGTAATTAATATTTACTCGTAACCACCCTGTTTGTTGATGCACGTGGCCCCATTTTGACACCCCAGGTCAGTGCCGACAAATTTTTGGCACTCGTTTACATCTACGTTACATTTGGGGCCCTAAAACACAACGCACGTGATTTACATAAGGCGCACGTGACTCAGATAAATGCCTGTACCTCCCATTGATCCGGGCATTGACATATATAGGAGTTGTATAAATCTTGACACGTTCCACCGTTCAAACAGGGGTTGCTCTCACATTCGTTCACGTTAAGCAGTAGATTTAACGTCCTTAGTTTCCTCTGCATCATATTTAATCGCCTGTTTATTCTGGCTATTGTGAAACGCTGGGGGAAAATAAAAAAATAATAAAGAACGATCTCCTCGGCTTGGTTTTTAACGTACGGTTGGTGTTGCTGATGTTAAGTTGTAAACGCTTGCCTCAATGATTTCCAGTCGCTTTGTAAAACCATCCGCACCAAACGGTCTCGAGGTGTCATACGGATTACTTGTAAATCCGTAGTTATTTCGATACAAATCCAAAGTTTGCTTCGCATCTTTCGCCTGTACAAAAAAATATGAGTTGCATTAAATTTATTAGGGGGTGGGGGGTTTAAAGTGAAATACTCACCAGTTTACTGATGTGAAGCAAATCTTCTCCGTTGAGATGCACTCCTCCTCCCCCCGATGTGAATATCGAAATGTTTTTAGCCGTGGCAGCCGTAAGTATCATGTGACCATTTCTGACTTGAATTAGGGGCCTGAAACATACGATTTTGTTTTAATTGCTCGGAGTAATCTACAGGTGGTTTACTGTTGGTAGTAATTTTCTACGGTGCATATGCAGAAGATGGAAATTAATACGGAAGTGTATTTGACCATCTTAACACATTTTCACACATGTAATGTTCGTGTAAAACTGACTATTAAGTAATATGTGCCACAAGTTTAATGAATATAAAGTTTCATTTTATCGGGGATGGGCGGATGCGGATCGTATTTCTTTGTAATCACGCTTTACACAATAAAATTATTTTTTTTAAATCAAATTGCGAAAATTGATCGATTTTAACTGTCTTAAACGTAGCTGCGCAATTTTCTTTTAATTGTTCAAATAAATTTGTTGCGTGTTTACGATTGTTAAGGATTAAAAGTGCGTCTTTACGAAATTAATTTGAAATGCGATAGCATACGCCCCTTTCAGATATAATGAAATTCTATATATAATAAAATCTGTTGCGTCCTGCAATATTTAGTTCCACTAAAATTGTGGTTACGTTGAAATGAACTACATCGTTCGCAATGATTAACCGCGGGATTATTTTATTTTTTCTATTGTTTAATCGCGTTTTGTATGGGGCATATGAAGAACAGTGAGTATATTCCTTGATATTGTTTATTATTTATTTCGAAACATGTTTACTAAATTCAATCAGGCAGAATAAACGTAGCATTTAAAAAAATTAAATACCTACGTAATTAAAAGTAGGTACAATTTTTTTTTAACGGAGATTTCGAATTGATCAATTGAAACTAAAATGTAGCTAGGCAACTTGGCATACTTTAGAACCCCCCCTAACAACGTGTTGCTCTTCGTATTTATACGTACGCTATACACGAGTGCGAGCACGTTATACCTCGCAGCTTACTCCTGGGCAAAATATTTTCGAGCTCCAGCTTCGAAAATGTGCCACCAGGCGGCGACACAAGCGGAAGTCTTAAGCTGGGAATTATTGATGTTTCAAAGCAGTTCATCCAGGACCAACAGCGAGAGCAGAAGAGACCAAGGAAGGAAGGAAGGGGACTTCAGCTGCCTATCAAACAGGATCGGTTTTTTTTTAATTTTTTTTTTGCCTTTGCGTAAGCGTAATACTTTCATTAAGAACGTTAGCAAGGGCCCGCCCGCTAAAATTTTAGTTCGTCAATTATCACTTTTTTTAATTTCAGACCCACTATTAGGATTAGGCGTGGTCATATGGTACTAACTGCACCTCGAGACAAGAATATCTCACTGGAAACATCAGGCTACGGAGGGGTCCATCTAAATGGAGAAGACGTCTATCACATATTCAATCTTGTATGAGTATACATTTTTAATTAACGAATTAACTGTACCAATTAATTGTACAGGTGAAAACTACAGCGCAGTCGATGCACAGCCTCGCTTCAGCGAATGGCAAATACGACAGCTCGAAGCCTGCAGAATTTGAAGAGATTTTGAAGAGGATCAATACCATTGAGGGCAACACCCAAAATGTCTCCATGATAACTACGAATGTAAGTTGGGCGGAGTCCACTTCGCTTGTAGTAACAATTAAAATCAATTACAGAGGCTGATGATCTACAAGCTGAATAGAAGATTGATTTTTATACAAAGGAACGTCAGGAAAGTGATGACCCTGCTGAATTACGACGAGTGTCAGACGAATCCCTGTTTGAACGGGGGAACCTGCCAGGACCTGTTCAACGCATACCTATGCCTCTGCCCACGACAATGGGAGGTAAGGATCATTGATAATCAATAATTTCGACGAGGTTACTTAAACATCGTCTTCTCAGGGTTCAACTTGCAACATTGACGTCGACGAGTGCGCAAGATTCTCTGGGACAGACCTGGGATGCCAGAACGGCGCAACTTGCATTAACAAACGAGGGGGATACGAGTAAGTGATGAAACACCCAATTGATTAATTGTATTCTTACCTGAATCAAACTTAGATGTGTTTGTGCACCTGGATGGGTGGGGATTCACTGTACAAGGCGTACAGTCGATTGCAATTCAGCCGGAAGGGAACTATGCGATCATGGAACTTGTATAACAGCAGCAAACTCATTCGGATACAAATGCTTTTGCGATGAGGTGACTTTTGAAAACAATTTAATGTATTTTATTTTAATTCGATGACTACAGGGTTGGACCACCGACAGTAAAAACCCTGCATGTTCCGTTGATGTCGACGAATGTGCTTCTAAGAAACTACCGTGTTCTACAAACCCCTTAGTGCCTTGCATCAATGTACCAGGCTCTTTTTATTGCGGAAGTTGCCCTCCAGGTATTCACTATACCCAAAAGCCCCTTCTTCTCTCTATTATTAACGAATTTAGGTTACACGGGCAATGGATATTATTGCACGGACATCGATGAGTGTGCCTTATTTAACGGGGGGTGCAGTATGAACCCGATGGTTCAATGCATAAATACTTTGGTAATTCATTTTTGGATCTGGCTCCTTTTTTTCTAATTAAAGTATTTTAGGGTTCCAGGTCGTGTGGGCCTTGCCCTCCTGGATATCTTGGGAATGGTCTAATATGTAGCTACCAGGGTGGAGTCTGCGCCGTCAATAATGGAGGTTGCCACCCCCTAGCTCAGTGCAGGGATAATTCGCGTACGTAATTAATAATACCCTCCAAGTTCTTTCTGCAACTTCAACATTTTAGAAATCAGTTCTTCTTTTGTTGAATGCGTATGCCCGAGAGGGTACGCTGGAACTGGGTTTGGGTCTACCGGTTGCATTCAGACTGAGTACAAGGATCCCTGCCGAACAAATCCCTGCGTGCATGGAAATTGTTCCGTAAATACTTACAACAATGATTACATTTGTGAATGCGGAACGAGATTCACAGGAAGAAACTGCGATGTTATGAAGGACCCCTGCAATCCCAATCCTTGTTTAAATCATGGAAACTGCTCTTTATTTTTGGATATTTCATACCGGTGCAAATGCCCCGATAGGTATTTCGGTTACAACTGTGAAAATGAAAAGCAAGTTTGTGGAGACACATTGGAAGGATACGAGGGTACATTCGAGTATCCTGTCGGGGGTTACGTGAATTATAACAACTGCGTTTGGAGGATAAAAACCAAACCGGGGAATCTTTTGAAGCTAACGTTTACAGAATTTGATTTGGAAGATTCCGAGCAATGTCAAACTACTTCGTTAACGGTAATTACTTACGTGTTTACTTACTGTTTGATTATTAAAAAAAATAAATGCAGATTCTCGATTCGGTTTCGAAAGTTATAAGGAGGATCTGTGGAAGGACTTTGGTGAATATCGCAAGCCCGAATAACGAAGTGCAGCTCTGGCTGCAGTTGAATAACACTGCGTATAAAAATAGATTTAAACTGAATTGGTCCAGCATTACACCAAGTAAGAGTTGCACCACATAAAATTGATTGTTTATAAATATTTATTAATTTTTAGGTTGTGGTGGAACGATAAATGCAACTTCGCATGGTACAATCAAATCACCGGGTTCTCCTTCCAATTACCCACCTAACATGTATGTAAGTTTTTTATTATCATCATAAAATATTTCAGGAATTTGTTTACAGTGATTGCTACTGGACGATACAAACAGCTTTAAACAAACTTATCATATTTCATTTCTATTCTTTGATAATTGGTAACAATAGTAACTGCAATAAAGATTATCTGGAGGTAAATTACAGGTTCGTGTTACATCCTATATATACATATTTTGTTTCAGTTCTATTCTGATAGCATAAAAAATAAGCCGTTTGCAAAGTATTGCAATACAAGCAATCCTGAGCCATTACATTCTGAAACCTCGAACGTCATAGTCCATTTTCATTCCGATTCGACGGAGTCTTACCCCGGATTTCAAGTGGTATACTCCCTCATCTCAGGTAAAAAAAAGTGAACAACCCTTTGAATTTTATTGCCATGCATGTTTTAGGAATACCCGGTTGTGGTGGGATTTACAGTCAAGATAGTGGAAGTATTTCTCCCCCAAACAATTTACCACCCGATGTCACATGCGAATATAAAATAAAGCTCCCGAGTGATGCGAAGATAAAATTCGAGTTCCTCAGTTTTGACGTTGGTCCTCCGGATTGTAGCCTTGCTCACCTCGCTGTAAGCAAAGCATTCCACTGCCCCAACCCCAAATTACTTAAATCTTCTTTAGATTTATGAAGGCTCATCCGTAGACTCTCCGTTAATAGGGTCATACTGTGGCACGATGATTCCAGCCCCGTACATTTCACTCAGCAACGAAATTTTCATTTTGTATAAAAGCGGAAGCTCGAAAGGTTTCACCCTGCAATACTCCAGCGGTAATAGCACCTTGGCTAATTAATCAAACGAGTTGCAATGCTAAACACGTTTGAAGTTTGCAGAGAGAAATTCACAACCAACAGTGGCATCATACAATCAACGAATTACCCGCGGTTAAGCTTCGCTGAGCTGACCTGCACGTATGAAATTGTGCAACCGCAAGGAACCACGGTGATTCTAAACATAATCGATTTGACCATGAACTCGAATCACTCGAAAAATTATTTGGAAGTAAGTATTTGTGGGGGCCTGGGGGAATTTAATGGGGAATTTTGATATTGTTTTAGGTAAGCGATGATAGTTATAACGAACGACAGTACTTGGGTCGATACACCAGCCAGTCTTACCCGTTGCAGATTATTTCTCGATTTAATTACTTGCGAGTCACAGTGAAGCAATCGATTGAAGTCGCTGTGAGATATTACTTGAATTACACAACGACTGATACACGTAAGTTCAACTCGAAACCACTTGAGTATTCGAGTTAATTGATTATGAATTCAGGTTGTGGAGGCATCTTGACTTCTTCGGAAATACGACAGATTGAAACGCCCCCGTTTTCGAGGATGTACTCCGACGCGCTGAATTGCACCTGGTTTATCCTTGCACCTAAAAACCACGTGATTATGTTAACATGGAATAGTTTCAACATTTTGAATTGCACACACAGTCGAGTTAAAGTTTACAACGTGGTGAAAGAACGAAGAGACAACTTGATCGGTGCCTACTGCAACCCTAAACGCCCCCCTACCGTGATCAGTTCAGGTGATGTATTAAGAATAACGTATAAAAAACAAAGGGAGACTGCGTTTATCACAGAAGCAAATGCCGATAGTTTCTTGGCTACGTTTGATTTTGTTTATGCACCTACTGGTGAGTTACACCAATTTTTTTGAGTGTCTCGTTTATTAATTACGTGTTAGTTTGCGGTGGGGATTACTTCACGAGTTCTGGAATTATAAAAACGCCCGAGTATTCTTCTACTTTCCAATATATAACGTGTGAGTGGAAGATTAAAGTCCCTCCGGGTGTGCAAATCATGCTCAACGTGAAAAACAACACTCTTCAAAATGATAGCACCTCTTGTAATCAGTACTTGGAGATACGAAATGGTGCATCGCCTGAATCACCTTTGATAGGAAAATATTGCAACGACTTAAAACCCCCTTCGATTACATCTCATGCCAACGCTTTGTATTTGAAGACTCGAACGAGGGTAAAGAAAGACAATGGGATTACTATAAGTTGGGAATCTGCAGCGACAGGTAAATTTATCAAGTTGAAAATGAGCACATTTTATTTGAATTTAATTGTAAAAGGATGTGGTGGCATTTTGACTTCCTACGAAGGTGTGATAGCCTCCCCAAATTATCCAGGGGAACCCCCGCAATTAATGGAATGCTACTGGAAAGTGACAGTCAACGCTGGCTCCGTGTTACAGTTCAAATTTACTGACTTAGATGTCCAGTCTTCGACATGCCTGGATAATTACATCGAGGTAAAACTAAATTACCCCAAATTTTATCGACGAGCTTAAAGCCCCCTTTTCTTGTTTCAGATTTTTGATGGGCCTTTCTTTAACTCCCCATCGCTAGGAAAATTTTGTTCTAAAAACCATTTCACAACCGTAAATTCAACGAGTGAAAACGCCATAATAAAATTCGTTACAAACAACACCGTGAACGGAAGGGGTTTTCTTTTAAAATACACCCAAGGTATTTTTAATTATTATTATCGTTACGAGAGACTTAATCTTATTGAATTAACTAATTGATTTCAGTGTGCAACGTTAGCTTCATAAGACCTTACGGTGTAATAGAAAGCCCAAACTTTCCCAACAGTTACCAGTCCGGTGTCAACTGTACTTGGAATATCATAGCACCGAAAGGAAACACAATTAATATAACTTTTACAGACTTCGATTTAAGACTAGGCTCTAAAGCGAATGGCACTGCGCTAAATAACTGTCTCAAGGTAAACCACTGCGAAATACAAACCAAATCGATTCAATTTGAATTATTTTAGATTGAATACATCGAACCATCGAGTTTAGACTTGCACCAAAAGGAATTCTGCGATGAGAACCCCCAATTTTTAAGTGTGAAATCAAACAAAGCCCGAATACTCTTTGCCAGCAAAGAAAACTTTGGAAACACAGGTTTTCGATTGGAATGGGTAGTCGTAGGTAAGATACGACGATTGGAATTTGTCTGAACGAATTAAAACGTTCGCTGCAGGTTGTCTCGAGAAACTCACACATCCGAAGGGTGAAATTAAATCACCGAACTATCCGAATCCCTACCCGGCTTCCACCGAATGCGAATGGTTAATTCAAGCGGATTATGGATCTCGAGTGATCATCGAATTCGAAGAGTTGGATGTAGATGTTTCTTCCAATAGTTGTTTCCATGATTTTATTAAGGTAAATATGTAACGACTCTCTCGTATCAGTAAATCAGAATTTCACTGTTAGATCTACAACGGTCCTGATAAATCTTACCCGGTTTTAACTACACTGTGTCACACTGACAAGTCTTTGGTACTTACAAGCAGCGGAAATTCAATGCTGGTAACATTTCGAAGCGATGAGTCTTTCGAAGGACGCGGTTTTAAAGCAAACTATTCATTTACATCAACCGGTAAGTGCCTGAGCGTATCACTTTAAGTACTATCGATAAATTTATTTAGCCTGCGGTGGATTATTGAGAGCAAAGAACGGATCATTCCACTCACCGAATTACCCACAAAATTTCAACCCCGGAGATAACTGCGATTGGCTCATTGAAGTCGATGAAAGTCATGCGATTGAATTAAATTTCATCGACGTAGATTTAATTAATAATTGCACTGATTATTACATAAAGGTAAGCGCAAGCTGTTTGTCCCACTCTCCCCCCTGACTATAAACTTTAAATTCGTAGGTTTACGATGGACCATCCAGTACTTCTTCAGAATTAGCTAAAATATGTAGTGACAGTGGCCTTAATACGATCCAATCAACGTATAATTATTTATTTGTGGAAATGCGAACGGGACAATCCGGAGCTTCTAAAGGTTTCATAGCAAGATTTAACACAGTAAGTAAATAGTTATAAAGTGCATTCGGATGAGTAATTAAAAATTCTCCAGCGCTGCGGAGCTACTTTAAACAAAGCGAGTGGTTTAATCAATAATAAGGCCAGCAGGAAGTCATGTCACTGGACCATCACCGCTGAAAGACCTGGTAAGTCGTTGTTGTTAAATAATTAAGGAAGCATGGGTCGATCACGTCGTTTCGCTTTATTTAGATCAGCATGCCTCTGTGACGTTTACAGCGTTTGAGAGAGTGAGCTGTGGGGATAGCTATGAAATATTGGTTTATAACGGCTTGAGTAGTTCATCCCCGTTGATTGGAACTTACTGTGGGAAAATTCCACCCACGATCACTAGTACGGGATCAGCCCTGCATATTGTGGCAAGCAATGGTTTTAGGGCTAGTTACACAACGTTCGGTTCAGGTAAGTATTTCCAAATTACCTTGCTCGAGTGAGTTCATAAATAATGCGTAGGTTGTGGGGGTACGCTGCAGAATGAGAAGGGATATTTTGCTTCACCTGGTTACCCCGGGGACTATCCAACCAATACGGAGTGCGAGTGGATCATCGCTGCAAGTCAGAGGATTCATCAAATTAATAAACATTACACAAATAATTATTTTTTAGGTAATAGCATAATGATAACATTTTCACTGTTCGATTTAGTCGAATCCGAACACTGTAACGAGGACTTTTTGGAATTTCGAGAGAGGGATTACGCAGGAAAGTTGCTGGGGAACTTTTGCGGCTCGAACGCCCCAACTAACCTCACGCATGTTGGCCCCCTTTGGGTGATGTTTAAAAGTAGCAAGCTCGAGATGAATTCCGGTGTTAATACAGCACGAGGTTTCATGGCTGAATACAGCTTAAGTAAGCGAATCACATTTTTAAAATGTTTAGATGAGAGTTTACAATTATTTTAGGTAGCATGACCGAGTTGGTGGGCCCTTCCGGCCAAATACAATCTCCGTTGTACCCTTACTTCTTTGTAACCGGAAGAAAATACTACTGGAGGATAATCGTCGACTTCCAACATAAAATATCACTAAAATTCATCGATCTGGATTTTGCATTCGAAAATGTGCAATGCTCAGATCTTTTCACTCCTTTGAAGGCAAGAGTTTCGCTTTAATTAAAACAGAATTAACTAATTAATTTTTTTTTTGTAGATTTATGATGGTTATGATGAAACTGCACCCGAGCTGTGCACTATATGCAACAAATACTCCCCGAAAGTTTACGAGACGGTATCAAACGTTGCATTCGTCACTTCCAGCGAGAGTGATTTGTTGAAAGTTAAATTTGTGCTGAGTTGGGAACAAATTGAGGTTGCAGTGCCGACATTAACCCCGGTGCAACAAGGTACGTTAACCATTTTATGATATCCGTTTATTTAAAAATTACTTCGTCACAGCTGAGTGTGGCAGTTCTGAAATAATCGACATGAATTCCACCACTAATTACACGTTGACATCCCCTGGATACCCTTACGGATATGCATACTCCTTAAATTGCACCTGGCAGTTCATCACAGCCCCCGACCAACATTTATCCGTGTTATTCACCGACATGGACTTATATAACTATGTCACATCTTGTTACGACGCAGTTAGACTGTACAATCGAAATGATGAGTCGAACGACTGGGATTTAGTTAAAACTCTCTGTTTACCGAATGAGACATTATATGAAGTGGAAGTGTCTAATTCAATGAAGCTAGAATTTACCACCGGTTATGGCGTAAATCAAACGGGGTTCTCCGCTGTTGTCTACTCGAAATGCGGTGGGGATATTAGAAACTCCTTCGGTGTCATCAAGCTGAATAAAGCGGTGTACAGCAAAAACGAATCAATTTCTTGCCAGTGGAATATTACAGCACGTCCGGGGCGGATGATCGAAATCAAATTTCACAAGTTGGTTTGGATTGATTCGCAGGAGAGCTGCCACAGCTATATTTTCCTTCGAAACGGCCAATATGCAGATTCACCGTTTCTAGGGAAGGGCAAGTACTGTTTAGATAACTTGCCGGATGTCTTGAGGACTACGGGGTACCATCTATATATTATGCTCGTATTGGAAAGTAAAATACTTAATACGTCGGTTCTCTTGGATTATAAAGAAGTAACTGCGGATTGTAAAAATAAAATTGCGTTGTCCAAAGACTTAAGTACGACAACTATATCTTCACCGAACTACCCGAACATTCCAACACCACACAGCGAATGCACTTGGGTCATAACTGCCCCGCAGGGTGAATCTATAAGCGTAGATTTTATTGAGCAGTTTGATTTGGTAGATGGTAATAACTGTATGTCTGAGTATGTTGAAATTAGAGAAGGAGCATCGATGGGTTCTCCACTTAAAGGCAGATGGTGCGGTGGTAACACCCCCAGTACGCAAGTGTTGTACAACAATGTAATTCTCGTTAAATATTTCACTGACGTTCAGAATCCTAGAAACGGATTTAAAGCTACTGTTTCATTAGCAGAGTGCGGAGGGAAAATATACGGCACAACCGGTGAATTGAAAAGTATCGACTACATGAAACCGTCCATTAAAAAATCAGCTGATTGCATATGGCAAATTTATGGGCCTACGGGACACACTCTCACAATAACTTTCACATCATTAAATTTTGGCCAATATAACTGTAAGACCAATTATGTATTCGTATATGGTTTCAGATTCTATTGCTCGGAAATACCTTCGCCTTTATATACGCCACGCAATTACGCAATAGTTAATTACAAAACTGAAAATCAACAGGCAACGAGCTTTGCCCTTAAATTCACCTCAAGCCGTGAGACATGCGGTGAATCACTAGAAAACGATATCGGTTACATTTTCTCACCCCGTTATTTCTACGGTTTACCCGGCCATAAATACTGCAAATGGACCATCACGGTTCCTAAAGGAAGGCGGATTCAAATTTCTGTGTTGGGCCTTCATTTCGTCTCGGGGTTACCCTCTTACAAACAAGAACTCGCCTTTTACGACGGCGAGCAACTCATTCTCACACTTCACGCTGGTGATACGGTCAAACTAATAAATTCCACCGAAAACAAGATGACCATTACCTTCAAGAATGATGTCTCCCGCTCTAGCGTTTTCATGCTCGTGTACACCTCCACCGAACCATCACGTAAGTCAAACCAAACAAACAAACGTGTGGCTTTCATTAACAACAACCATTTTCGATTTCGACAGTCTGCGAAGGTGATTTGGACCAAGACAGCGGGGTGATAGCAGCACCGAAAGGACGACCGGTCTTCAGTTGCACTTGGACACGAAGCAAAAACCCACCTGCGAATCAAACACTCAGCATAAATATAAACGCAACTGTTAGCTCGGTGAATCAAATCAATATAACTGCGGGAAGTAAGTAAACCTTCAAAAAAAATTAATCAAATTAATCGCATTGTATTGAAGGTAAAGACAAATTGCTAACGAATGTACGGACGAATTTAACAACGGTTCGGACTCCGTATTTAAACACAGAAGTTGCAGTAAGTTCCTTGATATTTTTTGATTTCCTATTCCACCCCAATCTATCGTTTAGGTTGCCAAAAGCAAAGAAGAAAGCCCACTTAATTTTACAGCTTCGTACAAGACATACCCCTGCGGAGGGATTATTTCAGACTCATCCGGCCACATCGTCAGCCCCAGGGGAACAACACGGCTTGAATGTGTTTGGGTGATAAATCCTCCGGAAGGTCAAAATATTAAAGTGAATTTTACATTCATGGATTTGGGGGATGACTGCGATTCAAACTACATCGCCATACACAACGGAATGTTCCAAAGTGACCCCAAGATCGGAACCTATTGTGCCAGGTCACCCCCTCAAAACTTACAGTCTCAATCGAACGCTTTATGGATCGAATACCAAAGTGTTACCTCTACTGGCGATCAAGGATTTAATCTGACTTTCGAATCCACCACCTCAGGTAATTCATTTATTTACCTTAGCTCCAAAAAAGAAAAAATGGGGTAACATTGAAATTGCAGGGTGCGGTGGGATACTGCACGATGTCACTCAATTAATTCAAACCCCCTCGTACCCGAGTGATTACCCGAATAATGCGGAGTGTGTTTGGGAGCTGCACGCAGACAATGGGTACCACATCAACTTGGAATTTATGGATCGGTTTCATTTGGAGATGAGCACCGGATGTAAAAGTGATTTCGTGCAGATCTGGGATTACGTAGACAATGAGTGGGTTTCCGTGCAAAAATTGTGTGGGCGTGAGAGACCCAACGCTCTCAACTCGACCTCCAATAAATTAAAGATTATGTTCAGAAGTAATGACATTACTTCCGGAAGTGGATTTAAAGTACGCAGCAGAATTTTTATGAGGCCCCCCTGAATTATTAATTTTTTTTTTTTAGGCGAGGTGGCGTTTAGAATGTGGTGGTAATTTAGTTGCAGAGGAAAAAATTAAGTATGTTACCAGCCCTGGTTACCCCGTGTCATACAGAAACAATTTAAATTGCGTTTATAACATCTCAGCTTTCGAGAGAAATATCCATGTTGTGTTTCTCGACTTTAATTTGGAACAAAGTAAGTTAGTTGATTTACGGTAGTATCATAATAATAGTGGTAATATTTTTTTAGGCATTGCTTGCCGATATGATAACCTTACCGTTAACTCGGATTACTTGCAATATCCGATGACAGCGAAGACTTATTGTGGAAATAAATTGCCTAATCCGCTGTTGATCTTTCAATCGATTTTCTTAACACTTCGAACCGATTCGTTTAGAACTAAAACAGGATTTAAATTTTCTTATCAAATCTACGGTACACACACATTTTTATTTTATTTTGTTTTTTTGTAATATAACTGATTTTGTTTTAGCTTGTGGGGGAAATATTACAAAACCCACTACTTTGACAGCTCCAGTAATGATGTCGAGGAAACTATACGTACACGAATTCATTACATGTCAATGGAATATTACGGCCCCTCAAGATCAAGTCGTAGTCGTAAGGTAATTCAGTCAACGCAAATTATTAATCACACGTGAAATAAAACTTTTCATTATTACATTTCAGGTTTGAATCTTTCACGATCACATACGATAGTTACTGTTCTACAAGTCAAATCGGGCTGTATGAGGGTTTCAACGCCACACAAGATTATAGACTGGTGTTACTTTGCGGTAACTTAACTAATAATTTGCCTATAATAAAATCGTCAGGAAATAAAATGGCCCTACAGTACGGAAGCTATCCACAAGTAACCCCGTCATCTTTTAAAGCAATGATTTATTTCACTTACGGTAAATAAATCAAATTTAATATTTAAATACTACTTTAGATATTGCCAAATAGGGCCAGGCTGGGGTTGCGGGGGGAATATAAGCTTAGGGAACGAGAGCTCTTACATTTTAAAGGGGCCGAGAAGCCGCCTGTCATTCCTTGACTGTCACTGGCAGATACAAAGTGTGGATGGTTTCGTGTTAAAATTAACATTCCTGGAGAAAATTACGTGCACGACAAACTCAACAAAAATTCACAACATAAAAACCTGCAAATGTAGTAAATTTGAGGTACTCACCATCGAGGGCAAAGCCCCGTTCACTTTTTAATTCCTGTTAATCACAGATAAGGGATGGTGGTGGCCCATTCTCGCAATTAATCAGCGAAGTATGTGACGACAATCCATCTCTGACGTACACAACGTCAGGTCCTCGAGCTTGGATACGGTGGACAACGAACGGAGTTACTGGCGGCAAGGTTTTCAGGCTTCAAATTTTGGCAATTCCAAGTGAGGCTCAATCAACAAAACCTGTAAGACACAGACGCATATTAGATGTTTTTAGCAATTTGTGGTGAAACCATCCTGAATGCAACGGCTTCCCCTCAATATCTAACATCACCTAACTATCCACATCGATACCCCTCGAACACAAAGTGCACCTGGACTATAAAAGGAGAGAACTACGCCTACGTGTACTTAAGGTTCTTGAAATTCGACTTGGGTTATGCAAATTCGCCGAAAACTTGCGAGAACGACAGAGTGGACGTGGGAGATAAATCGAACACTGTGGGTTTTTTGGATAGCTTGGGTTCGAATGCGGTATATGGATTGCCAGGAGTGACCGACTTATACGAAGTAAGTAAATGAATTAATCAATTCGAGTGAAATTCACTCCTGTATCACGACGAATGCAGTACAGCCTTCAACAAGTAGGGGTTCATCAATACTGTGGCACGACAGCGAAGGAATTCGATTACTATTCTCAACAGAACGAAGTCGTAGTGACATTTCACAGCGGAACTGGGAATCACGGGCAAGGTTTTAAATTGCAGTATGACACCATAGGTACTTGTATTTAATTTAAAACCCTACGCTCTTATAATTAATTTTTTTTAACAAAAAAGGTTGTACTCGAAATTATACTAGCGTACAAGGAAGATTGCTAAGCGTTAGTTATCCGTACCCAGAAAATTGTACAATAAATATAGAAACTCCTGAAAATACAACGATAGCCTTATACTTTAGTTCATTTTATATTCCGGTTTCTGGCGGCGATGTATGTGCAACAAGTACAAAATTAGAGGTAACGTATCAACTCTTATCAATACTAATTGACTATTGATTAAAATTAATTGCAGATTTTTGATGGGAACACCACCAAATCTCCAGTACTGGGAGTTTTTTGTGGGTATGATGTACCCAACCCTGTGTTTACAACGCAGAACAAAATGTTGTTTCATTTGGAGAATACTGACAGTAGCTATATTAGTTATGATATTACGTTCACCAGCACGAGTGAAGGGCGTGGATGTGGTGGCACAATATACAACTACAGGGGGGTCCTTTCTAGTCCTATGTACCCCAATAATTACAGGAAAGACAGCAAATGCGTCTGGGAAATTTACGTTCCTTCCAATTTTAATTCGGCTCTCAAATTCAAAAGTAAATTTTCATGTCGTGTATTCTCTGTTTAATTACTTGTAATTATTTCGTAGCTTTTAATGTATTGTCACCTTGCCAGACGGATTATGTTATTGTAACGACTTACGAGGAGGGCCAGGGAAACGAACATCGTTATTGTACCAACGTAAGATATTTCGATTCTTTGTAAGTAGCACTTAGTTTTATTCCTCTTTTATTTCCAGGATAATCCACCCATTCTGTATTCATCGAACCGTATTACTGTAACTTATAAAACAAGTGTTCATAACGGAGGTTCCGGTTGGATGGCTCAGTTTATTGGACTTACTGATGGTAAGTAATAAAAAAAAGTCTATGTGTATTTGTGTTTAAAACGCATGTACTGTAGGGTATGTTCTAAAATGGTAGAAGATTTACTGCTCGAAGAAAGAAGAAAAAAATTATATATTTCTATTTTGTTTGTTGCGGATATATACAATGTCATTGACAAATTTTTATTACCTATTGATTTTTGAAAAAAAATTTAATTTATTAAATAAAGTGTATCTAACAATCTCCAGTAGTTTACAAGTTTAGTATTTACAAGAAATTTATTATGCTTTTTAAATACATGTAATTTTCAAAATAAAAGGTATAACAGTAAATATGCAATGATGTACTTTTCAGCATATCAAATACAATTAGTTTTTGAGAAATATTGTAAGTCTTCATGTGTTAAAAAATGACATTGTATATAGATGCAACTAAAAATGAAACAAAATTGATTTTATTGTACCATTACGGAGACTCGAAAGGGCTTAGTAACTGTAGATGCTCGAAATAGAAAATTTGATTCATTTCAAATCATTTTTGTCATTTTATTAACAACTGTTAATTCTGAAGATGCTTATTTTTCGTAATTTTGTTAAGATGAAAAAGGTCCTTTTGTTAATTTAAAATCAAACATTTTCTAAATTGATAGTTTTATTTCTCAAAATATTTCAAAAGTTGTTAATTTTGACCTTGCTTGACATCATTAATTTCTTCCAATATAATTAATATTAATACAAAAAAGTTCTGATTAATTTTAAATTATTTTTGCCATTTTATTAAAAACTGTTAATTCTGAAGATGCTTATTTTTTGTAATTGTTTTAAAAGAAGAAAATTCTTTTGTTAATTTTAATTCAAATAATTTCTAAATTGGTTTGAGTTTCTATTTCTCAAAATATTTTAAAACTGAAATCTTTAAAAGTTGTTAATTTTGACCTTACTCGACATTAATTTCTATCAATTTGATTAACATTAACACTTTATCGTTTTTGGCATTTTATTAAAAACTATTAATACTAAACATGTTTACTTTTGATAATTTTATTAAGTTGGAAAAAACCCTTTTGTTAATTTCAAGTTAAATAATTTCTAAATTGTTAATAGTTTTTATTTTTCAAAATATTTTAAAACTGAAATTTTTAACAGTTGTTTAAGTTTGACCTTGCCTGATATCATCCATTTCCGACAATTTTATTATTGTATTTAATACAAAGTATTTTGATTAATTTTAAATTAAATAAAAATATCTAAATTGACAATTTTTTTTCAAGATGTTTTAAAACTAAAAGCTTAAAAGTGGTTAATTTAGAAGTAACTTTTGGCTATTTAATTAAAATGAAAAATTAATTAATTAAATTAAATACTTACTTACTTAAAGCGAAGGCTCTGTAAGGTTAATGGGTTTGTTCTATCCAGTGCTAATTCCTTGACTATTCTCCATGCTATATTTCTTTCATTCGCTGTCACCTTGACGCTGTCATTCCATGATTTTCTAAGCCTTCCTTCCACTAATCTTTCGTTGTTCATGCGATGGACCTTCCACTAATCTTTCGTTGTTCATGCGATGGACCTGACCCAACCGACTAACTGTCTTTCTTCTATATCTATATCTTGTTTTAATTTTTCCTGGAAGTAAGTAAGAATTTGTAAATTGATAACTTAAATTTTTTAAGATATAATGAAATTAAAAGCCGTTGGAAACTGTTAAATTTAATATCTGGTAATTATATTTTAAATGAATTAAAACTTTTTAAATCCCTAGTTTTTGTTTTTCCAAAATATTTGAAAACCTCGAAGCTGTACTTATACGGTCATTTTATTTAAATGAAAAAAGCAGATACTTTTTATTTTTCGTTATATTTTAAAATTGAAAGCTGAAAGTTCATACTTTTTTAATGCTTTTAGAAACAATAAAACTTTCTTTTGAGTTTATTTAATTATTTTTGGGTGACGAGATCTTCGTAATGTAATTGGCTTGACTTTCATGCTTTAAATGAAATGTGGATCGTTGTAGAAAATACAAAATGTGAATTTGAGTGATGTTGATAAACAGTTTTTTGTAATGTCAAAAGTGTATTAAAAGAGCATTTCTTTTGTTAATAATTAATATTTTAGGAATGAAAACTGAGAATCAAAATATATTTTATAAATAATAAAATCTTTACAGAGCACCCTGCACAGTTGCTTTTATTTGATATTTTTGTTTACATTTTACTATTGGTTTAAATAAAACCGACTCCTGGACTAATTCGAGTAATTTTTTCTTTTGTTAAAAATATATTTATAGAAATGCTTTAATATACTCAGAAATTTATATCATTGGTTCTTTTTTGTTTTGTATTCAATAAAATCTTTTTTTTTTAGTTTTTTGTTTTAATTTACCAAATAATCCACAACTGTACTTACCTTTCACTGCGTAATTCTTTTCTATGTACATCTAACGTGGTTTAAGCAAACCGTATTCGGTTCTAAAATATTAAATAAAGTGTAAAATAATTTGTGGGAAATACGAATTGAAATTTTCTATATTTTCAAGACATTTTAAGAATTCTTGGCGTCTTTATGGATATGGGGCAAAGCCCATAGATTAGTGAAGGCAAAAAGACTTTATTAGTAAAGCAAGGATTTAGGTGAAATCCTTACACTATTTTCTACCCGCACGTTTCTTATTATATTAAAGCCTAGGGAGGAACTTCACACCTACCTAAAATGAGAGCTATAGTAGGAGCCAACTAGCAAGTTTCTTTTTAGTTTATTCATCTAGAGTATTCGATTTTAATTCATTGGTAAGTCTTCATGTCGTGTACCTACTCCCTGCTTAATTACTTTTAATTATTTTGTAGATTTTTATTTATTGTCACCTTGCAAGTCGGATTATGTTATTGCTACGACGTATCAAGAAGAACACCAATGTAAGATATTTTGATTTCGTCGTACTTAGTTTTATTTTCTTCTTATTTCTAGGATGGAGATGATTCATGTAACTTACAAAAACAAGTCTGCATAATGAGAGTTTCGGTTGGGTAACACTCATAAATGGTAAGTAACTCCGCCTGCGGTTGGTTGCTGGGTGAATTGAGCAGCTCAGTGACCACCGTTGCCGGTCCCAAGCCCGGATAAAGGAGGAGGGTAAGAGCGATGGGATTGCATCCCATGGGATTGCATCCCATCGCTCTAGAATAGATACGAAGTATAAAAGGGTCCCAATAAGTCCCAGAAGACCAGATTTAACTATAAGATAAGATAGATAAGATGTTTATTTGGTCTACTGAATAAACAAATAATTCAGAGACAAGTCAGTTAATTTCATACAAGTATAGACGTTGTACAGACAAGTATAGACGTTGGTTATGCTATTGCAACACGGACCATCCAAGGTCTTAGAAAAAAAAGAAAGAAATCATTCACGAGACTGAAGAGATGAAAATTCATGGAATAGTATAAAATGTTACCAACAGCAGGATTGGATATATGGATATGGACAAACGAACTAATCAGGAAGGTAATGCCTACAACAGAGACAAATGGTAAAGAAAAGTGAAGAGAAAAAAAATTAACATTGGGACAGATTACGCAAAGATATAGACGGAACAATAGATTATAGCAAGTCTACGCTAGCATGAAAAATAATAAAGAATATGAGGGGGGAAAAATAGAAATTCAATAAAAAAAAAGAAATGGATGGAACACTACTCCGATTTTTTGCAAGAAAAGGCGTACAATACTCAACAGCAGAAGAAGTGAAGCAAGCACAAGAAACTATCTAAAGGAGACCATAGACGTGGCGATATTTGGGCAATTCGAGGATATCAAGAAAGTTTTCACGAAGGTAAAGGCCATTTTACATGACGCAATTTTTCTTGCAGCAACTTTTGCTGTGCGCATGCTCATCGGTAAATGTGTGTTAATTAACCACAATAAGAATACTCAAATATGACACCGTCAATATTTACATTCAGAAACTGGTACATTTCAGTACAAATAATCAGAAATTCCGTAAATACAAAATCGCTAGCAAATGTGCAACTTTCATTGCCTTGCATACATGTAAAGTGGCCTTAAGAAGCAATAAAACGAAGGCAATTAAATGCTTTACAAAAATAATTAATAAGATCGAATCAGGGGAAGATCCACCCTTCGAATGGAATACATTAAAGATTTAATACCAATAAAAAATCTGGTTATATTTGAATGCGTTAGATAGACGAGGGCGTCGGATTTGGGATTGAATACCAATACCAATAAGTTAATAGCTGGGAAAACAGGTAACTCCTAAACGAAAAAACCTAAGAAGAAGAAGATGGTAAGTAGAGCATGCAAAAAGTTTTCGTGTTAATTATATTTCAAACGCATGTGCTATAATAATATTTGAGATTTTGTTTTCAATCCTTGAAAGATATTTATTGTTTATTATTCTTTAATCAAAATTTGATTTTGTATATATCATTATGGAGACTCGGTAGGGGTGGTTGGATCTGAAAGAAAGTTGCGTTATATAATTGTGTATAAAACCGTTTAAATGAAAGTTCATCCGAACGCATTCGGTTCTAAAATATTAAAAGAAAATAAAAACCGTTAATTTCAGTTTTTGATAAATAATTTTGTTAAAGTAGAAAACATTTTGGTTAATTTTAAATCACTACTATTAATTCTGAAGATTTATTAATTTTAAATCGAGAAACAATTTCTAAATTGATAGTTTTTATTTATCAAGATATTTTAGAACTGATATTTTTGTTAATTTCGACGGTGCTTTACTTTTATTTAGTTCTGAACCTATTCCATACAATTTTTTTATACAACTCAATATGCAAACAAACAAAAAAATAGTTTAACAAGTGGCACCAAGGGCCACTGCCATCAGAGTTATGTTAATTTTAAGTAAACGGAAGAACACTTGTGAACTCCGAATAAAAATTATGTCTGGACAAAAGTAGAAAAGAATAATAACTACTATTACTGATGTTAATAAAGGAATGTTTTAGTTAATTTTAAATCTAATTTGATTTATGGCAATTTTATTAAAATAAATAAGACTAATGAATTGATCCTAATCTCTGGTTTAATTCTTGCTCCTTTTCTATCGGGCTTTATCCCATAGATAAATTCCTTGAGTTTTGTCCGTGCTCTATTTTTTTATTCGCTGTCATTCCTAGGCCTTCCTCTTTCGTTCTTACTTCGAGATCTGGTATTGCACACTTTTTTATTAATCTTTCCTTTGCTCACGTGATGCTCATGACCTTTTTTCTTGTAACCAGTCTGGTTCTCTTAGGCCCGATTTTAAAATCGTCGGATAAGCATTATTCTTAGAATAAAGTGACGTAAGTGTGACCTACATATGGAGAAATGTTAAAGCTTAGCAAAGCTTATTTTGCAATTTTACAGATGAATGTCTTGACCACAGAAAAGTTGCTTGACTTATATTATGTGATGGCATATTCTTACCTATCTTATAATGTATTGTGGGGTAATGCAGTCAACATTAATTTTTGTGGCACAAAAATGAATTATACGTTTAATATTTAACATAGCACCTAGGAATTCGTGTAGGGAAATTTTTAAAAGTAAAAATTTGTTTACGTTTCCAACTAGTTATATGTATTTACAAATGTCTTATTTATGTTAAAACGAATTATTGTGAGTTCGATCAAAATTCATGCTATCATAGTTCTAAAGATTTATTCGTAATACCACCGCATAAATCTAAGAAATTTGGGTAGCAAGTTCTTTAACAAACAGCCGGAATTAATAAGAACTCTAAATTGTCGAATGTTCAAAATGTTAATTAAGAAATTCTTACAGTGCAAAAGCTACTATTCCATTTGTAAATTTTTAACTGACGACATAAAGTTTGCGGATTTTGATATTTAGCATGTACTCAGTTATTATGTTAACCTACTTCTAATTTGACATGTACACTGATGTCGAAAAGTTTTAAGACGAAAAGCAACACCCCTGGCCTTACAAATATCCGTGCTTTGCAATTATGAACCTTAACAACATTTAGCCGCTTTTATGATACGGTCGGCGGCAAGTTAAATAAATAGAAACGTTTAAAATATTGGTTACGGTTTCCAGTATATGTAATAAAAATCATCGTCGGCCCTATGTCAATATATCGCCAATGATTACCTCTTTCCCTGTTTTTCGTTCTTTTTAACAATAAATAATATTAAAATAGTATATTAATTTTATTTTTAATAAAAATATACGACGATTGTTAAATGTCCACAGTTACTAAAATTTACTTCACTAATTATTTGATTTTTTATCAACTAATTTCATTAATTAAAAAATAATTTTGTATTAAACTTCAAATACAATTTCTTTAATTTGTATTCCATTTGCGATTACGGAGCGGCGTTTGACACAAGAACGCATTTATAACAAAATAATGTAGGGGAAAATGGGGTAAGTGTGCGCATGTGGTAACTGTACGCACCCATTCATCTCAAAAAGTAATAGACTTACAAGAAACTACTGCTCATGAAATCTATGTTATCCACCCATAACTCTAATTTTTGAAAGCCCTAATACTATCTGCTTTACCAATCAAGTTCGGTATGTCGTCATAGCAGCAATGATATTTCGATGTATGTTTGGATTCCGAAAACTTAAGCCGTAAATAAATAAATTATAAATATTTTAATTTCAGTTTTGTGTTACGATATTCAGTAACATTTAAAGAATGCATTGCGCATTTGGTATTTATTGAAAAATCCTTTTTACAATTTTGTGATAACAACAATAAAATAATGTAGGTACGGGGAAACTGTGCGCATTGTGAAGGGGTAAGTGTGCGCGCGAAAATTTTATATTTATGCAAAAGTAACTGAACTCCAGAAGAAGACACATACCTCCACAGATGTGAGAAGTTGCTACTTAAAACTGAACAATGGTTTAGGTGTATTCTATGCTCTAGATGGTTGCATACATGCAACGGTTGGAACTAGGGGTGCGCGATATCATATTTTCAATATCGGTTATCGGTAACTTAAAAATATCGATATTTATTGATACACCGTTATTATCGCTCTATCGTTAATATCGATATCCGAAATGGAAATATCGTATTTTCAAAGAATCTTATTTTTGTTGCATCACCCATGCTTTTTTATAACAAAATATGCATATAGTATGCTTGAGAAATATTTTATTTCAACATATTTTCAATATTAATACTTAAAAAGAGAAATATTCTACTGCGCTAAGTTACCCCATACCCGCGTTCAATTACCCCGTGTGTATGGGGTATCTGTGCGCAGGAGCACTCTCATGAATTTTATTTTTTATTGTCTGTATTTTTTCCCTTTAAGATGTCTACGCTTTGAAATTTGTTCCGCAAATATCTGGAGCATTGTGTAAACAAAAATGGTGGCATTATCTTTATTATTTTTTATATTCTGGGGGTCTGAAGCAAAAGTGCGCACAGTTACCCCAGTCTCCCCTATTATTTTAATTAACTATATTCTAATAAATGTAACAAAAAAATTAACACACTTTAGAAAATATAACACATAAAAATAACAAAACCACAACTGAACTACATCCTACTATACAAAAATAAAAATTATACAAATATTTATTATTAAGAATTTATTTTTCTTTATTTATTATTTATGTAATACATTAGTAATAATAATAGTAATAAATTAGCAAAGAAAATCAATAAGTAAATTGTTTACCAACATGTTTATATTGAATTTTTTTAAATAATAAATATTAATTTTTACTTTTAATCTAGTGCGCATGAAGTAAATAAAATAGAATAGAATTTGCATGACAACATAAATGTTCGGAAATTAACAGATTACCTGCTCTCGTGAATGAATTTTATGACCCTGCTCAACCACTCGTCGAGAGAGAGAGAAACGGGGAGGCTCAAATGCAGAAGGTTCTAAATTCAGACGGGCCGTTTCAATAAGGCTCAAATTCCAACAGATTTACTGCTTTTCGTCTTAAAACTTTTCGACACTAGTGTACAATCCATTGTATGATGGCAACAGTACGAAAAAATAATCAGGTGTATTCCATAACGCAGTGGTTATTTGTCACTTTATTAACACTGTGCTTAATAATAACTTCTTAACCACTACTTTTAAATCACTGATTGAAGACGTATTTCATAAGCACACGGTCGTTACTTTACAATTTTAAACATTGGTTAACTTCATTTGTAAAATATAATCACTGAACATAATTGCATATCCTTCATTTTAATGTCATTTGCGCTTGTGGAATAGCAAAATATTTAAAAACGAACGCACATGCGCATAATTCAGTCTTTATTAATCACTGATATATGGAGTATACCCGATTATTATTAAAAAATAAAAAAAAGGATATTCGGCGAACAGTTATTCCATCCTTATTCCACGATTGTAAAACTGGGCCTTAGTCTTTATTTCTAACTAAATCTTTAGAAGTTTTATTTTCCATTTTCCTTGAAATTAATTAAGATGTTTTAAAATTGAAAGCTTTTAAAAATTGTTAATTATGACAATACGTAGTCATTATCAATATGTATATAATCATTCATTTCTGGCAATTTTATTAAAACAAAAAAAAAAGAAATGTTTTGATTAATTTTAAAACAAGTATATGTAACATTTTTTCCAGGTATATTAAAACTGAAAGCTGTTAAAAATGGTTAAATTTGACACTCCAAATGTGAATGACATACATTTGGCAATTTTATTTATTTAAATTAATTTTAAGTCGAGTAAAATTTTTTAAGCCGATGGTTTTTATTTTTACAAAATATTTTAAAACTTCAATTTTATTTAAACGAAACAAAACGATTTTATTTAAATGAACCAAAATAATTTTATTTAAACGAAGAAAGCAGTCTTTGATTAATTCTAAATCAAATAACCAAATTTAAAGCTGAGAGGTGATCTTCGTTTAAATGTTTTATATGCAATAAAATATTGGAACTTTTTTTTAGTTTAATCATTTTCGGGTGATGAGATCTTCGTAATGTAATTGGTTTAATTTGCATGCTTTGTAAAGTTTATAGGGCACAAAAGATGTGAATATGTGATGCAAACAAATCATTTTCGGGTGATGAGATCTTCGTAATGTAATTGGTTTAATTTGCATGCTTTGTAAAGTTTATAGGGCACAAAAGATGTGAATATGTGATGCAAACAAATAGTATGAAAAGCTTTATTTCTTGATAACTGATAACTTTTATACTTTCAAAACATTTTAAGATTGAGCGCTGAGAACTAAAATTTTCTTTTATACACATAGTATTTTTCTAAATTTAATCATCTGTAGTGCACGTTCAATTAGTTTTAAAAGTAATTTTCTATTGCGATGTTGTTTGTAAAAAATACAAATCATGAATTTGAGTAATTTTTTAGTGCTTTTAAATAATGCTTTAACATACACAGGAAAGAGTACATCACTGGTCCTTTTTTTTTACATGTTTTGTGGACTCTTTTTTTCAGTTTAATCATCCACAGTATTCGGTCTTTAAATTCAGAAGTGAGTTTTCATGTTGTACCTACTCTCTATTTAATTACTTTTAGTTATTTTGCAGCGTCTCCTTCCAAAATGTATTGTACTTCTGCAACGACTTACGAAAAGGGCCAGGGCAATGACTGTCGTTATTATATTTTCGCAAGGTATTATAATTTAGTCGAAAATAGCGCTTAGTTTGATTTGCTTTTAATTTTTAGGACAATCCGCCCATTCTGTATTCCACAGCGGAGGGTCTAGTTCTAGTTGGACGGCTCAGTTTATCAGATCAAATCTACTGATGGTAAGTTGTGTTTATAAGTTTTCATGTAATTATGTTTAAAACACTCTAGGGGACGTTCTAATATGGCTGCTCCAAGAAAGAAGAAAAATATATTATCTTGTCTTGTCTGTAGAGATATACAATGCCATTCATAAAGTTTGTAACAACAAAAATTGCCTTTTGTGAAAATAATGTTTGCATCAAAACTAACAACACATCTAATTGATCTTTTAAAATTTTTCTGGAATTTTGGAATTTAATTTCAATAGCAGAAGATTAAACAGTAAATATGCAATAAGATTCTTTACATTTTATCAAATACATATTTCCGGCTTCTTTTTAGAAATATTGTCCGTTTTCACATGTTACGAATGGCACTGTATATAACAAATGTAATTAAAAATTAAAGAAAATTTGATTTACATGTGCCATTATGGAGACGCAATAGGGGTGATTGATTCGAAAGGAACTTGCTTATAAAATTGTGTATAAAACTATTTAAAAAAATTGCCAACATTCGGTTCTAAAATATTTAAAAAAAAAATAGATGTTCATATGTTATTTAATCATTTTTGATCATTTTATTCAAATAAAAAAAATTGTTCTGATTAATTTTAAATTATGTATTTCTGATGTTTTATTAAAAACGGGTAATTCTCAAGGTACTCATTTCTGGTAATTTTAATATGATGAAAGAAATCATTTTATTGATTTTAAAATAAATCTGGGGCCTAGTTCCTAAAGTGAACAATCTCCATTTGTTGCTATCATAAAGTACAATTCTCCATTCTGTTCTTAATCGCTAATTTCTTTAAACAAGAAACTACTACATTATCTCTTGACAAGAACACCAAAGCGTTAAAATTAAAAAAAGTTGAGAAAAAAGTTAGTTATTTAAATTATACACGGAAAAAGCGAAGTTTGAAAACAACAAATATATAAATATTTCTTTCCAGAAAATATATTTGCTGCAAGTTTACGCGTGATCTAAAGGAAATAAACCACGGTTCCTCTGAGTACAACTTTACCTTGCAAAAAATGTCCATGTTTAATTTTTGTTTTTATCACCTTTTAACAGTTTTCTTTATTAAAAACATTAACCTTTAAATCTTCCTACGACGGGTTTTCTTTTAATTAAGAGTTATTTCGAAATATCTAGCTCTTTTTGGTATTTCACAAATTATATACACAAAACAAAAGAAATTAATAAGCAAACAACATTATTTTTGTATTTGTATGGTAACTACACATTTCAGCTTACAAATGAATGCATGAATGAATGAATGAATCTAACGGGGTTCAAAAATTTTGATGGAAAATCAGGATGAGTTCTCCCACACTTTCTTAAAATTTGCATGTGCTGCTTCAAAAGCGTGATCACTGAATTGTTCTAATTCTAGTTCTCATTTAGAATTGCAGAATTCTTGAACATGGTGAAATATGCCATGGCGTTAACATGTTATATCTAATTCAATGAAATTCTACCGGAATTGATCGATTGCTCTTTCAAAATCAGATGCCAAGTTGTTACCAAAACATAACTGAACAACCAGTTCTAAACTTGATAAACACTTGACATATTTTAAACAGTTAATTGAAGAAATGGAACGTAAAACTTCAATTTTCGAAAGCAATTAGTGGCAGGAGTTGCCATTAAAATAACCTTCAGGAAGGGCTTCCAGTTGTAGGTACAGTGATGGACCTTAATATCGTGACCTCTGCATGCTAACCTCGCCCTTATTGACCTGCAATGGAAACAATGGCTATCGTACGCTGCTAAGAGTTACGTGTAGGGATATGGAAATTTCAGAAAAAATTTTTTTTTGAAAGGAGCTCGGAAATTTCATTATTTTTAATATGAAACTTTTAAACAGGACATGCAATGAAATTTTACATTACAAAAAAAAGAATGAAATTTCTTTGAAATTTCAATGAAATGTCAAATAAATCAAAGTCTCAAGTCACAGTGTTATTTAGAAATTTTTTTAATACAAGTGTAAATAATGTACAGTTACGGAATTTAAAAAAGCATACAAGTCTTTAGGCTTTATTTTGCAATATTAGAATAGTAAATCGATCTCTGTCTTATTGACATAAACACTGATAATTAAATCAGGTCACTTTCACTTTTAGGAGTCAAGAGAAAACTGTATGGTGCTTTTATTAACCCCAAATCTTTCGGGTAATTTTCTTACTGACCACCCTCCTTCAATAATGTATACAGTTATTTGCATTTTTTGGCTAAACTTAAATGCGGCATGTTAATGTCGGTCTGTCACTTTGACAATAATTTTGACTTATAAAGCGAAAATAATTTCAAACAAAACCAAGTTCACAGTGACACGTTTTTGAGTGTATGTATGGTTTTTAAATTCCGCAACTGTACAACTGCGGATACAAAATTTCATTAATTACACTGACATAAAAATATAGAACAATCCTTTACTGTCATTTTGATTGACAGTGACGCAGATTTTAATAAAGTGTGGGAGAGATATGAAGTCCCAAAAGCTCGTCCTGATTTTTCATCAAAATTTTTGAACCCCGTAAGATTCTACAACATTCATTTGTAGGCTGAAATGTTGTATAATACAAATACAAAATGATTGTTGTTTGCTTATTAATTTCTTTACATACAATTTGTGAAATACATAAAAGAGCTAAGTATGTATTTCTGAAAAACTCTTAATTAAAAAAAAACTCGTCGTACATAGATTTAAAGGTTAATGTCTTTTAATAAAGAAAAGTGTTAAACGTTGAAAAAAACATAAATTAAACATGGACATTTTTTTCAAAGTAAAGTTGTATTCAGACGAACCGTGAAACCGATTTGTTTGGTAGATTATTTTAATTTAAAGAATTTTTTTGTTTAAACAATATTCTTTCTTGAAATGAACATCGTATGTTTGACTAAAACATTATTTTCTAACAAGAAAATTTATATGTTCACTTAAAATAAATCAGTGAGATTCATTTGAGAAGTAGCAACTATTTTGAATAAAGAAAAATTATTGTTACGGATATACGACACAGCAATATGTTTGACTGAAGTTTAGTTTATTTCATTGAAGTAAATAATTTTATGCGTGTACGTTGTTTCTGTTTCCTGAGAAATTAACAACACTGGAGATTGTACACTTTGGAACTAGGCTCCTCAAATAACAATTGCTAAATTGAAAACTTAAATTTTTCAAGATTTCTGTAATTGAAAGTGTTTAAAAATTGTTAATTAGGACAATGTTCGATATATCATTTCATTTCTGGCAATTTAAAGGAAAAAAAAATAACGAAAGGAATATTTTGTAGCAATTTTAAATCAAGTTACATTTTCTAAATTGATTCTCTTTGTTTTTTTCACTTTTAGCAATTTTATTTAAAAGAAAAAAGCTTTCTAAATCAGATAACAATTTTTAAGATATTTTAAAACTTGAAGCTGTTAAAAAACTATTAATTCTAAAAATACCTGACATGTCAATCACTTTTGGCAATATTATTTAAATGAAATAGAAATTGAAAGCTGTTAAATGTGTTCATTTTGAAGGTACTCAATATATCATCCATTAAATGAAAAAAGCTGTCTAAACGAAACCAGATATTTTAAAACTTAAAGCTGTTAATTCGAAAACTGCCTGATACGTCAGTCACTTTTGACAATTTTATTTAAACGAAACAAAAACTGAAAGCTATTAAGTAGTGTTCATTTTGAAGGTGCTCGACATACATATTATTTTTATTTAAACGAAAAAAAAATTAACGATTTTTAAGATACTTTAAAACTTGAAACTGTTAAAAACTATTAATTCAAGAAATTGCTCGATATGTCAATCACTTTTGGCAATTTTATTTAAATGAAATAAAAACTGAAAGCTGTTAAATGGTGTTCATTTTGAAGGTGCTCGATATACATATCAAGCATTTTATTTAAATAAAAAAGCTTTCTAAATCAGGTGACAATTCTTAAGATATTTTAAAACTTGAAACCGTTAAAAACTGTTAATTCTAAAAATGCCTGATATGTTAATCACTCTTGGCAATTTTATTTAAATGAAGAAAAAACTGAAAGCTGTTAAATGGTGTTCATTTTGAAGGTGCTCGTCATACATATAATTCATTTTATTTAAATGAAATAAGCTTTCTAAATCAGGTAACAATTTTTAAGATATTTTAAAACTTGAAGCTGTTAAAAAACTATTAATTCAAAAATTGCGTGTTATGTCAATCACTTTTGAAAATTTTATTTAAATGAAATAGAAACTACCCCTACACTTTAAGGTAGACAGGCGATTAGCTTATACAGCGTGATGCATAATAAGTGTCCGACCCCTTAACCCCACGTAGTATATGAACAAACAAAGCAAAAAGTTTATATGAATAGGGGGTCTTAGGTGCATAGTTTTTAAGATAAAATTAATTGAAGATGCACATGTAAATAGTTTCATTGGTACTGGAATGACTGTCCTAACTCACAATATAATTTACCCATGAATAAAATTCTAAAACGCCTGTGTTTACAACTTTTCTGAGAGATTTATGGCGGGCAATTCAATTATTGCAGACAGATGTTTGGGAATGCAGATAAAGAGAGTGAAATTTATTGTCGTTATAAAAATGTGTAGCGGCGGCAACACGCTATTCATATTGGTATTTATAAACATCATCACATTCTAAAAATAGTTGTCAGTGATACTCTAACGGTTTCAATTTGGGATTCAAAAGCGTTAAATTTTTGAAATGCTTCTAATAAATTTATTTCTTGTAATTTCGTACTTGCGTAACCGTACTGAATACACTCCTAACGGGTCGGACACCTATTATGAATCACGCTGTACATATAGACTGTTTCATTAAAGGTGCCTCAAACTTGGTATGCGGGTAAATGTCGGGAAAAGAAAGAAAAGTTTCTTTGTAAATTTTTCTGTGTAATGAATAAATTTAGAAAGAATCCATCCTAAGGCCCAGTTTTTCGATCACAGTTTAACTTTAATCGTCAGTTTATTCGTACAGGAGCAATGGGAATAAACTGAAGATTAAAGTTAAACTGTGATCGAAAAACTGGGCCTAAGACTTTAAATAAGAATCAATGGATTGTTACTCATTCTCATACGAATTGGTTTATTGCCCTAGAATGTCGCCCCAGCTGATTCGGCAAAACACATTTAATACATCGTGGTTGTTGGCAATCAATAAAAATAATAATTAGTCGTTTATTTAAGTTTAAATATCCACGCGATTTTACATTCCTGCTACATTCGATGTTTGGCAAAGTTGAATGACCGAGCGAGTCTTTCGGTCTAGGGCAAATGGATTGATTGCACCCTGCAGCTCTGTGCCATTCATAATGCAATTTAGATCGCCGGTTTTGTTTCACGATTCGGCGTGCTACAGTATTTCAAAAAACATCGACTACAAATTATGCAAATTTCAAGATATTTTGTTTGAAATAATGTCAGAAACGTGTTCCTCAAGTTTGATGCCTCTTCAATGAAACACCCAGTATAAATAGAAACTGAAAGCTGTTAAATGGTGTTCATTTTGAAGGTGCTCGTTATACATATCATTCATTTATATAAATAAAAAAAAGCTTTCTGAATCAAGTAACAATTTTTAAGATATTTTAATTTTTAAGATATTTTAAAACTTGAAACTGTAAAAAACTGTTAATTCTAAAAATGCCTGATATGTTAATCGCTCTTAGCAATTTTATTTAAATGAAAAAAAAAACTGAAAGCTGTTAAATGTTAATCGCTCTTAGCAATTTTATTTAAATGAAAAAAAAACTGAAAGCTGTTAAATGATGTTCATTTTGAAGGTGCTCGTCATACACACCATTCATTTTATTTACATGAAAAAAGCTTTCTAAATCAGGTAACAATTTTTTAAGATATTTTAAAACTTAAAGCTGTTAAAAAACTGTTAATTCTAAAAATGCCTGATATGTTAACCACTTTTGGCAATTTTATTTAAATGAAATAAAACCTGAGAGCTGTTAAATTATTATTCATTTTGAAGGTGCTCGACATATCATTAATTTTATTTAAACGAAACAATTTTTCAGATATTTTTAAATTTGAAACTGTTAAAAACGATTAATTCAATATTTGCCTGATATGTCAGTCAATTTTGGCAATTTTATTTAAATGAAATAGAAACTGAAAGCTGTTAAATGTGTTCATTTTGAAGGTGTTCGATATATCATTGATTTTATATAAATGAAAAAGCTTTCTAAACCAGGAAACTATTTTTAAAATATTTTAAAACTTGAAGCCGTTAAAAAACTGTTAATTCTAAAAATGCTTGATACGTCAGTCACTTTTGACAATTTTATTTAAATGAAATAAAACCTGAGAGCTGTTAAATGATTATTCATTTTGAAGGTGCTCGACATATCATTAATTTTATTTAAACGAAAGAATTTTTCAGATATTTTTAAACTTGAAACTGTTAAAAACGATTAATTCAATAAGTGCCTGATATGTCAGTCAATTTTGGCAATTTTATTTAAATGAAACAAAAACTGAAAGCTGTTAAATTGTGTTCATTTTGAAGGTCTTCGATGTACCATCATTCATTTTATTTAAAAAGCTGTATTTCGAAATCGAGTAACAATTTCTAAATGGTAATTTTTATTTTTCAAAATATTTTAAAACCGAAAGAGGTGGTCTTTTTTTAAAATGTTTTATAAGCAATAAAATATTGCAGTTCTTTTTTGAGCTTAATCATTTTCGGGTGACGTGATCTTCGTAATGAAATTGGCTTGATTGCATGCTTTAGATGAAATGTAAAAGTACGAAAACATAAATTTTAATTCGATTGGTATTAAAACGCATTTCTTTTCTTGATAATTTTTAGCTGCTTTCTTTCGCTAAAAAGCTTGAAACGAGATTTGAATAGTTTAAATCATGAATCGAATAGTTTTTTGGTTGCCCGCTCTGGATCCGTCTTATTGCGACAGTACGCGCCAGATTCGAACGCATTTGGATCCAAACGAATCGTGAAAATAAGAAGATTGAAAGGAGAAAGGGGATTACCGATCCGGATTGAGATTTCAAGAAGAGTGAGGATTGATCCATTTGGAAGAGAACGTCCGTCTTTAAATCTAAACGCGTAATGTAGCGTTTGGATCAAACGAAAGAAAGCAGCTTTTGTTTTCAAGGCATTTTAAAATTGAAAGCCGAGAACCAAAATCTCTTTTTAAAATTTTTATTATCTGCAAATCTACTACTACGTGGTTGAGAACTGTCAAAATTGTTTGTAATAAACACAAATTTTGAATTTGAGTAATTTTTTTTATGTTCCAAGTGTATTAAAAGAAATGCTTTAATGTATGTACTATCCTCTATGAAATATTCACATTCACTGTAACTTTAATTATGTAATTTTTGTCTACATCTAACAAGTTCAAACAAAACTAATATTGTTTGTATGAGTGATGTTAATAGATAATTTTTTTCTATTGCTAAAAATATATTAAAAGAGCATTTCTTTGCTTGCTTAATGAATTAATAATTTCCAAAATGATATTTCTATTTTTTTTGCAAGAAGTTAAGAGTTAAAGCTGAACATGAAGCTCTTTTTTTATGTTTTGTAGACAATAAAATATTGAATTGTTTCTAATTTAATAATTTCAATTGTTTTAACTGTAATTTTATATACATGTATTAATGGTTACAATAAAAATACGAAATTGTAACTTGTAAATTTGATTAAATGTTCTGAAAGAAATGTTTTAATGTAAACAGGAAATTGTCATTGGTTTTTCCACGTTTTATAAGCGATAAGATATTGAAATTATCTTTCAATGTAATTGTCTATGACATATCATAATTGTCTATGACATATGTACAATGTACCTCTAATTATGTAATGTTTGTATAATTGGTTTAAATAAAACCCTAACATTTGTAACAAATGTGCGTTTGAATTATGTTAATAAATAATGTTTCTGGTGTAAAAAGTGTTTTATTAAAAGAAATGCCTTAATATAAACAGGAAATTTTATCAGTGGTTCATTCGGGTCATTGATAATGATGCCAGACATTACATCATCCGTAACTGACGCAAATTAATTTATGAATTCGTCGCCTGCACATATTTTTCGAGATAATGAAATTAATAAATTTGTTCTGTAAAACAAAATTTATTAAATGCACGTAACATTTATTACAGTATAAAATAAATTTCAGCACATGTATAAAAATATCACACCAGTAAATGTAACGTATAAAATTATTTGTTATAAAACAATATATTATATGCGTCTAAAATTAAATTTCTTTTAATTTTCTGTGATTGCACAGTCTACCTTGCCAACCTGGATCACATGCACAAGAATTATCTATGCACATACCATGTTTACAGACCATCTTGCACGTGCTTCTATACGATTTCGCTATTCCGATTTCACAATGATCACCTTTAAAACCTTGAGGGCAACGACACTTGTTTATTCCTCGACATTTACCCCCATTCAAACATGGCACTATACATTTCGCTGAAAAAAATTAATTAATCAAAATGCGTACATTTGCTCAGCTTTATATTACATACAATATTCGCAGTGAAGTCCATAAAATCCTTTGGAGCACTCACACGTATCTTTCTGAATGCATTTTCCCCCATTCAAACATTTCTGCCCGCATATTCCACCTTCACAGTGACGCCCTTGAAAACCAGGGGGACAACTACATATCCCAGGCGAAGTACAATTCCCCCCGTTTATACACTGGGGATAACACAGAGCTGTACGACAGTAAGGCCCCATGTACCCCTCAGGACACTGGCATATCTTTTCATGATTGCATCGCCCCTCGTTAGCACATTTTTTATCGCACTCGGGATCAGGGCTTTTCTGTGAGCACTCCTTTCGTAACTTAAGGCGCAAAGGCATTCCATCCAGAGCTTTGCCCTTCCTAGTCTCGATTAACAAACCAATTTCAAAGGTAGCAACCCCCGAACTGTTCCCCGAGCAGGGCAAGAAAATGCTGAATTCCTTCGGACGTTTTGGCACACGCCCCTTGGTCTTAATAGATATAACAGGGGGCTTCAAAACTGACTCGTCGAAAGACTGAAGTCTATCGAAGTTGTAGTAATACCTTTTCATTCCGGCTTTCCAAGTGAAATTTACGTATTTGACTTCGGCAGGTATAACCGGTAGATACATTTCGAAATTCGGGTCTAGGATATACGAGAGGACATTGCCGTTGGAAATCGCATATATCTGCATCGACATTCCTAATCGATTAAAAGGAATGCTGTTAAATTTACGGTATTAAAAGAACTGTTGATGTACGTACCACTGAATAGTTTGACTTGTTTCTCATCTATCCAGAGGGCAAGATCACCATTGCTTCGAGGGTCTCCTGGATCATTTCGGGATTGAACCGCAACACCGAGGGTTACACTCAAAAGGACAATGACATTCCACACGAGAGTTCTTATAAACCCTCTGTTCCCCATCATTACAACATAGTAGATGTCTTCAGTAAAATTTGTTTGGGTACTAGAGGCACTTTGCAAGCACGTTTGCCCCCCACACAACTACCAAAATCAAAACAAACACAGTTTGAAAGCAAATTTTTAACGCCGGTGGCGCGATCTATAAACCAATGTATTAATTAATCCTTCATTCCATTAAATATTTACAGTTTTGAAAAAACGATCAAGATTATTCAATAATTTCAAACTTTTCTTTGAATTTCAAAAGCTATTTTCAGTTCGACTGTTCCTAGGTTATGACATCACTCACGAGAGACATTAACTCAATGGCATACAGCGACGGATAACATTCTTAATGCACTCACTAAATTAATTAATTAATTTGATAGTTTATAATTTTATTTGAATCAATAACAATGAATTGCAACTATAAAAATCAAATTATCAAGGTAAAAAGAAAATACAGAATTTTAGAGCTATTAAAACTAACTTACGAATGTTCGGCTTAATTATAGAATCACATAAATTAATACCAGGAGACCAAATAAATTTATAATTGAAGTATTCCCGTGATTGTTGCATCATACGTGGCAACACTAACTGACGAATCAAATTTCGATAAGTATCAAATTTAGAAAATGTAGAAATTTGGAACACAAACTCTTTTTCAGGGCAAATTATTTTTAAAAAGTGGGGTGTGTAATAGCATCAACGCAGAGTACTATTGCATATATATCTGCATTGATGATTTTCGAGAATTTCTCGATTTTTCTGCTGCCTCATCTTACAAAGTTTCGTAAGTTCAAAAACTTTGTCGCGATAATCAAAGAAAACGAATTGCCGATAATGTTAAGTGTCTACGCATCCACAGCGACAGCAAACAAGCACAGAAGGCGAAATGTCGACAGGGTCCGGAAAACAAAAACGCGGTGAAAACTGTGAAGCATCAAACCAAGTTATGTCAAAAAAGTTTAGGGTAAAAGTACAGAAAAATCTGAAGAAGGCTCAGGCTTAGATATTTCAAAAAATCACGAAAAGGCTGACACCTACCGGAAGTTTTGTGAAGGATCCTTTAATAAGGAACAACTTGACAGTTCTCTAAACCTTGTAGCACAAGGTTGTAAGGGTGAGGTTTGCGTGCAGGAGGTGCATTTTAGGTGCGCATGACTGTACGTATTGTCTGACTAGTGTGCCTATGCCTACGCAAAGACTTCATCCAACTTAATAGTAATAAGGAATGGCAGCAAAACATTAATGTCAGCTCTTTGTTTCCCTTATTAAAAGCGCCATCTGTTAGTTCGGTTACTGATTTTCGCGAATAGAAAAAAAGCCATGCACTCATGAAAGTTATACACTTGAAAGCGTGTTAAAATCGTTCATTATTTCGATGGGCATTTGATTTTAACCGTTCCGAACTAGTTCGGAACGTCTCCGCGAAAAGACCTATTAATGGTGCATCCATCAGGGCTACCAACACTACAAAAATAATTATATGTCATAACATACTTCAATGAATTATAAATATTTGATGGATGGTTATCAGATATTAAACGCCAAACATAACCTGTAAACCTGTCGTATCGAATTACTATTAAAGATTTATTCGAACAAGAGAACATTTTGAAAATATCGAAAAAATGTGTCAGTAAAAACAATGCAAGCAAATAACGAGAGACAAATAACTAATTCAATAGATTAGACGTAAACAAAGTAAAACTAGGCTTGCAAACTGCCGAATAAAAATTTTCTTGATAGGGAGGAAATTTTACTAATAACGTCTCTTTCTTTATATAAAAAATTCTACGAAATTTTTAATGGATATTAACAACTTCAACCCTGTTTTATTTAGATGTGATTGTTTAACTGGCACTGTTACCAAGGAAATACAGAATTTTTACTGTTGCTGCGTTCGTGGAATCAACTCCGTTCACTCTACTTGCTCTAAAGAATGAAAGCAAATAAGTTTTAATACAAGTAAGAGTGAGACAAAATTGCGAGAAGAGCAAATAGAGTGAACGGAGATTCCACGAACGCAGCTAATGGGCACATTCAGCGGACACAACTGTTGAGTATGTTGACTTGTTTGGTACGCTGAACGGTTAAGGATTACTGTGTTGAAAGCCAACGGTTGTCGAATTTACTCACCAGAAATAATTTACGGTGAGAGCGGTGCAAGTGAGTCATTTGTTTACTCTGACCATAGATTCTAACCTCTTTCGAATAGCTGGCTTTCACAGTTTTCTCTTATTTAAATGCAACATAAATGAATCACGTTTCTGGTTTTAGTCAACTGTTGCCTCCGCTGAACGCGCCCGTTATGTATACCTATCAGCGACATCTGCTGTTACAGTAGCTAACTAAAAATATGACGTATTTAATGGCGAATGGCGTTTTATACTACGTTGTTGCAAGTCCAGCAATATCTCTCGAATATGTAAGTAAACTATTTCTTTCGCTTGCTATGAAAGTAGAAATTTCGAGCATAAATCTGATATTTCACATTATTTAATTTACTGTTCTACAATAATTGAATTTGCTTTGAAATATTTAGTTTACAAGTTGATGTAGCCATTCGGTTACATTAGGTCTGTTTGTTATCCTGCACTGGTGTACAGCAATGCATACTTTTTCGCAATTTACGCTTTAATGCAACCTTAAATGTTTGTGTGGTTTGTCAGTATGAATGAGTATGGTTCGTATTGACATATTATTAAAGAATTCAGACTTCATTAAAGCAAATTTCATAAAAAAAGTGTACACTGTACACTAGTGTACACCAGTGCAGGATAACAAACAGACCTATTATTAAAACTTATATTTTACGCACGTGACCGTCTCCTACTTTGGGTTAAAAAGACTGTTTTGGCACTTTGACCCTAGTAATTTTCAGAACGTTAGGTTGGTTACTCACAAACTAACCAGCCAACTTTGTAACTTCATTTATTAGAAATTCGTAAGAGTTGATATCGATTTTAGATGAGATTAATTTCAATTTCAAATTAAAACAACAACCGATTTTATTTAAATTGCTTTCTTCTAAAGAATCAGACTTGCTTAAGTTATTTTTTATTTGTATTTTCCTTAAAAAATATATGTTTGTGTTCACTTTTTATGTTTTATTTAAGATAAATCAAACCTTCTAAGTAATAGAAGGAAAAATTTGCATAGGTATTTTAATGTAAAAAATATTTTAACAAAACTATTTTCAAATGTCACTGTCAATAAAAAGAAGTGCAGGTTTCGATATTACCAACTTTATATCGACTGAGTTTACTACTTTGTATTATTTTTATTACATTAAAAACAAAGTTCATTTCAAATTGAAAATTGTCATTTGTATTTGACATCAATATACGATATTAATTAGCTGCGTTCTTTTATTCAACTCCTTTCACTGTACCTACTCTTTTCGCGCTCTGAAGACTGAGAGCGAATAAGTTTTAATACAAGTAAGAGTGAGACAGAAGTGTGAAAAAAGTAAATAGAGTGAACGGAGTTGAATAAACGAACGCAGCTATTGTATGATTAATGAAAATTATTTCAGCAATTCAATTTTGTCCTTAATTTTCTTTTGTTTTATTTTTGATGAAAACATTTTTATATTTTGATTAGTATATACATACAGTAAATGTCGTTTAAGCTTTCCATATAAATAATTATACACAAGATTATATCATTTAATAATTGAACTGAAAAGATTATTATCTAAATTATTATTCTATTTTTTTCCTGTAAATGTAAGATATATTTAAAAGAAAGAAAAAGAACTTCGTGCTTTTATTACGAAAAAAACAAAGTACTTAATAATTAATGCAAAATAAAGGACAGAGTAAAGTTGTTTATTGTAACAAATTAATCAACATTGAAAAAAAAAAACGTAAGGAGCTGGTAATTTACAAATATTTATTTTAAAGCATTTATTAGAATCGTGTATCGAGTGTCATTGTACTTACCTTGAACTTTTATTGTATGACTGAACAACAAACGGCGGTTTTTCTTTATAATCAATGAAGTAAGATAAGTTTAAAAAAAAATGGCGTCTGAATAAATTATTCGAGGACCAGAAGTAAATGTGGTGTTTCTTCAAAAGTCGAAGTTAATAGTCTTCGGCGGGCATAGGTGAAAGGGACGAGGCGACTTTGCCTTAGGCTTTAACATGCATGAGAGCGCAAAAAGTATTCGTTAGGAAGCTATAACAGATTAATTGGCATCAATTAAAGCAAGTCGAGTAGCATTGTATTGCATTTTTTTTTTAAATACGAGCATTCAATTAATAGTTTCTTATAATATCTTGCCTTAACGGATTGCAACTTTTATTTGCGTATTATTCAATTAAAAATTCTTATGAATTATAAAACGCACTTCAAGTTTCTTATTATTGTAAAGTTTGTACATGTAAAAGTGGAGGGTTCTGTATGTTTGTTCAATTCTTTGTTTGAATGCGGCCGTAAATTGTTTGTTTCGTTGCACGTCGTTGTAATATCACTTTTCTGGATTTTACGTTTGTTGTTGTTGTGTTGGTTACGCTAATGGTTTTACGTGGTCGGCGAAGTATGTCGCTTACGAATTTAATTTTTATAATTGCTGTTTACGTAATTATTGATGGGTTAGCTCGATAAGAACGACGTGTCTTGACCGTGCGTTCAAATCTCCTGCTCTCCTCGCCCCATTCGAATCAAAATCGAAACCTATTAGTAATAATTTATTTTATTTTTTTGTATAGACATAACGTGTGTGTTTTAAGATCGTAAAACACCAGCTTCCATGCATGACTTTGTCTTTGTGTGACGTCTGTAAACGCACTTACTTGAAAACGTTGCTAATTGCGTAGTTGGTAAACACAAGCGTTTATATTTTAGTTTAATTTCGAACGTGCGAGTTAAATGAAAGAGCAAACATGTGATGGCAAACGAACTTTGACCCTTGTA
Source organism: Dorcus parallelipipedus (assembly GCA_958336345.1). Classification (NCBI taxonomy): domain Eukaryota; kingdom Metazoa; phylum Arthropoda; class Insecta; order Coleoptera; family Lucanidae; genus Dorcus; species Dorcus parallelipipedus. The sequence goes on along the minus strand of OY284479.1, from coordinate 3,541,821 downwards.
CTCTTTTTTTGTTTATTTAAAATTTTTATCTTCGATTTTTTTTAATGATGAAGTATTAAAAAAAGGCGAACTAATTCTCTTTAGTCCAGACAGGTGAAATTGAATGTGTCCTTGTATGTAAGTACAGCAGAATTCCAATCGCGCAAATACAGACGACGCACAATTCAGTTGAAAGAGGATGAGGACCAAACTGCTGCAAAAGAATTTATAAAAAGCTGTCAGACAATTTCATACAAAGTCATGATGAACGTTTTTTTTTGTTAAATTCAGGAATAGCTGAAATTACTGCAAAACACAGGGGCGTTAAAAAATCAGCAAATTTTGTAAATAAATAAATAAAGTATACTTTTAAAACATACCAGTTCCATGACGATAAGATCTCAACGTGAGTTTTTAAATGTGAAGGCCATTCAAGGACAGTTTTTATGTGTTTTATGCAAATAATCTGTTAAAACTATGTTTATACATTCGTGTTGTTTATAACACCGACTCATTGTTACAAATGTAACAGTTTTAATTACCGGGGATTGTTTAATTAATTTGAGCGCACACGAAGGCTGCATTTTTCCTTTTTATTTAATTTAAAAATCCACTGGGACTTCTTCTTCGGGGCGGTTTCACATGCAGAGTAGAAGATTGTAAGTAATTTCAAACAACACTTAGTCTTAGGTAGTGGGCTTACATCAGCACTTACGATGCACAGGATTTGTGTGGGTAGACGAAAACTACTTTAAATATTTCTTAGAAGTGATATATTATTACTGTTTATTGTGGAATTCTACAACGTAACTGTAGATGTTTTTAGGAAGGAGTTTTATTGTGTTTTAAAATTTTTTGAATAAATAAATACATCTTTCTAATGCTTCATTTGTATTCTGTAGGCTCAGTTTAGATAAAACAGTTCAGATAAAACAATTGTCTCGATTTTAATAATTTTTGCCTGACATTCATTTTCGTTTCTAGTTTTGAACCTCAAACAAAGAACGGTTTTTAAACCATGCACATTTACGCCTTAAAAATATATAGAAAATGTATCCAAAATAAACAACTTTTTGAATTTAAATCATCTAACTTCTAGTAATTGTAAAGCTTTTCTGCTCTTGTGGGTGTAAGTCGGGGTTAGAAACTGAGTTACGGTTTTTTCTATTTCATCCTGTTCCTTTCAGTTTATATTTTTTCCTCCTGCGCTCCTGATTTCTTCCATCCATGCTTTTTTTAAATCTTCCCCCTTGTGCTTACACTTTCTTACCGTTATATTTGGTCTTCTATTATCCGTGGGTTTGGTTTAATTTTAAGGTTTTTTCTATACACTATGACTTCTCCTATCCAACCTTAATTTTCTTTCTTTTTTTAATAGCTCACTCATTTCTGAGGTTTGAAGTTTATTTTTTGGTTTGCTGTCTACACTCATACCTCTGCATCATAAGATAATATTGCTGTTTTTATATTAATGTTTGGTTTGTTAAATATGTGCTTTTAATCCCTTCGAATAATCTTCCAGCTGCCCCAAATCTTTCTTTCGTCTTGATATAATATTGTGGAATTCTCTACTTGTTTGTTTTATTGCATTTTCATAGCAAATCCTTCCACTTTCCTATACCCAATTCCACGCTTTTTCGCTCCTTTAATCCTCACTCTTGCATATAATTTATTTTGTCTGCAGTATTTTATGCACTGCATTTCCTATGTCTCATTTTTATGTATTACGGTGATAGTCCTATGGCTTTATCATTTAATGCTTGCTTTGGTTACTTATTTAACGGCTTCTTGCACTTTTTCGGTTGTTATGATGAATCTTCTGTGATGCTCCTTTCTGTTCTTATTATATCTGCTTTTTTTTTGTAATACTTCTTTAACGCTAGTTTGCACCGAACAAATAAACTTAAATTGAAGCATAACTTATAATGTGCTTACTTGAAATGTCATATTATAAACACCACTTAAATTTAAGCTCAGCTTAAGTGTTTGATGCAAATGGCCATAAGTTATTTTTTTTGTAAGAATCTTCCTATCATCATCATCTTTAATATTGGTTAAGATAATCACACTATAAAAAATAATAACGCGCCCATGTTGACACTTCTGTAGACAATTAACAAAATGTCTTTTTAAAAATTTTACTATTCTATATATTTAAACGGGTAAGCGGTCTTCTAATAAACTTTTTATTGTTATCTGCTAAGCTTTGGGTAATTTTTTGTTACCTTCCTCAGAGCAACTAAAAACGTAAGGTTACATGTAATTATACAAAAGTACAATAAAATCACTTAACTTATCCTATTCATATTACTTTGGCGGACACTTTAATCCAACCAGTATTTCCTAATGTAGTGTGTATAAAGAGTGGTTCACAATAAATTGTGATTTTTTTATTTTGGAGATAGAAGGCTTATTTAGCTATAACTATTAATTCTGAACAACTTATTCTTGTGACATTTTGCTGTATCTTGTAAAATAAGGATACTTTACTCTTAAGCCGACTTCATTTCTCGGTGTCCACGCTGTATACCGTTTAAGATAAATTTCATCTGACATTTTCCAATTTGATTCTAAGGGATGCAGAAGCGTTCTGCGTCAATAAATTTTTATAAAAACCGATAATAAAAAAAAATTCCCATTTGTAGCACACTTTTTGAAAGTCACTGTATATAAAACATAGTTGAAGATTTCTTTTTTCTTTGCCAAGACATTCGTCATTGAATCTGTTGTTATAACTCAGAAATGTCATTTTGATACTAATTTTAGCCCTTTGTTCTACAATTGAATCGCTAATTGCAGAAAGGGAACAAGTCACATTTTCAAACATGTTCAGGAAGTGAAAAAAAAAACTGTCTAAATGTAGAATTAAGAATTAAGGGCAGTATTGGCAATAGTCTTTCTCATTTAGCTCAAAATATCATTGGCAATTCAGTAAAAACAAATGCAGGAAAAATACATTTTTATTAAATAATAATAATAATATGGTCTTTATAATTTCAAAAATGAACGCAATAATACCGGGTGAGCCAGAAATCCCGTCGCCCTTTTGAATTTCCCGCAAATTCGAAAAATGAGTTGTGTTGGTGCAACTTGTGGATCTTGTGATAATATTTCGTATATTCAATAGTGGTTAAAAAAAAAACAGAAAATGGGGATTTATTCTAATTTGTCGTTTAGTTGCTTGCTGCAGCAAATGGACGCGAAAATATTAAATAAAAAAACGAGAGAAGACGAATGTCACTGACAACATCGACTATGTAGAGTTAACATGGTTGCTAACTGTCTAAAAAAAAAACACACACACCAAATACCCGACGCGCCAAATTCGAACAAGCGACAGTATTTCTGGCTCACCCAGTCGAGATATTGTTAGTGTTAGTGTCAAAATTATAATAGATCAAGAAATTATAAAATTATGCACCGGGCTTTCATATACATACAAGAATTAAAACAAATGCTTCGTTGATTTGAAATAGTTTACAATGTCGTTACAGAAATAATAAATAAAACCACGCACGGCTATATTCACTTTGGTTACATTTTTTTAGTGACGTGCAAATATCTTACAGTGTCGCCAATCTGCGCGAAACAAAGTAGTTAATTGGTTACGTGGTACTTGTTGGAAACCCTGTACATATCAACGTACATTTTATCTACATACATTAAAAAGTATCTGCTTTAAAAATTGACAAAATTATTAAATTAACAATTTTTTTTGTGGAATATAAAAATTACATAAAATTTATAAGAAAACTACAGTTCCTTTTTTGTTTCATTTCTAGTTTCTTCCCCATTCAGAGGTTTTTATGGTGAAGGTTAATATTTTTACATTCCTATTCGTCGACGTTTTAAAATTTAGCTTAAAAGCTTCGAATTTTGAAAATTCTTTCTGGCCGTGACGAGCAGCGCCATCCATCCTTTAATTTTGTAAATTCTTTCCGACCGGGACGTACAGCGCCATCTATCCTTTAATTTTGCAAATTCTTTCCGGCCATGACAAGCAGCGCCATCTATCCTTTAGTGCAGGTACAATTTCATCACAATCACATCATTTTCTACCATTCCTAGTTTTATAATATTAGAGTCGTTTGAACTTTAAGAAGTTCATATGAGAGGTCCTTCTCATTTGGTATTTATAGTAAATATAATTGTTTACATAAAGATTTAAAAAAATCAGAATTAGCTAATTTCAAGCAAAAACTAAAAAAAATGTAGTTAAGCCAAGTTTCCTAAGTACACTTACTGGTAAGGCTTTAAACTATTGTAAACTATTCTCTTTAAATTTGCTCTTTTTATTCCTGTTTTACTACTTCTGTTATTTAATACTGGCAATGCTATAAACTATAGGTACATAATTCTAGTTATATTCTAAATACAAATTTCATCAATTAATGTGAGACCGCTTACCCGTTTAATTATAGAATAGTATAATCAACTAACGGTCGATACTCCTTAATTCGTAATTTAAAAGTTTTGTTGCAAATCAATGTCAGGTCAAAAAGCGATCGCAGGATGTCGCTACTTAAACTTTTCATAAAAGTATATTGTTGCTTAGAATGAAACAATTCATTTCATGACAGAACAAAGTTCACCTGGCACAATTTTATTTTTTAAATAAACAGAACTGACTTTCATCGTATTTCGAAGAACTGGTTAATTACTATACTAATTAAGCTACGTTTTGAATTCTAGTGGCCGTATTAGTCAATCGAACTCATTGTAATTATGTTGATCCAAATTACCTGCACAAGACGTCGATGGCTGCTCACTTTTTAATCCGAGGACCTTCTTTACCTGTGTGTGCACCTTTTACATTAGCGTGATTCAGACATTAAGTTGCACTTCACAAAAATTTTCTGACTCATTGGCCACATGTAAAAATAAAAGGCCGATTCTGCGAAGTTAATTATTTCCAAATAAATTGGGTTTTGTTTGGACTAACGGAGATTCTGACGAGCTTAAAACCACCAATGTTTACATTAACAATAAAAAAAATACAAAAACACTTTTCGCTTCAGTTTGTCTTCGCGCAGGTATATTTTTGTTTCATGTGCCTTGATCTAACGTTAAAATCTCCAGGATTAATTTAATTTGACATTGCTAGGAAATTTGAATTATAGGTGAATTGTAGATAGTTAACGATAGTAATTGATTGATTGAGTTTTGCGTAAGGATAACGTCGAAGCAATCGAGGTTTAAAATTGAGAGTAATATTTTGTTATAATAAATAATGAGTACTTTTAATTGTAATTTGTAGTTCATTCAACGAAAAGGCATTTAATTAAATGGTTGTTATGTACAGGGCGTGGTGAATTATTTGTACTTAAATTGAACGTGTCTTGAATTTTTGAATGATGGTGTTATAAAAAAAAAGAAGGTTGTTTGGGGGTTGTAGATGTAACGTTTGATTTGTTCGTGTGGTGATAGATAAGAATCGGTTAGAAGAATGTGGTTTGACGTTGCGTCGAAGTCTCCGCGTATTTGTGCGTATTTCGTACATACGAGCGAACGTTGATAGTTGCGTTTTTATGGTACGAATGCGGTGTCGCAGTATCCGGCAGCTAAACTTCTGGCTCAATGCCTTGCATTAACATAGCAGTATCTGAGAATGCTGAAATCGCTTGGGGCCTGTCTGGGACTATACTTTTACTTCTTATTTTTCCCATTTTACGTTATTCTTTTTTATCTCCACCGTTTACTTTATTACGTTTTATTTTCTTCCTCCGTTGTTGCCATAGGATACCGAAGTACGGACCGGTCGGACGGACAAGTCTTGCAGGTGAGACTATCCTCATCTCTCTCGAAACTGTGACATCTTAGAGCTGTTCGTAGCTATCTCGAGATCCCCATTGAACGGAAAGCTACCTCTAATCGGCCATGAATCCGAACTTCTGCTGCCCTCACGGTTCATACATCTGCGAAATGAAGGTACGACATTATACGTTCTTTGCCGTAAGTAAAGCTAGATGGTGTGTGTTAAAGGAAGACGGCAGGTACCGATTCGTAGTGGTCGTTTCGCGGGGCTTGGAGATCGAAAATGGTGAATGGCAGGTGGAGTTATAAAAGACAAACGTTACGCGGTTCCAGGACCTTGAAAGCAGCGTAACGAGGACGAAAGTTGTATAATGTCGGTCGAATAGTCTTCGGCATCGTTCGCTCAGCCTCATACCTGTGATCGGCTCGGAGTCGCCGCAACTAGCCAACAGTCAGTAGAGTATTAGTTCGAAACACCTGTAGACGCTAGTATGCGATTAAACACATATTTTTTCCCAACACAGAAGAATGTATGTTGCCGAATCGCGTTAACCATGAGATCTGTTTGGAAGTGTGTCGTCGTCGTAGTGCAGTGTCAGCTTCCTTACACGTGAACTTTGGACCGAACGAAACAATCTAAGGATTTAGGTAATATATATGCGTACGTTTCTGGTCTCTTGTATATACAGTCCGTTTACACCAAAGGGATTAACCACATACTCCTCGCACCACACACTGTTCGCTAGCGCACGCCAGCGTGCTCACTAAAACGTAGTTCTGCTCGATATTGAATGATTACAATAGTACCTGTTATCCGGGGACTCGAGCCGGCGGACCTGTTCATCAACTATTACTCACACTTGATCTTGAATGGCGACTTCAACTCGGTACGCCCCAACTAGTTTACCTGGCTGCATTCGCAATTACCCGGCCCCATAGCCTGTAAGCGCTTTCTGCACTTTAGGCGCCGCATATCTAACACCAGATCGATATTTCACGGCCATCACAAGTCCAACATCACACATCCACGCCCATCATGTATAAATTAATTATGGACATCTTCGATGACCAATCGGTCGCTTCCACCAATCCTGGCTATGCGACATCGCATGAATTTCAATCACATAACGCGCTCGCATAATCGACCAAAAACGCCTAGCACGCAAACTTTCACCGTTCGAAAAGTACTACGAATTATCTACTGTACGTTACCCCGAGTAAATACAGTTAAAGGAAACCGGTCGAACCACCCCCTCGAATAAGCCAACGGAGCTGAAGATTCGCAGGAACCGACTCCCATATGGCCGTCTAACCTGTCTCGCTCCGGCACGTGGAAGTTCCAGTTTGTTGCCGCTACCGATTGTTGTCCGTGGTAATAACCGTCTCGATACTTACCACCGGACGAAAAAATTTTCTCAGAACCGAAAATCGTTTTCACGTGATAGGTATGCGACCCCATTAGAAAAACGTTAACTTATCCATCAGATAAGACCATCGGGAATTTACGTATGCACGCACACTAATTAGCAGTGACTCCTCGCGATGCTTTCTTTTACAACTTTTTCAAACTCCCGGGATCTTTTCTTTTTCAGCTTACTAGCTGACGTAACTCTGAGACCATTAAACTTACAACGGAAAGATACGAAAGTGTTTTGATGTTTGTTCAACGCCCACACGCAGCTAACACCACCGTACAGTAAACACATTACCGAAGACTTTTGCTTTACGTGGGTAATCTCAAACGACCGATCATAATCATCAGTATTTTCCGTATTTCTATGATATTTAATACCCAAATGACATTAGGACTAAGCTGAAATTACCAAAACGAAAGTTGTAAACACACCTTGCCATATCGTTACGCAGTTTCACCATTAATTTGAAACTACTTTTACACGCTGATACTTTAAAAGATTCGCTTCGATGCTTAAAGATCATATTTTAATACTAATCCCTCTGTTCCACGTTTTATTTTAATTTTAAAGTTCGATTTTGATTTTGAACGAGGTAGAAACTCATTACCAAAATAAAAATTGCCATATCATTTGAAACTACTTCTACATGCTAATACTTTAAAAGATTCACATCGATGCTTAAAGTTCTTAATTTAATACTAATCTCTCTCTTCCACGCTTTACTTTAATTTTAAAGTTCGATTTTGGTTGTAAATCATATTTACTTTCCCTACTTCGCGAAGTATGATCACGACTGGTCAGTTGTAGAATCTTCGTTTCCCTATTTCTATGATATTTAATACCGAAATGACATTAGGCCTATGTAGAAATTACCCAAATGAAAATTGCCATACCATTACGCAGTCTCACCATTAATTTGAAACTACTTCTACACGCGGATACTTTAAAAGATTTACTTCGATGCTTAAAGATCATGTTTTCATACTGATCTATCTCTTCCACGCTTTACTTTAATTTTAAAGTTCGATTTTGGTTGTAAATCATATTTACTTTCCCTACTTCGCGAAGTATGATCACGACTGATCAGTTATAGAATCTTCATTTCTCTATTTCTGTGATATTTAATACCGAAATGACATCAGGCCTAAGCAGAAATTACCCAAATGAAAATTGCCATACCATTACGCAGTCTCACCATTAATTTGAAACTACTTCTACAGGCGGATACTTTAAAAGATTCACTTCGATGCTTAAAGATAATATTTTAATACTAATCCCTCTGTTCCACGTTTTATTTTAATTTTAAAGTTCGATTTTGATTCTGAACGAGGTAGAATGCATTCACCGTCAAACTCATTACTAAAATAAAAATTGCCATATCATTTGAAACTACTTCTACATGCTAATACTTTAAAAGAATCATGCTTAAAGATCGTAATTTAATACTAATCTCTCTCTTCCACGCTTTACTTTAATTTTAAAGTTCGATTTTGGTTGTAAATCATATTTACTTTCCCTACTTCGCGAAGTATGATCAGTTGTAGAATCTTCATTTCCCTATTTCTATGATATTTAATACCGAAATGACATTAGGCCTAAGTAGAAATTACCCAAATGAAAATTGCCATACCATTACGCAGTCTCACCATTAATTTGAAACTACTTCTCCACGCGGATACTTTAAAAGATTCGCTTCGATGCTTAAAGATCATATTTTAATACTAATCCCTCTGTTCCACGTTTTATTTTAATTTTAAAGTTCGATTTTGATTTTGAACGAGGTAGAATGCATTCACCGTCAAACTCATTACCAAAATAAAAATTGCCATATCATTTGAAACTACTTCTACATGCTAATACTTTAAAAGAATCACATCGATGCTTAAAGATCATAATTTAATACTGATCTCTCTCTTCCACGCTTTACTTTAATTTTAAAGTTCGATTTTGGTTGTAAATCATATTTACTTTCCCTACTTCGCGAAGTATGATCAGTTGTAGAATCTTCATTTCCCTATTTCTATGATATTTAATACCGAAATGACATTAGGCCTAAGTAGAAATTACCCAAATGAAAATTGCCATACCATTACGCAGTCTCACCATTAATTTGAAACTACTTCTCCACGCGGATACTTTAAAAGATTCACTTCGATGCTTAAAGATCATATTTTAATACTAATCCCTCTGTTCCACGTTTTATTTTAATTTTAAAGTTCGATTTTGATTCTGAACGAGGTAGAATGCATTCACCGTCAAACTCATTACTAAAATAAAAATTGCCATATCATTTGAAACTACTTCTACATGCTAATACTTTAAAAGAATCATGCTTAAAGATCGTAATTTAATACTAATCTCTCTCTTCCACGCTTTACTTTAATTTTAAAGTTCGATTTTGGTTGTAAATTATATTTACTTTCCCTACTTCGCGAAGTATGATCAGTTGTAGAATCTTCATTTCCCTATTTCTATGATATTTAATACCGAAATGACATTAGGCCTAAGTAAGAAAATTGCCATACCATTACGCAGTCTCACCATTAATTTGAAACTACTTCTCCACGCGGATACTTTAAAAGATTCACTTCGATGCTTAAAGATCATATTTTAATACTGATCTCTCTCTTCCACGCTTTACTTTAATTTTAAAGTTCGATTTTGGTTGTAAATCATATTTACTTTCCCTACTTTGCGAAGTATGATCAGTTGTAGAATCTTCATTTCCCTATTTCTATGATATTTAATACCGAAATGACATTAGGCCTAAGTAAGAAAATTGCCATACCATTACGCAGTCTCACCATTAATTTGAAACTACTTCTACACGCGGATACTTTAAAAGATTCACTTCGATGCTTAAAGATCATATTTTAATACTAATCCCTCTGTTCCACGTTTTATTTTAATTTTAATGTTCGATTTTGATTCTGAACGAGGTAGAATGCATTCACCGTCAAACTCATTACTAAAATAAAAATTGCCATATCATTTGAAACTACTTCTACATGCTAATACTTTAAAAGAATCATGCTTAAAGATCGTAATTTAATACTAATCTCTCTCTTCCACGCTTTACTTTAATTTTAAAGTTCGATTTTGGTTGTAAATTATATTTACTTTCCCTACTTCGCGAAGTATGATCAGTTGTAGAATCTTCATTTCCCTATTTCTATGATATTTAATACCGAAATGACATTAGGCCTAAGTAAGAAAATTGCCATACCATTACGCAGTCTCACCATTAATTTGAAACTACTTCTCCACGCGGATACTTTAAAAGATTCACTTCGATGCTTAAAGATCATATTTTAATACTGATCTCTCTCTTCCACGCTTTACTTTAATTTTAAAGTTCGATTTTGGTTGTAAATCATATTTACTTTCCCTACTTTGCGAAGTATGATCAGTTGTAGAATCTTCATTTCCCTATTTCTATGATATTTAATACCGAAATGACATTAGACCTAAGTAGAAATTACCCAAATGAAAATTGCCATACCATTACGCAGTCTCACCATTAATTTGAAACTACTTCTACACGCGGATACTTTAAAAGATTCACTTCGATGCTTAAAGATCATATTTTAATACTGATTTCTCTCTTCCACGCTTTAATGTTCGATTTTGTTTGTAAATCATCTTTACTTTCCCTGTTCTACGATATTTAATATCGAAATGACGTTAGGCTTAAGTAGAAATTACCAAAATGAAAGTTGCCAAATCATACCGTTAATTTGAAATTACTTCTACACGCAGATACTTTTAAAGATTCACCTCGATGCTTAAAGATCATATTTTAATACTAATCCTTCTGTTCTACGTTTTACTTTAATTTTAAAGTTCGATTTTGATTGTGAACGGGATAGAAACTCATTATTAATACAAAGAAGATTAATGTTCTCTCTACACGTCTTTTTTTCTAAAGCGTTGTATGCGGGTACGGGATTACCTCCTTTCGTGTATTATAGACGGGAATACCTGCGCCACCCGACTTGGCTGGAAACAACTATGCGTCACTTTCTTTAAAACTGGGAATTACTATGAGGAAGAACTATTCTCCTCTGTTATAATCGCCTTTAAGTAAAACTAAAATCAAATATTTATATTTCGATGTGCTAAGTGATTTTAGGTTTTCTTTTTAAACGTTATCCGCAAATACTCAAGCATGCATGAAGTACTTGTACCCATCTCGATATACGCGTTTCATTAGCAAAATACAATTCAAAGGTTAAAGTAATTTTGAG